>CAMXCT020000802.1:120000-164576 GCA_947184155.2 Cladocopium goreaui | reverse complement strand
TCCACACTCTACACTTTATACTCCACACTTCACATTCTACACTTTACACATCTATACACATCTTTACACTCCACACTTCACACTTTACACCCCACACTTTACCACAATCTCCACGTCACACTCTACACACTACATTCCCCACTCAACACTCCACTTTCTTCACACTCCGCACTTTGCACTCCACCCGACCCCATTCCACATTCCACAGTGCGGTAACAGGGGAAAAATGTACAGAATGTTTCAAATAATTTGTTTCACAAAAGCGTTTTACGTAACTGCATTCGGGTTCGTGGGCTGCATCTTGTTCATTTCTTTCATTTCAAATATCATAACATCAGTTCCAGAAATCAAATCATTCTTTTCTTTAAATAAAATTCAAAAGAATTATCAATTCCTAAAAATATAATTCCAATATAATTATAAAAGAAACTACATATATATTTAAAATAATAATAATAATTTGACAAGGCAAGATAAATAGAATTATAATCCTAGATAATTACCGATTTTCAGGTCGAAAAAAATAGATCTATTTATATTTATTTTATTATATAAAACACATACTATACATATATATTATACCAAACTTCAAATATTAAATCTAAAATCATTAAATATTATTAGAATCGCTAGAAAATCAATGCACCTAAGGTCTCTAGAAAATCAATGCGTCCACCCTTCAGGCACAGAACATAGTAGAAAAAAAGTATGTTTTGTGACCTCCCCCCTCATCCCCCTCATTGATTTCCTAGAGGAAATTCCAAGGGGGATGCATGTTCAATAGTTTCAGAACTTATAATATATATATAATATAATATAATATAATATAATTTAATTTAATACTAATAATAAATAATAATAATAATTAATAATAATTAATAATAATTAATAATAATTAATAATAATTAATAATAATTAATAATAATTAATAATAATTAATAATAATTAATAATAATTAATAATTATTATTATTACAATAATATATATATATGTTATATTTGATGTTAAGATTTTGTTGTCTCGCAAGTCAATCAATTCTTGGATGGCCTTCGCCGTGGAATTTCCTGGAATATGTTCCTCAGAAGTGTTCAAATCAATTTCTGCGATTAATGTGTAATATGTTTAATCTATGAAGGAATACAATTTTCATCAATTTCCATCAATTTCCATGAATTTCCTATATCCTCTGGCAATTTTTGATATAGGCAATGGAACATCACCCGTGTATTTCCATGATTTGTCAATTTACAAAAAATGGGGGATTTCGCAGCCTGCGCAATGTTTGATGATACCCGAGCAAAAACCAAGGCTCTGAGTCCAGGACTCCTTCATTCACCTGTGGGAATCATGGACAGAATGTGGTCACTGTATTTTTTTAGCTTGGCTTCTCCAATTCATTCCATTTCATTCCAATTCCTATCCTGGCCTGCGAGCAAACCAGCCAAGTTTTCTGATCCGGCTCGACCTGCCCAATCCCAAACACCACCCATTGTTGTGCTTTACTCACAGTCTAAAAATCCATAAAAATCCTTGCTTCCAAATTCCGAGATGTTCATCTTCAAGCTGTGGAAAAATGCTACCAAGACGAATTTGCGATCCGGATCCTGGCGGAGAACTATCTGAGCTGGAGCACGCTAGAGTTGAGCATCTTCTTCAAATATTCCAAGACTTTTTCCTCAATTTCCAGGGTTTCAGCTTCAGCCCACATCAGCCCCCTGACCGGCTTCGTTGAATGTTGAGATCCTCCGTTGAATCCTCCGTTTTTGCTGAACATGGACGAACTGTACCATTTTTGAGGCTATTTGGGTATGGATCAATACCTATTAATACAATTTTTAGTGGGATGAACATCCATTTACCAGCTATTTTGATGTTCACCAGGGGTACAAGGTTTTGACACACTGCCATTTTAACATATTTGAACTGAACAACCGGAATGGTGGTCACCAACCAATGCATTCGGAACGTGGAGACACATTCGCCACCCTCATGCTGAGCTTCTGGTGCGCCACATCTGGCATAACCACTTAAAAGCCTGGATGCGGCTGTAGGGAACATAAAATCAACAGCCTCGTCACTGATAGCATAGATGGACATAGATGGCTATAGATGGCCAATTCAGCTGTATTTATTTTAAACTATCTAAGCCTCTCACTACTGCGGACCTTTAACATCCTTCAACATTAGCTGATCTAAGAGAAATAAATACAAAATCCGTGGCAGCTATTGTTACCCATAGCCACATTTCGATTCCAGAAACTGCAATTGAAGTTTGATATGCACACTACGACATGACTCGTAGAACATGAACGAGTTGCCAGGAGAGAACCACTGAAAAGATCTGCTGGAACTTGTCAGTCGAGAGATATACATCAGTTTGTCAAGGCTCTGGCGGCATGTACGACATCACATCTGGCCTGAGCAGCAGCTCGAACAGCATGTTGCGCCGCAGATCAGAAGGTGGCTACGGGTCCAAACCCTGGACCCTGAGTACACCAAAATCACCCCTGTCTGGCTGGATGTTCATCCAAAAATAGTTCCAGAATGTTCCAGAGGCATACCGCGTCCACATAGCGACCAATTGTGTTTATCTGTTCGGCTATTGAAAAAGTATATGGGGATGTGAAAGAGATGTGAACAAAAACACACCGTGAACCATTCCCACATACGGAAACCATTCTCCCACACTAGTCAAAACATCAGGCCAGGCGGCCTGCACTTGCTGTTGCAGAGTCTTTCGAGCCACTGCTCAGCTGCGAGAAGTCCAGAAACTTTGTCCGGCCTCAGCAAGAACTGGAGGATGATGAGGATGTGTCTGGAGGACCCCATCTTGCCACACCACACAAAACCGGTGAACTATGCCCGCAGGGCCCGCAGTGATGAGTTTCTGCTGATGGCTCTGAAAATACTCAACACTGCGATGTGAGCAAAGACATTGATGTGATATGTGGTGATGGAACCATTTGCGATTTACTTGGAACTCTGAACCTCCCAATTTGTCAAATACGAGGACCCTGCTTTTCGCTGCGTTCACTTTGCCTGATGCCCAAAGGGAAATACTGATGTGACATGCAACACCTTCCAACACCCTGCGTGGTCAATGACAACATATGGCCTTACACACCCCATGACCCAAGACAAAACACAGTGGATCAGCGAGGATGTTGACTTTTGATGGTGAATGGCAGGATACAAGCATCCATGCCGTATCAGTTCTTTCTATTACCATGCAAATCCGACTGCACGAAGGTTGTTTGTCTGAAAATAGTATACCCCCAACTCTAGAGGATTCTCTCCAGAGTTTTCCGTATTACTTGACGGGTACATTAAACATGACAAAACTATAGGGGTAATTCAATCCTACATTTTCGTACAAAGCCCGATGAAGAACTGTGTCATGAGCCACCTTGCGCAGGACGCAATCAAAACGTTGAAGGCCAGCACGTTTGGCTGGAGCGTATCAGCAACCTTGGTACCACATGATGACATAATGCCAATCACGCTTCAAAACCTGGATCGAAACCTGGCTTTTTGAAGGCCTATGGCTGGATTGTAGCACTTCAGACACCTGACACTTCCAGCCGATTGGGGATTATTGGGGATGATTCCCACTATGGTAACCTTTTTGTCTGTGGTGACATCCTTGTGAGGTCATTCAAATTCAGCTGGAACCATCTGGGAATCACACATGGTTTGATGATTGTCCAATTCAAATGCCCATTTAATGCCCGTTTACTATAGGGATTTCCTATGCAAATGCCAATTTTTTTGGGGGGACTTCCCACATAATTAAAGGCCTCCGGCAGGTTCCCAGCCCAGATAGGAGCCCTGCCATACGTTCCAGCCATCTAGAGGCTTGCTCGATTGCACCTTGACCTTGCGCCAACCAGCAACTTGACTGAGTCAACCAGTGGTAAGTGGGCAGTTACCATGTTAAACCCGGTCACACACACACATATATATATATAATATTTATATAATATATATATAATATAATATAATACAAATATAATATGTAAGACATATACATTAATATAATAAATAAATATATATCGTAATAATAATAATAATAAATGTACCATTATATATATATAATACAATATATATATAGTATATTATATATAGCATATATAATATATATATATATATACAATATATATTATATATAATATATAGTATATATAATGTATAGAATATATATATATACATATATAGAGTATATATAATATATAGAATATATAGAATACACTATAAATATATAATACTATATATAATATATATTATATTATATGTATATTATATGTATATAATATATTAGGAATATATCCCTTCAATCAGTTACATATGGGTTGTACACTTCTAGATGACACATGTATATATATATATAAATCACAGTAAATCACTTACTCACTACTTAGCCCGCTAGCTCCAAGTGTTGGGATTTCACGGGGAAATCATCGAACCAAATTGATGCCAAGAATCCAAGAAGCAAATGAATCGTGATCACTGTAGAAATCACGTGTGCTATGGCCAAAACATGGCGTATGATATTAATTATAATATATATATATGCATATATATATATGCATATATATATATATGTATATATATATACACATGCATGAGTTTGTACATGCATAGTTAATACATGGATATACATGGTGTATCAAAACATGGTGTATACACACCCCCGCCGCTATTCAAACGGCAATGAGACTGTACTACGCCTGGTCAAATCATCTCAAATCTGATATCTAGATCCACAGGCTCACAGGGAAGTGTGAGCCTAACCCACGACCCACGACCGAGAATCTGACTGGCGCAGTTTTGGACAAGGCTAGTGTAGGTAATGACATCTGGCGAAAGAGCCACGCTGCGCATTTCGCTCAGCAACTTGTCCTGGACCATCGTGGGATCACCACGGCCATCCCATGTGTGCAAGGCAAACCCCAAATTCCAAGGTCAAAGATGGTCAAAGTGAAACTGTGACTAACAAAAATAACAACAACAACCCCCCAGCACACTCTTTTTCAATGTTTTCACCCAGCAGTGCTTGTGGGAAAAACATAATATATATATAGAGGTTTGTCAAAGAATGGGTACACCCAAACCCGATGGTTTAGAACCACATTTGCCATGGTCTTTTCTCAGGTTTTATCCCTCATTTCTGGACAAACCATGACGAACCCAGATTCTTTGACAAGGAACAACCAGATTCTCATCGTTGGCAGCAGTGATGAGATGCTGGAACGTCACTGCATCAGGCAACGACGGAGGTGTGGCCTGCCGTGTCTGTGTTGGCTGCTTATGAGACAGAGGTCGTTCCTTTTCAGTCCCTGCGAAATCGGCCCAAAGACATGATTGAGAGATGTTGCTGAGCCAAAGTCCTTCCGTTTGGAAAGCTAGAAGGCCTAGTGAGTCTAGTGCCTAGCACTGAATCTGCATTTTCTGATTCTGCGGACTGGGTGCGTGTGAGACTCATAGTGACTCATAGTATTGTCACAATCAAAGGATCACTCTGCAAACCAAAATCGAGTTCGAGTTCCATCACTTCGATAAGGAAACAGAGGCTCAGTGCCACTGCTATTGTTCACCCTCCATGTGTCTGTCACAAGTGCAGCAGCTACTGTCAGCCAAAGGCATGTGGGCCACAACAGTTGCCCCGCGAAGGGCTCGATCTGATAATATGCATAGCTTGCCAGAAGAGCTGAAGCCCAAACACACAAAACTCCTGGAACCGCAGCCCCCAACCGGCGTTCCACGTTGTTGACGGTATTCCAAGTATCACCAATGCACAGATGAAGCATCAGCACCAAGATGGTGGCATCACAAATGTGTCCCACCTGTTGCCAGATCATCATGGAAGAGGCTGCACGGAGGGGTGCCACAATCAGGATCCACATGATGGGGGAAAAGATGCCAGGCGGTGTCCAACTTGGCATTTGACGATCATTGAAACCCACAGTGGCCTCACCTTTGGTTGCCTTCTGGATGTCTGGCCTGGAGTTGTCCAAGGGTGAAAAGATACGCGACCGTATGCTCATGCCAAAGAAAAGGCCAAAGACGGCCCAGTCGGGCACTTCGATGCCATAGGATTGCACAGCCAAGTCAAGTGCGGAAAAAAAGGCCGTGATGGCAATCATTTGCACAGCTATGGCAGTAAAGTACTTGCCAATTGCCTCAGTGTCCAGTTCCTTGTTACTGGCCCTCAGCGTGGTCTGTGAGGTCTGCCTTTGAATCGTTTGGTATCTGGGAAACGCTTCCCATTGACCCATGGCCATCATGGCTGGCCGGCTTGGTGGGCCGGGCACACCCGAAGCTTTTCGAATGGTCGTCATGGTCGTCCATGTTTGCCCAGGCCCCATGATCAGCGCCCCAAGGGCCATGCAAAAGGCACAGCATCGCATGGCCCGGGAGCTGCGTGGCGCAGTCATTGCAGCCATGGCGCAGTCAGCTTGAGCAGCCAAGCTGGTCAAGCCTTCATCCTACAGTTTGCATCGCGTCTTTTTGGAGTTTGTCTGAGAATAGGGTAGCCCAAAATTTGATGGTGTATATATTTATATAGATTTATTTAGTGGTTTATCATCATTTTTTCTCCACTAAATTTGCCATTGGAGGTCCACATGTTCGGGTCCACACCCAATTATTCGTACTGATGGCCAGAAGTGTGGGTCCAAGCTTCTCATGCAGGTCAAGTGAGAACGTACGAAAAGTCCAGCCTTCATCAACGTCAGCAAGAAGTATGCCTGTCGGCACATGAATTGAGGCCTTGATTCGAACTCTATTGACAAGTGATTCACTTTGGCAAATAGCAGTTTGGATGTGGCCGCCATCCCCAAGTTCTTTGAACCGTGTTCTCTTGAGAAACCTATCCACTGGCGCCCTGATGCTGGCGGCAACGGATATCAATAATTTCACAACAAGCACCTTCTCCACATTGCCAAGCTTGCTATAGTGCTCGATCAACTCATTGTACTCAAGCCTGCACATGCACGTTGTCAAGCCAAAGTTGTGTCTCGGATTCAAAATAAATTGGATGAATGTCTACATATGTCTATATGTTCTATAATTTTCCAATAATATAGAACAATGGATAATGTTGAATTCTATCATTCTAAATTATGGATAATTGTGGATATTCTAATATCATCATGGATAATTTTCTACTTTTTGTTGGACAAAAACATCTACACCGATGGATTCCAGTGCCGCAGTGCCGCTAGGATCCGCTCACCTCCCTGGTGTGACTTGGAAAGCGATCATTTTCTTCAGCCACTCCTCAGCCTGGAAAACAGCATCTGCAGCAATTTTTTTTGGTACGTATGTCGTATGTATCACGTTTGTACATGTATAAGTATATCTGATACATATATCTATATATATCTATATATATTCTACATACATACGTACGTACGTACATATGTATATGTATATATCTATATATTCTACATACATACGTGCATGCATGCATCCATACATTACATTACATTGCACTGCATTGCACTGCATTGCACTGCATTGCATTGCATTGCATTACACGTATATATATATATTGTGTATATGTGTGTATGTATATGTGTGTATGTATATATGCGTATGTATGTGTATACGTATATAAATATGTAATATGTATATATAATTATATATATATATGTACTGTATACATATGTATATATCTATGTATACATATGTGTATATGTATGTATACGTATGTATATATGTATGTATACATATATATATATGATGTGTATAATGTATATCATATGATGTATATGACGTATATGGTGTATATGATGTATCTGAATATGTATATGTGTATATTAGTATGTATTAATATGTATTATTAATATGTATATTAATATGTATATATCATATAATGATGTATTTACACTATAGAAGTATGTATGTCACAATGTATATATGGGGGTGTTTAGATGCTTAGTACTAAACACAGACCAAACCTGCGGTCCCCAGGGTTTCACATGTTGAGCCAAACCGCAGCTCGGGATAGCTCCGTGGACAGCATCAGGGTATCCAAATGACAAATACAAATAGAAGATACCCTCTGGTAAGTTAACATAACTATGGAAAATCACCATTTTCAATGGGTAAATCCACGATTTCGACTGGGCCATTTTCAATAGCTATGTTAGTCATTACCAGAGTGTAATAGAAGTGCATACAACATCCCCCACCCTGAACACCCCCTATACCAAACCCGAAGCCTCCATCCCCAATTCTCCCCCATGTCCATGCTGAAACTAAATAACTCGCCCCGGTGATGTGGTATCACACCTAGAAATATGTTTAGATACCAGTACTTAAACATGTGGTTTTATAAACACACTAATGTTTAAACATGTTTAAACATCTGGTATGAACAAATCCAGTTTAAACTCACTCACTCACTCGGATCCATCAATCCAAGCTATTTCTATTCACACCTTTCGCCTATCGATTCGTATGAAAAGTCATGCCTCAGCGAATTGGCCCACTGCCAAGTTGGATCGAAGCACCGCATGAAAGCTGACCTGGCCGATATTGGCCGATGACCATGGCGATAAACCTACCATGACTGGGGATGCTTCACCCAATTGTATCCAATTGTGGTAATATTGGTTTATGAAAAAATTGATGATTTAGTCTTTCAACTTGGAACCAATGAACTCAGCAGTATACAATAGTATACAACTGAAACATACTGAAACATACAGAAACGCATTCAGCATCAACTGTCCCGGCCAACTCGCCTCGTCTGCTGCAACACCAGTATCTAACATCCTCTGCAGCCATTCCGTTCCCAGTGCAACTTCCTTCTTCCGCATGAGGCAGTCTGGCATGCGCTTGCGCGGCGAAGATAGCTCCCCGAGACTGGCTTGACTTATATGTGTTTTTTAATGTGTTTCTCATGTGTTTCCCTTTTCTGCGGCTCATCAAAAGGCCAAGACGCTGCCGTTTGATGCTATATATGCTATGTAGTTAAAAGAACTGTATGTCAAATATGTGGCATTGATGTCACATTGATGTCACATTGATGTCACATTGATGTCCAATGTATCGATGTAAGCAGCCTGGTATTGCCAGGTAGATCTAACGTAGCTGCCAGACATTCACCAAGGGCAGGCCGCGTCTTTTTGCGCCAAAGGCCACTCACTTCGCAAGCGGATCTGCGAAACATTGACCTCAGCCAAAGCACATAGGATATGTTGCGAGCCGTGTGTGCAAATGGTATATACATGTAGAAAATCAAAACATATAGTATATACATGTATATACTATATGCTTTGATTTTCTATAATATTAAAATGATACTGATAATGATAATGATGATGGTAATGATGAGAATCATGGTAATAAAAACGGCATGATACGATACGATTTGATATGCTAAGATATGATACGATACGATATGATTTCGACGGATGTGATATGTTATGATACATCTATATGGTTTGAAGGCTGTGATGTGTTGTGATGTGATTTGATGTCATGTGAAGTGATATGTTAGAAAATGTTAGAATACGATATGACGAATCAATAATACAATATGATAAAAATTGATACAATGTATGTATATATATACAGTTATATATAGTATTATACGGTAGTGTTTGTGTGATATTGTATATTTGATATGTCATGGTATAGTAAGTAGCATATGGCGTGCATGGCGTTTTCGCGTTTTCGACTTTGCTGCCGTCTGGCGCTTCGAGTCGTCATCTGGGACGTTTCAAAGATGCCTGGAAGCCATGGCCAAACAAAGAGAGAGACCTTGGAGTCCTGGAGGCATCTGGAGGCCATTGCAACACAACAAGTTATCCCAGATATCCCAACCAGATAACAAACACCAAGCAGATATATAGCTGATATAGCTATTGAATGGATGATTTATATGGGGGATTTAATGATTTCAGATAACAAGCATTAATGATTTCAGATAACAAGCACTGGTTGGTGGTTTTACTATATATAACCATCTTGAAAAATATGATGGAGTTCGTCAATGGGAAGGATGACATCCCATATATATAATATATGAAATGGAATTTAAAAGTCGTGTTCCAAACCACCAACCAAATAACATGTATCACATTTCTTTAGGAATCCTGTTGCTCTCCAGCTAAAACTTCTTCGCCATGAAATGCTGCATCCGGGATAAAAACACCATGAAAAACACCCTTGCCAGGCCTGAAATCTTCTGGCTTCCTCTTCGGACATGACCTTCCCTTCCATGGTGCTCGGTGTGAACACCTCAGCTGTCAGCTGTTGTGGGATTATCAAAGAACCCAATTATTTGGTGGGTCAAAAGCCTGGTACTTCAGGTACCCTAAGTTATATCTGGTTATATCATATATCATGTTATATAATGGATAATGGATGGTTATTCCATGTTATTCCCCAGTCACATGGTAAATTCATAGCTTTTGATCCCCATTTGAGCAGTGTTCAAAACCCCTCTGTCATTCCATTATACTGGTTGGTTAAGAATGGGATTCCCCTATTGGATTATTAAATACCCAATATGAAGGGTAGTATAATCCCCGAACTAATCATCAACCAACAGGGGTTTAGCAGCCACTGCTCATTTGTTTCGCTCTTCCCTGACATCTCTGCTGCACGCAGAGAGCAACCAGTCTCAGGACGCGCGGCTTTCTCGGACGCCTGCTTTTTCGCTGCCAGCTTTGCAGCCTCGTCTGACGGTCTGAAGGGTGTGAGGTACCAAGAAAAACAACAACAAACAAATGTTGGTCAATGTTGGTCATGGATGTGAGAAAGCTGTTGAATGTTGATGTACATGATGTACATATTATGATGTAATAAAAGTATATAAAAGTATGAAAAGCTTGTGAAAAAGTGAAAAAATACTGCCTCTCTTCTTTCTCTGTCCTTCCTCTTTTCCAATATCCGAGCAGTCTCCTCAAAATGCGAAAGAATCTTTTGTTGCCCCGAACTTGCGGACCGAACACAATTTGGATCACCAATTTTTTGGTGATGATTCGTGATACAATTCAAAAACAGAACGCGTACATGGAGGTTTCCTGAAATATCAATATCTGAAATATAGGTACCCCAAACCACTGGTTTTCCCATTGATAACCAAATCGTGCCAGGTTTGTTGCGGTGGTTGTCCTCTTTCTTTATGACGTGTCTGGCTTGCGGTTGGCCTGGCAGAGGGGACTTGGAGTAGCAGCTACGGCAGCTGCAAGCAACTCCCACCAGCCTTGAGAGTTCCGAACTATGATGAAGCTGACCTGCAATACCAGCATGATCCAGCATGATCCAGCATGCTAGTCAGAAAAATCCATGTCATGTGGAGAAACTCATGAGAAATATCTCGCGTCTGCTGGGCACCTCATCCCCCTTTGCCAAGCCAAACATTTGCCGTCTGCAAGCAGTGAGCTGCAAACACGCATTGAAAGCCACGTGCGTTTGTGGAAAAATCTGGGATACCACACCTTATGGCCTTATTGCAATGTTAATAGGAAGAATATGGACGAATGATCAAAAACCATGGGGATTTTGTGGTACCCTGTTTTCAGGCAAACCCATTTTGCATTCTGATAGAACAATTGTATTCAGTGGGTTTCTTTGAGCATACTTTACGCAGGAAACCACTTGAAACCATGGGTTTTAACCATCCTAGCATGGAGGGATTCCTGCAAATCTTCCCGTAAACCAATTCTGAAATGCAAGAATGTCATGGAGCGCCTGTGAATGAACACGTCCATGCCATATCTCATCTTTGCATCGTCGCATTCGATGAAACCGAATCCCTCAGCAAACAGCAAAGACATGGAGCGTGTCTATCTGAGAAAGGGGATACCGGGGATACCTCAACCACCAAAACAAACCATGAAGTGGTTGACGGTGTACTTTAGACGTACACAATTTCGAAATGCTTGACCAAACATGTTTAGAAGAATTCCGGTTTCTCCCCTCAGTATCTGGCCTGACTCTCATTGTAGTCTCGAATCAGTCCTCAGCTGGTGCAAGCAAATGTTAAGTTCCAAAGGGCTTTGGAGCTTTCAAGCCTTCCCCCCCAAAAAAATGAATCAATTTGAGGAAACAGACCAGGCGCTGCCGAGCTGCCATAGTATCTTTCTTCTGTTTCTGGAGGTGCTGAAACATTGGCAGACTCCTCAATTGCATTCAATTGCCGCGTTGCATCACAGACCTAATTAAGCAAAACTAATTAATCCCGTCTCCCAACACTAAATGTACCTCCAATATCAAAAAGTAGGGTAACTTTTCAATTTTGAGGGCTTTCAGATTGGCCAATTTGATTTTTTTTGGTCCCCTTTAGGGAACAATTTAAAAATGAATATCCCTTTTGAAGGTTAGTTTTAACATGTTTTAACATGTTTTAACATGTTTTAACATGTTTTAACCCCCTAACAATAAAAGCTAGTCAACGATAGTCAACGCCTTGTTGTTCTCTATTAGGATTTAAATCAAACATTTTCCCCCAAACAGTCTGTCCACACTGATGGGTTCTTACGGTAGGTGTAAAGGCCAATGCTTGATCAAGGTGCTTACTCTCGTCTGTGGCATTTTACTTGCAAACCTCAATATAAAGTGGCTCTTGTGAAATCTTGACATGCGTTTCGATTGCGCAGGATCGCACAAAGTCTGCGGCGCGGCTTTGGTCTGCAGCATTTTACCTGTAAATTTCCGTATGAAGTGACTCTTCTGAAATCTCGACATGCGTTTCGACTGCGCAGGCTCGCGTAATTAAAGTCTGCGGCACGGTTTTGCACCACGGCATTTTTTCTTAGAATTTCCGTATAATAAAGTGGCTCTTGTGAAATCTTGACAAGCGTTTCGACTGTCTTGTGAAATTTTGACATGCGTTTCGACTCCGCAGGCTCGCACAAAGTTTTCGTCTGCGTTCTGGACTCATTCTGGGGCGTGGCATTTTTCCAGTGAATTTCCGTATAAAGTGGCCCTTGTGAAATCTTGACATGCGTTTCGACTCCGCAGGCTCGCACGAAATATATGTCTGTGTTCTGAGCTGTTCGCGTTCTGGGCTCATTCTGGGACGCGCGCAGGCTCGCACGAAGTGCCTCTCTGCGTTCTACTTCGTGTCTTCTCTTGTCACGTCTTCTCTTCTCCTGTTGCCAGAATCATCTACGCGATATGCTGTTTCGGATCACACTGAAATCTCGACATGCGTTTCGACTTCGCAGGCTCGTAAAAAGTCTGCGGGCGCGGTTTTGGACCACGGCATTTTTCCAGTGAATTTCCGTATAAAGTGGCCCTTGTGAAATCTTGACATGCGTTTCGATTCCGCAGGCTCGCACGAAATGTATGTCTGCGTTCTGGGCTGTTGGCGTTCTGGGCTCATTCTGGGACGCGCGCAGGCTCGCACAAAGTGTCTCTCTGCATTCTACTTCTTGTCTTCTCTTGTCATGTCTTCTCTTCTCCTGTTGCCAGAGTCGTCTACGCGATCTGTTGTTTTGGTTCACAGTGTCTTTGGAGCAATTGTCTCACGCATGAACGAACTCACAGAATAGGATACACCTAAACAATGTTGTTTGGAACGTGGCACTGAACAAGCATGCACATTTGTAGCTTGCAGCATCTTGAAGCATAGGAAAAAAATGGAAAAAACGTCCTTTTCATGATCCAAAGTACATACGGCAGAAATTGTTCCCCAAACAGTGTGTCCACACTGAGGGGTTCTTACGGCAAGTGTAAAGGTCGGTGCTTGATCAGGGTGCTCAATCTGGCATGCGGCATTTTACTTGTAAGTTTCCGCATAAAGTGGCTTTCGTGAAATCTTGACATGTGTTTCAACTGCGCAGGTTCGCACAAAGTCTGTGTCCGCGTTCTGGGCTCATTTTGGTCTGCGGCATTTTTCCTGCAAATTTTCTGCATAAAGTGGCTCTTGTAAAATCTTGACATTCGTTTCGATTGCGCAGGATCGCACAAAGTCAGCGGCGCAGTTTTGGTCTGCAGCATCTTACCTGAGAGTTTCCGTACAATAGAGTGGCTCGTGTGAAATCTTTGCGTTTCGACTGCGCAGGCTCGCACAAAGTGTTCGTCTGCGTTCTGGGCTCAGTCTGGGCCGCGGCATTTTTCCTGTAAATTTCCGTATCAAGTGGCTCTTGTGAAATCTTGATCATCATCATCATCATCATCATCTTCTTCATTCTTAACATCATCATCCTGCACCTTGTCCTCCTCCACTTTATTTTCCGCATTGCCATCCTCATCCCCATCCTCCTCAACATCATCATCCTCATCATCATCATCATCATCAACATCCTCATCCTCATCCTCCTCAACATCATCATCCTCACCATCAACATCGTCAACATCATCATCCTCCTGCACCTCATCATCCTCAACATCATCATCAGCATCATCATCATCACCACCACCATCATCATCATCAACAACAACAACAACATTATACTACATTATACTGCATAATTATACTACATTATCCTCCCACTCCCCCCCACACTGTTTGGGGTCTCTTGCGGGGATAACAGTTTATTTTTATATTAGGGGAACCTTCGAAATCCAATGTGTGGTAGTATCTTCATATAAATTGTTTTTCAAAAAGGACTTTAATCGATTTTGAAATCAAGAATTCTTTTTTTTCAGATTTTAAATATTTTTAAATTTCGTAGGGGGAAGCTTCGATATTACATACCCCCTTTTGTCAAAAGCTGCTCCGGGATCCAGCAATGCCCCAGCCCGCCATCCTCTTTGTTGAACGCCGCCAAGGCCTGCATCTGGGCCATTTGCATCTGTGCCTCGGTGGGATCAGTGAGGAAATCCGAAAAAGATGGAAAATTCCCAGCTTTCGAAAAAAACAAAAAGCAGAAATTTTCCAACTCCCCCAATCAATCAGGGATCCATCTAAAAATGTCAAAAAAACTCGATCCAAATCTGTCAAAATCTCCCCAGATCGTCAAAGTCAGGAGCGCTTTGAGGCCGCCACGATCTGCAGCGGGTTCAGGTTGTTCATGTTGCCACACCCACCTGCAGCCCAACTGCTGCCGGGTCTGCTTTAGACAGGACCCAAGTAAGAGTCGAGGTCCGAACTCCAGGACATTCCAGGGCCACCTCAAAAGCAGCACTTCAATTGGTGGATAACTATGGGATACTATGGGTTCGTCTGAAAATAGGCTACCCCAAAAATCTACGGCTGAATCATCATTTTCCCATATTTTCCCTATGAAAATTGCCATGAATTGGGGGGTAAACTCATTTTCACCACAAGGGCCACTGCTCGATGCTAACAGCGAAGCAGCGCGGCCAAGTATGCAACCTGATGCTCCCATGCCCATGGACGAAGGGTCTGAACCTGCGTCAAGATAGACTTAGATAATGGAACATTGAATCGGGCTTCCCGATGTTTGCAGGCCCCCCAGAAGAAGAACACCAATAATTAAACATAATCGTGGGTGTTTATACACCAATAATGGGTGGTATAAACCCAGAATTGTGATGAAACCTGAACTTCCAGTGGGTTTATATCGCCCATTACAGTAGCAACTACTGGCCCCACCTGAACAGCTGCCACAACCTCCGCAGCTGCTCCCGCACCTGAGGCTTCACCCCATCGATTCCCCAGCGACAACCCAGGGTGAATCCAGGTTTTTTTTTTCCGTGTGCTGTGGATAGCATCCTTTGACGTTCGCACGGTTGTCCTTTGATGAACGAAATTTCTTGGACTACACCTGATTGGATCGGTTTAGTGCGCTAAAAGCAGGACTTTTATAGCAGGACATGCTTTCTGAAAAATTCTGAAGTGGATACCCAAATTGATCATCTTTGACAAAAATGTGCTGTTGAGATCTGTTGAGCATGTCCTGCTCGTGGGAATTTATGACTTCGTCCCAGGGCTCCAGGGCTCCAGAGCCTTCGCTACCGCTACCCCATCGATTTCATGGCGAAGAAACTCTGGAAATTACTTCGATATCTAGCCATTAAACATCATTTTTCACAAATTCCAACGTTTCTATGTTTCTGTTTTTAAAATACTATATTTCATAATGATTCAAGAATTCCGTCATGTTTTTCACAGTATGACTGGACCATGACTGACACAGTTTCCCTTCAACCGAGAGCTCGGCGAGCTGCCTTCGCTACCTGGATCCAGTTGTGGATCCAGTTGTGGATGGTGATTTGACGGTAGCCCACGTGGGCAGAGCAATAGGAAAAACCATGGAAAAAACTGCAACGGTTTGGGGGTAGCCTATTTGAAATATTTGAAGAACCCCCCTTAGATAGCTTTAGTATACTAAAGGATACTAAAGGTATCTTTAGTCACTTCTCGAGCAAATGACGATTTTTCTGGATTTACTACGTATATTCAAGTTTGCAAAAAAAAAACATAGAATCAGGGCAAACATCACCTTGGCAGCCCTTGCAATATATTGGCCTGGCCAACTGCCGCAACCAAAGGCTGCAGGTTCTTGACGTTGGCGCTTGGCAGCTGGCTCCTGCCGAGTGAAGAGACAAAAACATCAAATGACCCCAAACTTCATCCTCATTACACATTTGCCTTTCTGAAATTTCTGGTAGATCCGAAACAAAACTTTGGCTTGCTGATAGCTTCGGGAAACAGCCAAATTCAGACCTGGAAGGCCATGGGCAAGTTGCTCATTGAGGCCTGGGTGGGGCCAGCAGCAAATCAGATGACACCACTCAATGGCTCAATCATGTTGGTCACGGCACAACGAAGTTTGCTCATCCCTGGATCTCAACAGTTCGGCAACCACTGGAGTCACCAAAAAGCAAACAACCAGTAGATTCCCTGAGCCACGATCAACCTTGAACTCAGCTTCAACCACAGGCCGTGCTCCTCAGCCCGGCGAGCCTGTGCACCCGGCAAACAGCCTGGCATTTGCCCATGCCATCCTTGCATCGCGCCTCGCAGGAGAATCGTGCACCAAACAGTTCTATCGGGGAGAAACATGGGAGAAACCAGTGAAGCCAACGGCTTTTGGGGATGGTAGAATAGCCTGTAAACTGGGATATCTGATGCAGCAAACTTCGCTTGTTGACTTCAGAAATCTGAAAAAACACAAGACTGTTGAGAGTCCCAGCATGCGCCAAGATTTGGGAAGCGACTTCTTTGAACCAAGCAGCTGCAGAAAAGACTTAAGGTGGACAACCAGGCATGAAATCAATAGGACCTGGATCTTGTTCTGCTGCAGTAGAGAGATTGGGCCGAAGATAAAGAGCAATGCTCAGTAGTTCTAGGTTCAGTCACCATCCGGGTCAACTTTCTGTTGTGCCACCAGAGAAAAAAACACGTATCCATCCATCGATATATTATACGTACTGCTCATTGATTGATATGCTCTAGTTGATTCATTAGAGGGGTTCTTCTCACATAGAGTTTTCATTTGCCATCGTGGTATCCAAACAGCCCAGGGGTTTAACATGATAACAGATCAGGCCAGGTGCCATTACCAATCTTGCCAGACCAGCCCACTACCAACGGGTGGATCCGTGGAGCTCAGTTGGCTCCCCATGTTTGGTGTTTCAACGTGACCAAAAAGGCCCATCTCCAAAGCATGCTGGGCCCACGAAGCAAGGAGTTATAGCCTCGGCAATCCCGGCACCGGGGGATCTTGGGGGTGGGAATCTACATGTAACGTTTCCAAAGATGGACTGTATCACTGTATCACATGCCGTGTGATGGTCCTCACCTCAAGCAGTTTGATGTAGTTTGCTGGGTTTTTCTTCGATCCCAAATGTATCATCAAAAGCACAAAGGGTCACGATCTGGGGATGCATTCCCAGATGTTGCACAGGACGTTCACAGCCCAGAAATGGAGATATTCTTCGTTGCATGGCGAATTCATGCGAAAATCATTTCTCCGAAAAACCTCATGGACACGGATGGACTGGAATACCCCCATCAAACATAGGATATTTTTTTGATAACCCCCCTGAAGCGAAAAATATGGGGGAAGCTCTTCAGATCATTTTTGGCCCAGGAACTCTGAAGATCAGGAGCCAGTTTCCGTTGCATCATGGCCTCCATGTAGTCGATGCTGGTCCTGGAGATGATCTCCAACAATCTAAAAGACCACTCATCTGATAGAAATGAATATGATGTCATATTCCATTTACATCCATTTTATATTCATTTTACATCCATCTAAAATCCATCTAAAATCCATCTAAATATCTAATTTCATTTTCCTTGATTCAGTCATATTCTCAGAGTATTCCCAGATGTCAGCCGTGGACCTGGATTCCCCCGCTCGGGCAAGGCCGCGGATCACATGCCTGGCACGGAGAAGTCGCTACGAGAAGTCGCGGATCGATTTCGGCCAGAAATGATGGGTTGGTATCATATCCCAACCATATTCAATATATTAGTGGATATTTAATGATATTTATTGGAATATTAATATTATCCCAACCATAAATCTGGAGCTTCAAATTGTGGTTTTCTGTTCAATCATTACAATATATTATAATTATGGGTTGGGATATGGTCTTGATATGCCAGACTGCCAGACCTGACAGCGATCCCTCACCATCCAACCCGTTGGAGACCATACTCCGATCGTCTTTGAGGCTAGGTTCAGCAATGGAAAACACCACCGCCAACACCAACACCCAGAAGCATCCAGAGACAAGACAACATCAACAACAACATGGCTGCAAAGTGTCGCAACGAAGGGGTCTCCAAATGTCGTTTGATGCTGGCAAACCAGGAAGAATCTCTAATATATATATATAAAAATATATATATAAATATATATATATAATATATATATATAATATATATATATATATGCTCTCAGATCCCTGCCTGTATGAGACTGAGTCGGGCTGGACAGCCTGAATTGCTACGGCTATGGTTCCCCCCACTACTGCTGCACCAGCAGTACCAAGTCCACACAAAATATGCAACTGCCAGACATTTCTATAGGAAATGGACGATGAGGGCGGGGAGATTCTGGACAATATTGCTATCAAAGCATCGAAGTTTTGGGTGTACCATCGTGTGCCCAAGAATTTTCATTTCTACTCAGTCTTCCAACCTTCCTCTGCATCTGCTGCAAGCACCTGCTCACCAGGTCAGGTTGAAGGCAGTAGTCAAAGTGGTCAAGCCCGTTTCTGTCTGTCCATATCAACTATGTCACCCATGTGGTTTTGAGTGAACATAAAGTTCCCCTACAATCCTATATATATACTATACAGTATAAAAACTAATTAACTAAATAACTAGATAAATCACTACAGTAACTAAATTGATTAAAAAAAAGGTATAAGTGAATAAGTAAAAACACATAAATGAATATGCATGTATCGAATCATGTATATATATATATATCAGTTTATCATCATTTTATAATGATGTTCCCCATAGAAATTGCCATAAATGTTGGGGGGTTCAACACCCCATAGCTGTGCCTGCAGGCAGCTGCTGCTCGGAACTTGGGCAATTGCCACTTTGTGGCACAGCCCTTCCCAAGACAGAGCTGCAGGGTGCTGCAAAACACTGAAATCTCAATGGGCTGGTTGTTTTTTCTTTACTTTTGGTGGCTTCCTTGCTTGATTCGTTCTTTGGATATTTCTTCGATCATTGGATCTTTGGATCTTTGTTTGGTCTATCGGTGCAGTGGGGGATAGCCAATATCCAGTAAATCCAGTACTAGTATCCGTCAAAAATGAACATATCGGATCATATCAGCATGTTGTTTCCTTACTGCAAATGTTTGGTTCTACCTTAGGACCTTGGTCTCAGCTCCAGCAACCATCAGTTTTTGGCATCGTAAGACGATGTAAGACGTGAGATGCTTCACCAATGTATGCTTATTTTGACCTGACATATCTAAATTATCATGAATTTTCACGAATGTTATCGCAAAGTAGGTTTTTTGCACATTCAGAGCGTTCTTCCCATTTCTTCCCTTCATTTCCCTTCCATTTCTAAATTTCCTCAAACTGTGAAGGATTGGACCTTTGACCCAGCCCAGGTTTCCAGCCGCCTTAGGTGATCGCACATGTGCTGCCAGGACCTCGGTTTCCCATGGGGAAACCCCAGTTATCCAATGGACATGGATATTAACTAATGGGAATGTTTATGGTTAATGGTTAATGGATATTATATAAATGATATTAATGGTTAATGGTTAATGGATATTAAATGATATTAATGGATATTAATGGATATTAACTAATGGAATACTAATGGATATTCATCGATAACTCAAAAAAGGCTGGTGGTTCACATTCCTGATCCATTTCCGCAAGAACTGTGGGCCCCCCGGCCTTGTTGTAGCACTGCAGATCTGGCTCCAAGCTCGCCCCATGGGCTCGTTCCAACCAGGCCTGCATTCAACAAGGGGCGCATGGGTGATGCGCTGGATACAATATATGAATTATATACATACAATCATATATATATATATATACATGATTACAAATGTATAATATATGTCTTGATATGTGATTATAATGTGTAAATATAAATATGATGATGACATGGTGTTGATATGTCTTATCTATACATTTTTTGGTGTCTTTTCTACATATCATACATAATACATGTGATACATACCTATACCTACCTACCTACCTACCTACCTACCTACCTACCTACCTAACCTACCTACCTACCTACCTACGTACGTAGCATACGTCCATGCGTAACATCCACAACATACGTAACACACACAACACACAGAACATACATAACATACATAGCATACATAACATACATAATATGCATAACATGCATAACATGCAAAGAATGCATATGATACAAACCATGCACAACATGCATAACATGCAATAACATACATACCGTACCATCCCATCCCATCCCATACCATACATGGATTACTACATACATTAAAATCCATTCCATTCCATTCCTTTCCATACATACACTGTTAGGACAAAAGTTGCGCCTGTTGAGCTTCCTTTCCTTTGTCGTAGCCAGGTCGCATTTAAAAGCGGGTGATAATGGACCGTCCCACAACTGCCACACATTTTGAGGACTTGGAAATTTGATCCGCAACCGAGATGGATGTTTTGCAAAGCTATCAAGAAGCATAAACTTTGTTCCTCAAGTAGATCATAATATGTATAATTCTGTATAATTGTGTATTTATACAGCTCGAGCATTCACAATCAAAATGACCAACGGCATTGTCACCATGACAAAATGGATTTTTTCCAGCCGTGACATCGCAGGGGCCGGTGCCTCTGCGTTGCGATGATTGCCTTCTTCCGCGTGATTGCATGACCTCTGTGTCTGTTGCAACTCGGTTTGCACCAGGAGAAGCACGCGTACTTGGAAGGCCCAAAGAACCAAACATGAATGATGCGTTCCCTATGTTCAATCATTCGATACCATTTGTATCCAGCAGTTCTGTGGGGGATCTTAGCCCTAACAAGAGCTGAAACAAAGAAGTAAAATGACTGGTTGCCAGTGGGGTTCCAAATATCCAACCAGTCATCCAGTCCTAGATCTCCTGCTCCTGAGAGATCAGCATCAAACAGAAAGGTGCCAGGTCCTTCTCCCTGTCCTAGTGCGATAGGCATTGAAGTGGGCCAAGTATTCCAAGCAGATAGGGCTCCATATTTAAATGAACAACGCTGTACAGCCGAAAACACAATCCCACCACGTCTTGCTTCGGATCATTCTTGGATCGCTCGCTTCTGTCGCTCATCAACTCATTGATTTCCATTTGCCAGAACTCACCAGCATCCCAAATATCCCAAGTACCGTCCTCAAGGAGAGATAGACAATGCTCGACTTCAGCTTCTTTGTTGAGAATCGCCTAAGGCGGCACAACACGGCACTACGACCTACACGGCACCCCGTGGCGAAATCTCTGAATCTCTGGTGCTCAGAGCCTTGGATGTACAGAGGGCGCGGTAGATATCCTCAGCAACCCGTTGTGTTTTCACTGCTCGGTGGCTGCCTCGACTCTCAAGCGGTCTTGGGATATCTTGGGATGTCTTGAGACCACTCTGCGTTGGGATCCTTCTGCTTCTTCTATCTTCTAGTTCTGTTTCTTTGTTTTTGCCACTTAAAATACTTAAAACATCTTCAAACCATCCACTGCAAAATCCCTTGACGGCCAGCATGGACATCACGACCAAGACACACTCGTGGGGGTGAGTCCAATGGAAACCTGAGGAAGCGGCGACCGAACATGACCGAACCATGGGATGGAATAGATCCCCTGCCATAGATTGGGTACCCTCTGGTTATGTCAAAATAGCTATTGAAAATGGCCATTTATAGTGAGTTTTCCCATTAAAAATTGTGATTTTCCATAGTTATGTTAAATTACCAGAGGGGATCCACATGTATCCACCATTTTGAGAACAAATTGCCAACAGAAAGTGATTGGCCATGAAATGGCAGCAAAAATGAGAGTCAAATGACTGTAATCATCCCATCTGTAGGGCTAAAATCCCACAGATTTGAAGCACCAGCCCAGTTATCGTTGGCTATCCCGGCACTAATTATCCCCCTATTCTTCTGGACTCTCTTCCTGTTCATTCCTGTTGGCTGGAGAAAAACAACATATTGGAGTGTGAAAGCCAGTTGTAATCAATTGGATTAGACTTTAGACGAGATTTAATGGGTTATGATGGATGGGATTGCCCGATTCATGGCAACCTGAATACGGAAAAAACATGATAAAGTAAGGGATTTTGGGGTAAGTTCATCCACTAAATCTGTAGATTAGTATGATATGATGTATATGATGTTTTGATAGTATCTAATAGTAATCTTTGGATTAGACAAATAGTAATCTTATTGCATAATTTGCATATTATTACATGGATTAATTATATCAGATTACTAGTTGATTTTAAGCATTCTATGGATGATAGAACATGAATTATAAATTGGATATCATTAAGTTGGACAATGAACGAGCTTCAATTATGGCTTTGCCCAAGAATGGGCTCAGAAATCTCCGTTTCACCAGGATACCATCGTCTCCAGCATGTCCTCTGCGACCGTGTCCAGCTTCGAAGCGCCTGGCCGCGAAGCAGAAATCCGGAAAACCGGTTGATGGTAAACACCCGAGTGTTTCATAGTGTTTCATAGCTAGCAATAGTTTCTACTTGGTGCAGGATTTTGCAACCATCCACATTTTTTGGACAAAATCAATCAAAATTATGGGACAATGAAAATAATGAAACATATAGTATCGGCAAAAAGACCACATGAAACAAGTTGAAAGATGTGGAAAATATGTTTAAACACATATGCAGCAAGAATGGGACAAACATGGAACATATATTATGTAAACATTATGAAACATATAGACGACATCTGAAATTGGTCTATTTATGGCCATTTATTTTGTAGGTAGGATATCAATATCCCAAATATTTTATCTGCATCGT
Source organism: Cladocopium goreaui (assembly GCA_947184155.2). Taxonomy (NCBI): domain Eukaryota; class Dinophyceae; order Suessiales; family Symbiodiniaceae; genus Cladocopium; species Cladocopium goreaui. The sequence continues at coordinate 141,209 of CAMXCT020000802.1, read as the reverse complement.
TGTCCAGGTACCAACATTTATGAACTGGGCTTGTCCGCACCATCCCGAAGAGTTAACGTAAGGCTCTGACAGCACTGCATGATGACGCTGCGGAAGAGGCTTGCCTCGTCATTTGAGCAATGTTCGAGATCCCTCTGTCATTCCTACTGCTTGGTTAAGAACGGGATTCCCCGATTGGATTTTGATCATCCCCAATTATATTGGCTAGTATAATCCCTGAAATAATCATCAACCAACAGGGTTTAGCAGCCACTGCTCATTTCATTCTATGGGATTCTATGGGTATCAATGCGAGGTGATTCAAGTCATCAATCAGGGCTGATGGCTCATGACATATTCCAATCGGCACGTTACAATGCTGTGCCTATAACATCATATGACTAGTAGGTCTAGTAGGTGTTAGAAGCCGCTCCTGAAAGCTTTCAGAATTTTCAACTCTTGAAACCTGATGGAAGGAACCTCTCGTGGTGCTCTTCGATCTGTCTTGTATAGCTGTGTCAACAGCCATCAAAAGCCCCTGCAAAAATCCCAGACATCAGCAGAATCCTGCAAATATAATATATATATACACATAATATATATATAATATATATATACATATAATATATATATATATAATATCATATATATATATACACATACAATATAATATATATATATTATTATATAGTATATTTGGATGTTGTCTGCCCCAGTTTTTTGGGGTGTGTGGTGTTGACCACTTTGCTGGATCATTGAGGATCCGCCTGTGCATGCAAACGCAAGTCGCTGGCTTTGCGCAGCCACTTCGCGGCCAAGTCGGGCTTGTCGGCCTTGGCCACTGCCAAGGGTCTTCAAGCCCATCAAGGGGAAACAAAAACTGAACAAAATTGGGTGCGTTCCAAAAGTACCCAAAACCCAAGGCTTAAGGACCTAACCCCGCCTAAAATCCAAGAAACCGGTCTGTTCATCCTTAGCACTCCTCTCTAAAATGGTCTGTTCGACCAATGAATCTAGTGGCGTCAGAACACTGGGCCGTTGACCCTCTGCAAACTGCGAATGGCATCCTCATAAACTGTGATGGTTTGATAAGATGCCCAAAGATATCATATATGCATATATAATCATATATATATATGTATATATATATATGTATACATAAAATATATATATATATGCGGCAAAAATCCGCAAAAAAAAACAATTTCAACAGGGGAAATAATGACTATGCTGTGGATTCAATTTCAGGGTACTCTATTTAAGACAAACCTGGGAAATCCTTGAAATTACCTCATGACTTGACCAGATTGGTGGAAAGCACAATACTCAGCCTTGAATCCGTCCTGGACAGCATCAAGCTCCGGCAACGGCTTAGATTGAAAGGCCTCAGTTCCACAGTTTCTCTGAAAATCTTCTGTGCTCACCTGGTAGGATCCAGTTGGGGTTCCAAAATGCAAATCGGCCGAGTTTCCGCCCATCATCGCCCCAAATGATGGGGTGTCTTTGGGGCCAATTTTCTGCGGCAAACCCTGTCATCCCGGCGCTCCGGCATACTGCAACCAGTGAAGCACCCTCTGCGACGGCATAGTGCCTGCGAGCTGTGATCCCGCAGCCCACAGCCGGGGCTGAAAGATTCGGCCCCCGCAGCCCACAGGGCTGAAAGATTCGGCCTGCCTTCCCAAAAGCCTTCGTAACGCATCTTACGAACCTGCACCGATTTTTCCATGGAGACACTGACACAACAAACCATCACCATCGCTGGAAGACAGCAAATTCTTTGGAGTCCGGTTGGCGGATCAACCCAAAGGTCATCCAATGAAGTTATGCCCTGAGAAGCCAGCATGACTCCACCAGTCTCGTGGGCCTGAAGAGCTTGCGCCGAGTGGGTCCAAAAGATTGCAAGCAAAGTAGCAGTGACCAGAGGTGCTTTCTCCCCTGCCACACAAACTTCCATGAGATCCATGGGCATAAAAACATAGCCTGTCGTGAGATGCAGACATGTTACATAAAGTTCTACATCTAGATATATACACTGCAGTATTACATATCACTGTTGTTACTGCAATAGTTTAGTTACAGTTACAGTACAGCTATACTGCCAGCTAGTTACTGTTACAATATGTCACATATATGTCACTTATACAGACATGCCACGTGATATGGAGGTTTCCTAAAATAGGTTTACCCATAGTTCCCCCAAATCATCCAGCTATTATTTTCGGTAATTTGTTTCCATTAATTATAAACCATCCAGCGATAAAGGGTTACCACCATTTTAGGCAACCCAACAAAAACTGGTTGGTGGTTTCAACCCCTCTGAAAAATATATTTGTTCGTCAGTTGGGAGTATGAAATTCCTAACTGAATGGAAAGTCATATAGGAATTTCATCCAGAAAAGCGGACATCCGTGACATCTCTCCGTGTCCAGTCGGACCTCGCCTGCCCGCGCAATGGAATCTCTGGGGGCCACATCTCGGCGGACCAAGTTGGGAGTCACCTTGGAGGCGGTCGAACCGTGGTGGTCCAAAATGGGAAAGTCTGGGGGGTTTTTCCCCTTTTTGAATGGTGATTTAATGGTGATTTAATGGTGATTTAATGGCCACTTGAATAGAGAAATGTGAAACTTGTAATCCATTGGGTGTTGGAGTACCCGTTTTTCAGACCCAAATTATCCCAATTTACTGAAATACATGGAAAAGAAATCGAAGAAATAGACCTTCCACTGGGAGATGAAAATAGTTGAGGTGTGGACAGCTGCGTACACCTCGGAATCGAGGCTGATGTTGGAAGCCCTTGCCTCAGTTGAAAGTTGGTGCCAATTTCTGCAGGCAACACGCATGGTCGAATCCCGCACAAGTTTGGGTTCCAGACCTGATTGAGCCACGCAACTGCCTGAAAAAAGCAACGCAATCTTCAACAGATACTAAGACTAAGATGGATGTGGCATCAGATTTTACAGTAACTCAAATCCAAGCTGCATCAAGGTACCGTTTTTTTCAACGACCCAACGCCTCCCGCATCTCGGAACGCCCGGCAAAGGTCTTGATGAGATTGCTATACACGTGAGCATTCACTGCCTCTCAAGGTTGCAGCAGGTCTTGAGGTGGTGGCTCATTCTCTGTGCATTCATCTTGGATTCCCTTGATATTAAGCGATCTCAGAGAAGACAACTCTAAACACTGAGCTAGCAAGAGCGTGGGATCAGTATACGATCTTGTTTACCCATACCAAGTCTGAAGGCAACCGGCAACTGCCAGTGTTTTACCAGACGCCGGCAAAACTCCACCCCACCGGCCATGGTTTTTTGAGCTGACCCTCGCCTGCCGCTGCTGGACAGCTGTGTCCAAAAGCCAAGCAGCCTGTCTCAGGTTGCCGCGCGCAACCTCCGGGCCGGCGTTCAGGGACATCGGCGAACCCACCTGCGACAGTCGGTGTGTCATTGCCGAGGAAATTTTCTGCAAAAAAAAGGTGGTTGAGCCCACTGCAAAACATACAACAATTATCATACAATATCAATATCAAACAAAATCATCCCAAATATGTTCTCTTCAAGCCGAAACTCTGAAACCAGCAAATTCAACCAGGTATATAAAGCATCGATTACATATAAAATATTACAGATCATATGCTGGGCATAGCGCCTGGCAGTGGCCACCTCGGCGCCATCGCAGCCATGACCCCATGGGCAAATCCATCGGAATTAATACAAATGCCATGTATCAAAGATGCAGCAAAGATGTATCAAAGATGTATCAAGCTCACGATACTTTTTAAGTATGTATCATGATATTCATCATAGGACAACTTAGGACAACTATGGGATGTTTAAATTCTTGAATGTTTTCGTTTAAGCAAAAGGAACTTCTTGTACCAGAAAAAAAACTGCGTCACTGGGTGCTGCACTCTTGCCGATGACGATGGCAGCTCCGACCACCAGCACGCCTGATACAACACATGGCCAGCTGTGGTTCCGAATGACGTATGGCAGAGCTACATGGTATATGGGTTTTGGTCATGATTCATATAGTCATCCTACTATTATTGGAAAACATTGTGTTGGCCATGATAAGTTCCTATTAATGGTGGTATGACCATCCCAAAATATTGCATTATCATCCAACTTCTAAGTAAGACCTTCGCAACCACACTTTTTTCGATTTTTATCAGCTCCCAACTATATACAGTTTCGCCAACCTCACAATCAAGGCGCGCCCCAACGCCTTCTTTGCGCGTCTTGCGGAGGTTCTTGGACCGCGGGGCGTGCTCTGGCTGCCGTGTCCATCTGGACGCCGTCATGTCCTTGTGCCACAGGTCCGGTTGAATGCGATGTGCAACGGAAGTGGTTACGACGGTTACGATCCATACCTGGGAATATGCCATATAATCCATGTGTATATATAATATATTCCATGTATAATATATATATACACATACAACTTGAAAGTGGTTATACAAAGTATATATAACTTGGTTGTGAGCCCCTGGTCACATCCAAGTTGGCTAAGCTCTAATCAAAGCTGGCAATGAAACTAGAAAACCCCATGGATTGAATGTTGATCTACTGAAGGCTATGAATTGGAAATGAATTGGCAATTTTCCATCGCTAGGATAGATTACCGGAGGGTAAGCAATTTATTTCTCTTCACCTTTCAGGTTCCTTTCCGCACCCCGCAAGGCCTGTTTCTGGCATGATACAAGGGCTGCCAAAAGAAGAGCCTTGGGTTTTGGAAACAACATGGCTGGAATGCAAAAACGAAATCGGCGAACTTTGGGATGGCTACCTTCTTCATGCCAAAAGAAATATCTTCAAATTAGGAGTGAATAGCTCTCCCATGCCCCCTGCATGCCCAATTCCTCATGTTTTTTCAGCTTCACGAAATGCCGTCCCTCCGGGGGGTTCCCCCGTTCTGCCCGTTCTGCCCGTTCTGCCCCACCTGCATCCGACATTGGATGATGGAGAATCGACTCTTTCACCTTAATTTTGGGGCTTGGAAAGGAACAAGAGCACCCATGGACATCTGCAAAGAAACCTGATACATCCTGATACTACCAAACTCGATTTCAGAAGATTTCAAGATCTGTGAGTCATTTTCCCATCTCGTGTTTGATCCTGCTTCATTCCGGTCGGATCTACTTTCGTCGAGATTCATCCGGGGGATCTCGGACCCATTCTTCATCCAGGGGAGGCCATTGATCATTAGTCACCTTTGAATATCAGAATTCACCGGTAATTTCACCTGAAATGCCAGAGTTGGGGTTCCCCTTAACCGTTAACCATCATTCATTAGATCATATTATGATATGTTGGATCATGGAAACTGCACCTCGTAGCTGAGAAAGTTGCTGCACGTGTTCCCATCATTTCATATTGGGTTTTGTCCAAAAATGATGGATACCCAAAATGACAATTCGAATGGTGAAAATCGTGATGAGCCACTGGATTTGGGAGTACCATATGTTCAGACTCATGTCTGCCTTTGGCTCATGTCCTTGTCAAGCTTGAGCCCAAGGGTTTGAATCGATTGAACATCATCTTATACTATGATTACGCGCTTACTATGCACATCTATGCACCATTCACCATGAGGTTCATCTGTTGTATCTGTGTGTTCATGATCATTCTGTGGGTTATGTGGGTTAGTTAACCACGAAGTTCCTGTGAAGAATGCACTATCCTTGGCTCGCCCACGCCGAGAATTGAGTTGTTTTCGATGGAAAAACTGGAGGACACCATGGACTTCACTTCGTCCAATTTTTTTGGATCTTCTTTTCTATCTCAAAACTATGGCTACTTCTGGTGAAACTCTAATGTCTCCAAGCACACAGAGACACACAAGCATATGAACAGCGGCGCAAAAAATGCGCCAAAACACGGAAACTCCGATATTCACAAGAATCCAAGACACAGTGTGGGCATGGGTCAATAAAATTGGAACCTATTTTCATCACCATGTCGTTCGTGGTCATTCCCCAACCGATGGTCCAATAAGTCTTGGCAATATTGACCCATCCCTGTGGCCATGCTATCGCTCAACTGAGTTTGAGAGACTTGCGCAAGTGGGTGCGCACGCCAGTAGCCTCTCCCTCATAGGTAGCACCATCTGAAGCTCCTTCGCGCATTTCCTGCACCGCTCCCTTTCGCCGCTTCACCAATTTGGTGTACTTCTCACGGTTGGCGACCCGTGCATTGCCCGCTTTCTTCTTTCCTGAGTTGCTGAGAACTGGGCAGTCTGATTATCAAAGCAACAACAACTTGTTCCGGCTCCAGATTCAGGACAATGATGGACAGCATTTTCATCCACCCTTCACTCAGAAACATCCAGCTGCCAAGAAACGATGGCGGACCAGGCCTCTGTTTTCCAAGATTTGCTTGCTGGTTCCGCGACGTCCCTAAGCTGCGGATGAATGGTGAATCGTTTTAAGGCCCCGGAACCATGTTCCTAGCAGTTATATGGTGACGCAATGTGACGCATGAACTTTAGTTTTTTACATCTAGTTTCCGTGCTGACTCATACAAAATCATGAAAATATTGCAGATGTACACAGACATAATCATATTATTGAAAATATGTGAATATGATATACCAACAGATCAAAATAATACTCAAAGACCAGAAAAAAAAACAAACCTCCCACCTCGATTTTGTTTTCTGGATGATATTGTCGTGCCGCTTTGGCTTTGGTTTTGGCTGACAACGCAGCTTCCTTCCGTTCCTTCTTGGCCTTGGCGTTTTCTTTGGCCGCCCGGATCATCGGATCATCAAGTTCTCCTGTGGAGAACCCCAAAGGCTGACACGCCTCTCGGGAATAACTATAGTATAATATAGTACAATACAACAACACAATGCAATATCTTATGTTAAAATAGTCTATACATAGAATATAATCTCATGAAATATAACCTAATAAAAGATAATACAATGCAAAATAATAAAATATAACCATTTAAAACTAGACATCATAATAAATAAGAAACAACAAAACAATGATTTTAAAAGACTAGTATAATGTTATATAACATCATAGAAAAGAACATAATATACTATATCACAATAGAAAAGACCATCATATCATACAATACAATATGGTACGGTATAATGTAATAAAGTAATTTTAAAATGAAATAGTATATATTATAGCAAAACAAAGTAAAGAACATAATATAACAAAATATAATGAAATTAAGTAAGAACATAATATAACAAAAAATATAATGTAATTAATATACTTTATATAACATAATATAATATAATATCCGCCGACCCCTGCCAACCGCAGGGGGAGCGCGTCAGAGAAAAAGTGTCGCTCCACAGCGAGCGAAGCCAGGTTCGGTAATGTATGGCCGTCCTTTCTTCAGAAAGCGATTTCAAGCTCCTTGCTTCACCGTTCGGAAAGCGACGTTAGGCACCCCCAGCTGCTGCCCGCGGCCATGCTGTTTTTCGGGCTGGCGAGGGTGCCGCTTTCGAAGCCTGGGCGCTTCAATTTCTAGCTCCTTTCAGAAAGCGACGTTAGGCACGCCCCCGCGGGGCCGATCCGGCCGTCACTGCCACGCTGTTTCAGGCTGGCGAGGGTGCCGTTTTCGAGGCCTGGAAACTTCAATTTCAAGCTCCCAGTCCTTTGCCAGGAAGTGGCCCAACATGTATTTTCTCCATTTCAACTGCCAATCGCTTGTTGGCCATTTGAAGCTTGAAGAGAAGCGGCTGGTTGTACAATGTACAAAACTAAGACTGATGTGTCGGCTTTTTTGAGGCAGCTTCGAAGGAGGGGCGACGGTGAGAAAAGCATCTGTGGGATGCGCAAGAGCTGGTCGGTCTGCTTGGGTGGTTTGAAGTTCCGGCTGGCGTGTGCGTTGATGAAGGGGGAATCTACAGGCAGGACCTCTTTTTTATTCCGCAACCCCTCATTTTTCATCAAATTTCAATTAAGACAAGACCCGCGCAGTCACTAAAAATGGAAAACAACTATGGTCACCATCGCCCGCTCAGCTGCTGGGAACTGCTGCTGCTTCGTCCACCTGACCTTAACCATGGTTTGCGCCAATTGTACTGGAGAATCGTGCAGACTGCCCTGCTCCCAAACTTGGGAATCGGCGACTTTCATTCCACGAACTGCGATTGCATGTTGGAAAACGTCCAATGTCAAATGAATTCGAAAAAAAATAAGTTCAGCCATGTTATCCCGTTCCAAATCCCCACCTCCCATTGAAGCATCCCCTGCTCATTGCCATCCTGGGCGTTCCAGGCTGGTTTGTGGGGCGCCGCCCCTGACGCCGACCCACCCCCGGTTCACCCCGTGTCGACTCCCCCCCGACTGAAGGCCCTGTAATTTACGACGATTTTTGCTTTCGGTGTTTAAAAGCTTGTTTTACGGTGTTTCGGGCCCTTCGGTGCCCACGGAGTTTATCTTGGCGATGTTCAAAAACATCAGTTTTTACGTGGTTTTGGGCTCGAGGAGGGGCCCGGGAAGGAAACAGTGGCATGCCCAAACATGGCCCCAACATGGCTCCCAAGATGGGTTAACATGGGGCCACATACCAACATGGGCCCAACATAGGCCCAACATGGGCCCAAGATGAGCCCAACATAGCTCAACATAGGCTGCCTATTTGACATTTTTTAGGGGACAATAAGCTGTGTTGCAAGAAGAAGAACAAGAACAACAACGACGACGACAACAACAACGACAAACACAACAACAACAACAACAACAAGAATAAGAAGAAGAAGAAGAACAAACACAAAAATGCAACAAAAGATGTGTGGTCAGGTGGTGGTTACAAGCTGCGGTATGACAAGAACATCACACTGTGCCCTGCACCTGCGCACACGCGCAGAGCACGTGAACAACACCAACGCTCACACTACTATACATAGCCCTTATGGCATCGCCGGCACACGAAGCTCTACAATAATATAATATAGTTTAAATAATGAATAAAGCATAACATAAAATCAAGTAAGGTAATCTAGATTAATATAGTATTATGTAATATTATATGATGTGATATTGTGTACAGCGGAGCAGGATTAGAGCCTATAGAGCGGAGCACAGGCTGTGCCTGTAGATGACAGGCAAGCCTCCCGTGCTTTGCAGCAACAATCTCTTGACTTTCAATCTGATGCCATGCCTTTTGAATGTTGAATCTTTTCTCATTTCACCTTATCTCATCGCATCGCAGCTTCTCTTGGAAATTGCTCACTGCATCCCACTGTCACCGCGGTCTGTATCATCCCATCTCATCTCAACTCATCTCATGTCTTCTCAGCTTTTTTCACCGCATCTCACCTCATCCCATCTCATGTCTTCTCTCCCATTCTCAGCTCTTCTCAGCTGATCACGACTGTTCTCTTCTCTTCTCATGTCATTTGAGCTTTTCTCATCTCTTTTCATCCCAGCTTCTCAGCTTTTCTCAGATTTTCTCAACTCTTCTCAGCTCTCTGCAGATCATGTCAGCTCATCTTACGTATTCTCATCTCCTCTTCCCTCCTCTCACATCTTCTAAGCTCTTCTCACACCTCCTCAGCGAATCTCAGCTCTTGACAGCTTGTCACACCTCATCTCAGGTCTCCTCAGCGCGCTCTCAAATCATCCCTGCTCTCCTCTGGCTGAAAACCTGCTCCAAAAACGGATCTCGGCGCAAAAGCAAACGACCCCTGGGCTTTCCACAGAGAAGATTTGACACAGAGAAGCGTTTACACACAGCAAGCTTTTGCACAGAGAAGCTTGCACACACAGAACCTTTTTCACAGAAACAGGGAAGCTTTTATCCACAGCAAGCTTTTACACAAAGCAAGCTTTTGCACACAGCAAGCTTTTACCCAGAGAATCTTTTGCACACAGAAGCCTTTACACACAGCAAACTTTTACACACACACACAAAAGCTTCTACACACAGAAGCCTTTGGGCAGAAAAGCTTTTACAGAGAGAAGCCTTTATACAGCCAAGCCTTTACACACAGCGAGCTTTTATACACAGCAGCTTTTACACAGAGAAGCCTTTACACACAGAAGCTTCTACACACAGAGAAAGCTCTTACACACAGAAGCTTCTCCACAGAGAAGCCTTTACATAGCTTTTACACGCAGAAGCCTTTACACACAGAAGCTTTTGCACACAGCAAGCCTTCACGCAGAGAAGCTCCTACACAAAAAGGTGTTTACACAGCGAAGATTTTACACACAGCAAGCTTTCAGACAGACAAACTTTTATACACAGAAGCTTTTTCACACAGCAAACTTTTACACACGGCCAGCTTTTACACGGAGCAAGCCGAGCAAGCTCTTACACAGAGAAGCTTTCACACAGAGGAGCTTTTACACACAGGAGCTGTTACACACAGCCAGCTTTTACACAGAGTCAGGGAAGCTTTTATTCACAGAAAGCTTTTACACAGAGCAAGCTTTCACACAGAGAAGCATTTACACAGAAGCTTTTACACACCGCCAGCTTTTACACACGGAAACTTTTACACACAGCAAACGTTCACACAGAGAAGCTTTTACACAGAAAGCTTTTGAACACACAAGCTTTTACACACAGAAGCTTTCACACAGAGAAGCCCTAACACAGAGAAGCATGTACACAGAGGAGCATTTACACACAGAAGCCTTTACACACAGAAGCTTTTACACACAGCAAGCTTTTACACAGAGTTAGGGAAGCTTTTACACGGAGAAGCATTTACACAGAGAAGCTTTTACACAGAGAAGCTTTTTCACAGAGAAGCCAGAAGCCCTAACACAGAGAAGCATTGACACAGAGCAAGCTTTTACACGGAGAAGCATTTACACAGAGAAGATTTTACACACAGCAAGCTTTTATAAGCTTTAAACACTGAGAAAACCTGCTGACAAATCACTATCGCAGCCTTGATGCAGGCACTCCAATAGGATTTACGATGTCCAGCTGCAAAAGACAATAGTATTACGGATTACGCACGCAGCTGCCGCGCCAAGCAACCTTGACGCAGCCATTACAATGCGAGATTTCCCTCAGATTCCGAAATGTGAAAACGAAGCTTTCCTGCGAGACTTCCTTACCTGAAAGTGGAAGATGTGGACACGAAGCTTTCGTGCGAGACATCCCTCAAAAAGTGAAAGCTGAAGATGTGAAAACGAAGCTTTCGCACGAGACATCCCTCAAAATCTGAAAGTCGAAGATGTGAGAACGAAGCTTTCGTGCGAGACTTTCCTCAAAAAGTGAAAGTGGCAAATGTAAAAACGAAGCTATCGTGCGAGACGTCCTTCAAATTTTGAAGGTTCAAGTTGCAAACCTGAACTGGCAGTTCCAATGCGCAGCCGATCCGAGCATGATCCGCAACTGTCCGCCGGACAAAATCCCCCATCCATCTTCCGAGGCACGTTTTTTTTATGCAAAACACAGCATGTCGTGCATCCGCTAACTCTCAAAAACGCATTTCGTGCGAGACTTCCCTCAAAAAGTGAAAGTTGAAGATCTGAAAACGAAGCTTTCGTGCGAGACTTACAAAGAAGCTTTCGTGCAAGACTTCCCTCACAAAGTGAAAGTTGAAGATGTGGAAACGAAGCTTTTGTGCGAGACTTCCTTTTCAAAATTCATTCGTTCAAGTCAATTCAGTTCAATTCAAGTCAATTCAAGTCATTCAATTCATTCCTTCATTGTTTCATTCTTGGCAATCATAAATATCCGTAACACGGAAGTTCCTTCAAACTTCCGTTGACTATAGGACGCAATTATATTGTTTTTCTACGGACATTTCACCAGACCCCATCTCCTCCATCCTCAGCCTCAGCCTGAGCCTCTTCTGCTTCTTGTGTATCCGGCTCCAAGCGCAGTTTCTCACGCTGCTGAGGGGCACGGGCCTCGGGGTTCTTGTCCGAAGCTTGCGGCACCGCCTTCTCCTTCCGTTCGCGCAGGTGCTGCTGCACCTCCGACAGCTGCTGAGATAAACTGCTGGAGGGCAACCAAGCTCCCAAGGTCGGATCGATGTCATCCAAATCCGCCGGACCATCTTGGCTCCCAAGTTGGGCACGGCGCTTGGGCAATTTCAGCAAGCTGGGAAGGGTGGAATCCAGGACCAAGGGTTTCTGTGGATCTGCCTTCTCTTTCTTTTGAACCTTCCCCTTCAGCTTCTCCAACCGCTCTGCCAGCGTTAGGGGTGCCTTACTCTTCACAGGCGCTTCAGGTACCACAGGCTGTTTGGAGGCCGCGGGGGCCGAGGGTTTCACAGCTGTGTTCGATCGTTTGCGAACTTCCCGTGCCACCTGAGTGTGTCTGAGAATGGGGTGCACTTCCAAATATGTGATAATTTGTTGCGTAGAATGATGATTAACCGATTAACCAATGGATTTGAAGATGTTCCCAAAAAGAACAAATTGGACCGTATTTGACAATATTGTTTGTAGTGGGAAAAAAGGATGATGATCCCCATTTGTTGTGATTTTGCCCGGGTTCTGGACCAAGTCCCACCTTTTGGATCTTCTTGTTGAGGCGTTTGTTCAACGGCTGGAGATGGGCGTCTAATTCTTTTAGCCAGACCAGTTGCGACACCACCGGGTGGGATTTCACCTCGCCCCCTTCCGCCTTCATCCTCGGATGCCATGGCCCAAGGGGGTGCCCCCCAGTGATGTTTGTTGGTTTACAAAGTCAGTTGATAGAAACCCAGTGAACATATGTATGTATGTATATATATATATATATGTACATGTACATGTATATGTATATGTATATATGTATGTAATTATATATTAATATAATGCATTATATATCAAATCCCATAAAGGTATGTCCCATCAAATGGGGAAGAATAGGTAAATCTATGTATCTTCAACCCATCACTATAGATATATCTCCCCGTCTGAACCCTAGCTTGTCCAGTTGTGAATCGAAGTACCGAACTACAGTGCGCTACCTTGCAAGATCCAATGTATTCTGGCAAGAGATTCCCCATTCCTAGGTGGAGCGACCATGATGAACTGGAAAATCACTCGACCAGATCCAAGTATCAACAAGTAGAACGACAAATTCGCCAAGTGATTCAGCAACAAACTGATCCTGGTGGTGGCATAGGCAGCGCCAGAGGCTGGCAGCGCTGAGAGGGCACCTGGTTTCAGAAGAGGTACCAAAGGTGATAGCCTCGGACCGATGAGGGCTGGACAAAATATCGACATCTTCGGTACGAGGTGCCCCGGTATCTTAAGGGGCACTTGCTTCGTAGGCCAACTCGGATTTCGGGGGAATATATCTATGGTATTCTATGGTCACTGTGTTTACCAACATAACTGGGGGGGTACCACAACTCAGCAAATCCAGGCAGCATGTCCAGTTTGGACTGGAAATCCTGCAGCAAAGGTAGCAGCTCAGGGGCTTCTTTCTTTAACAAGCTCTTCCTCATCAGAAACGTTTGGCGAACGCACAGGTGTACACACCCCTACCAGAAACGATGGGCTAGATGGGTTGCTTTGCAGTTTCACAGAAACCATCAGAAACGCCAAGTTGGACAGAAAAAAATATGCCAAAGTCTGAGTTTTCAAGCTCCTCTTGGCACTTGAGAGCTGAGAAATGTCCCTGTCCAGCTTACTCTTCTCTGCCTCCTCAGTGAACATCGACTCAAACTGCGCTTCAGCTACAGCTACATCTGCCAACTTCGCAGTTGCACCTGGCAAAAGTGATGGGATGTGCCTGAAAATATGGGATACCGGGATACCCATAAAATTATGACATTTACCATATTTTATGGGTACGAGTATCCCGGTATCCCATATCCCATAACCATATTTTCCAATGGTTTATGGGGAAAATTATTGACTTTCTGAACCATGGGTTGTCTGGAATCCATGCCACTCCCCCGGGGGAATCGCAAGCCAAAGTGGCAAATAGAGCCTATTTATGCCTGTTTAAAACTGGTACTACAACGTCGCTTCCAAAGAAATGTCGTTTGAGCTCAACATCAGAATGATAATGGTGATAGTCATGATTGATGATGCTGATGGTGCTGCTGATGCTGGTTTTGCTGATGAGGATGAGTTTGAGGAGGAGGATGAGGATAAGGATTAGCATGGGGATAAGGATGATGCTGATGATGATGATGATGATGAGGATGAGGAGGAGGAGGAGGATGAGGAGGAGGAGGAGGCGCGGTATTCCTCCGTTATGGTTAGTCACAAAATGGGTAGATTGCTGTCTATTCACCAACAATGTCAACACCAAAGGATCAAACACGGGGTTTCAAGCAAATAAAAAATCAACACCAACCAATTGGTGGAAACATGATGGGATATATGAGCAACTCATGATGTGGGTGTCTCAAACTGAGGAACTGCTGGATTTGGGGACCTCCTACTTTTGGACTAGGCCAAATGGGCTAAAGTTGGAGAAGAACCAACGTGGCTTTGGAGATGTGTCTCTGTCTCGGTTTTTGCCTTCTCACTTCTGACCTGGAGAAATCACTTTGATGTTGGGTCATTCGAGTATTATCCCCCATTGTCGCTGGTTACAATCTACCGGTATATCCCATTATCTTGCCATTATATCTCCAGATGGCGTTTGGTCAGTTCACCCAAAATAGCTGGTTTGGCAGGATGTTGTTTCCCCCAAAGTATGGCAATCATAGCATGTGATTCATCCCCAAACCATGGTCGCTTACCATACCAGGCGGGTGAATGTTTCTGTTTTGCCCCAATGATCGGTATCCCCTAATACGATATAATATATTACAGTAATATATATCTGGGGTTGTCTGAGAAGAGGGTGACTAAAAATCCCAGTCAGTTGATCAGTTGATCATCATTTTCCCTATCGCCACAATTGAGAGGTACCCTCTGGTAAACTAACATAGCTATGGAAAATTGCCATTTATAGTGGATTTACCCATTGAAAATAGTGGTTTTCCATAGCTATGTTCGTTTACCAGAGGGTATAGCATGGTATAGCCCAGACCGTTCCCCAGCCTGTCGCATCGCCCACCTCAGCCGCCTCGCTAGGTCCGCTCGCATCGCCCAGCAGCGCAGCCAGAGGATCGCTGAGAGTTTCAAGTCGCAAGGCACGGAGCTCCTGATCCAAAGCGTATCCCCCGTCCTGAAAATGGAGATACCCTCTGGTAATTTCACATAGCTATTGAAAATGGCCATTTATAGTGAGTTTTCCCATTAAAAATTGTGATTTTCCATAGCTATGTTAGTTTACCAGAGGGTAAATGTTCATAAAATCCATGGAAATCACTGAAATCACCATGGAAATAAGCATGAATCTGATGGTTTCTCATCGGACTCATCCTTCGTTATGTTCCATTGTTGCTCAATATTTTTAATTGAACACATGGCTAATTATATGATGCTGAATGTGGGGTACTGCGCCCTATTTAGGGACAAACCCATGACGCTTTCACAGAGGAAAAAAAGCACTTGGTGTTTTCCCCGCGATCCAACTGGTGACTGGATGGCTTGGGGGGACAACCCAAAGTTTCAGAAAAGTGAAGGAAGAACTAATATACATATATATATATATATAACAGTGAGTTGACAGTATTTTTCTTCAGAAATTGAAACATATGTTATTAAGTTTGCTCCGATTTCCTATGCACTTTCTGGTGTGCGGGGTGGAGAATCAAGATCCGGACTCGCTGGAGACGCCGGCCACCAATCGCCAGGAATCAGCCACATGCCAGTCGGCATAGACCTGAAGAAGGCTTCCGGTGGTGTAGTAGGCGTTGAAGTCGTTGGCGGCGGCCCTGGTGGTGTCCCAGGTCCAAATGCTTCTGGTGGGGTTGGCGGCGGTGGGCCTGGTGGTGTGCCCGGGCCCAAAAGTTCCGGCGGTGTGGTAGGTGTTGGAAACACCAGCACAGAGGTGTCATCGGAGCCATTTCTCCGTGGGTTACCATGGAGAAGTCAGACCTGATGCGAGGGAAGTTGTCGGGGTTTGTGACGAAAGTATCAAAAACACAGTGAAGCATGGTAGTGCCTCTATGGGTTGCTAGTGGCTTGCAAAGAATGCAGTGACACAGGCTTCATTCAGACAAGATGCTCACACCCGCTGTCGTCACCTGTCATGTCATTATCCGACCTCGGAAGCAGAGCGAGCCATGATACTGGGGGAAGACGCTTGGGACAATGAATCATGCCGGACATGCCATGAAAAGAAGTGCTAGTGAAGTCCTGGTGCCCCTATGGGTTGCTGGTAGCTTGCAAAGAATGCAGTGACACAGGCTTCATTCAGACAAGATGCTCACACCCGCTGTCGTCAACCATCATGCCATCATCCGACCTCGGAAGCAGAACTGGTAATGATGCTGGGGGAAGACGCTTGAGACAATGAATCATTGCCGGACGTACCAGGAAGAGAAGTCCATATTTATTCAGAATGCCTTGGAAGCAGAACTGGTAATGATGCTGGGGGAAGACGCTTGAGACAATGAATCATTGCCGGACATACCAGGAAGAGAAGTCCATATTTATTCAGAATGCCTTGGCTGAGCGTGAGACCATTCCAAGTAGCGCTTCGGCTTGGCCGCAGCACATGCGCGAGGCAGCAGTGGCATCGTGAAACAGATGAAGGTCAGGGATTGCTGATGGACAATGATGGCTGTCAAGAAGCGAGCAGACTGCATTTGTTTGTGAATATATAATTAAAATCCAAAAGAAAACAAAAAATCCAAAGAATCCAAAAATCCAAAACTATAGACCACATGGAGATCCCCCAAGATTCTAGACATAGGGTCGGTTTTTTTGGTTTTTTTTATTTTTTTGGATTCTTTGGTTTTTTTGGATTTTTTGGATGTTTTGGACTCTTTGGTTTTTTTGGATTTTTTGGATTTTTATATACACAATGTATTGATTGAAAATATACATGTGAAACATTCTATATTTGTATCTGCACGTATATATATATATTTATGATACCCCCACTCAAGCTGAATTTGGTACAAAAATCAGAGGTCACCGTTCATCCCCTAAAATTCATCAAAAGTATCGCAAATACCAACAAAATCAACTGAAGCATAGGTTTTTTTGTTGGGGGGGGTACCATTTATATATATATATATGTTTAAATGATTTTAAATATAAATATTATATATGTATGGATCTATGTGGGCGTATAGCGTATAAGCAACCAAACACAGCGATTTATGCGAGTTGAACCATAAAAGAAAATTGGGATTTAAGCAACACATATGAGATGCTAAACTACGGAAAACGGGGCTAGGCTTGACAAAATGAACTCCCAACAAACACATGGTTTCAAGATGTTGCAAGAAAAACCTATCAACGCGTTGTATAGACTCTATATTAATAGACGTTCACTTCGTCCATCTTCATCCTGCAGGTCTCTGTCCCAGAGGGACGTCCCTCAACAGAAGTCATTTGTTGGTCGATGCCCCATGGGTGCAATGTCTACTTCGATATTATCTGATTTGGGGATGGGTCAAAACCCTGGTACCTAGTGAACCCCAAAATAGCTGGTAAATGGATGTTCATCCCACTAAAAATGTATCTATAGGTATTGACCCATACCCATTTCCTGAAAAACGGTTTGCCACTTCTTCCACGTTCAAATCCCCAATCTCAGCCGAACAACTGCCCACTCTTCTAAGACGAGAATCCAAAGATTTGAGTATTGCTTAGATCCCCACGTTCTATGTCGCTATATGTTGCTTAATCGTGCGACATCGTCCCAGATTTCATGACCGAAATCTTGAGAAATCCCCAGAGGCCGGGGGACCAGTCACTCCTCAAGTTTTTTCGCCTCTTTCAAGGTTCGATCTTCATCACTGGCACCTTCCGAGTCGTCTCCAGCATCCTCGCCGCCATAGAAGTCGTGCCGGCCCCAACCCTTGCCTGTCGCGGTGCGCGACGACTTGTTGTGGAATCCCCGCTGGTGAGAATCCCCAAATTGTGGGAAACCCAATGCCATAAATGGCCACCTGCCATGACTGGGGATGGTTGAAATCCCAACCTTTTATGCTGACTTTGGGGATGTGCAGATGGCATTGGGTTTACATGGCTTTACCACATTAACATTAACATTAACCAGGTGATACCAGGTGGCAGAATAGCCTCATAAGTCATAACTCATACAAAATCGGTCGGATGGAAATCTCAATTTTCACTGGACGTCACGATCACAAGATCGGGAAGCAGAGGATATACGAGCCTAGGTTCAATGTATATACTGTACTGTTTGTACTTATGCATACACAACTATATCATGCGTATATATATACACAATATTTATGTTTATATTATATATATATGTCTGTGTATATATATATATATACAATTTATATATATATATATATGCGTGCATAATCGTGCATATATTATATATATATTATAGAGATTACATAATTTATATGCCCCCATAAACACCACCACTTGGGGGTGAACCACTATCTGACCACTAAAATAGAACAAGTGATCTTCAGAAAGATCGGGTCCCCAAGGGTCACCTGTGAGCAGAAAGGCCCTGGCTGGAAGCGACCATGGGCTCAAGGGCAATCATCTCATCCATCATTTTCCATTGATGCTTCTTCACATTCTTCCAAAACTCTTTGAAATCACCAGCCAGTCTGGTGGGACACTGGGTTCTATCACTTTTATGATTTATACACGGTGTATATATAATTATAATTATATATATATAATCATACAGTCTACACCCATGTCCTACTCACAAAAACTCCTTTTCTGCCCGCTGAACAAGTTAAAGCACGCAACAAAAATGAGCCATGAAACATACCCCCATCCCATCCTATCATACTGGTTGGTTAATAAATCGTCCTATTGTGGCTTGTCCCTATTAAACCAGGCAGTATAATCCCCTATAACCTTAAGCAATCAACAGGGGTTTTGTTTTATGGCAGCCCAGCTGCTCAATGGCTCCAGGTCAGGCTCAGACTCCTCCGACTCCGCACACTTGGACTTGGCAGTTTTCTTCGCCCCTCGCGACCCTCGCGGCTTGCTGCTCTCATCTTCAAAGGGTTTCAGGGCCATGACGTCCTCATCTTCTTCATCTTCGTGCTCAGCTTCCTCGGGCTGGATGCTGGGTTGGCGATCTGAAAAAGAACTGGGCTGGAATTTTGTGGGACTGGTATTGTGTATTGGAAATGTGTGCCAACACCCAACTGACGGAGATTCCAATATACTGGTAGGTTGATAAGTAGGGATTCGGGGAGTGGATGAAGTAAAACCCCTATCATCAACGAACAAGGATCAACAAGGGTTTTGAACAATGCTGAATTGCTTCCAACCCCTGTCCTCTCCGGATTGCTCATCTAAGGCAAGAAATGCATCCGCATCATCCTGACCATATTTCTCAATGCCACTTCTCCTGTCAGATCCACGTATGATTTCTTCATCAATGGCAACCACACAAACAAGCTAAATCATGAACATTAGAATATGAAGGGACGGCATAGCTGCCACATTACCATACATTACCAGTACCAGACTGATCCAGAGAACTGATCGAATTCTTGGGTATTGGGTTCAGAAGCAAAATGCTTTGACCATGTTTGACCTATCCCCAAAATCAAATGATATCAAGGCTGGTGGAGATTTGTCTCCTTCCACGACCACCACCTCTTCCTTTTCCTCGACCTTTCCGTCCCATGGCGGTTTTACGATGGCATGTGGCACGCTGGCAGCTGCTCGCAACAGTCGAAAAGGCGTGTGGATTTTCAAGAGGACAGAATCGGAGGACAGAACTGGCTTCTGGTAAGGCTGGCTGGACATGATGAAATGACATCCTGTGTCGCAGCTGTCGGTGTGTGAGTGTGAGTTTCGTGTTCCAGTTTCAACGATCTGGAGCCAAAAACGGAGCCAAGTGAGTCACGTCTGTGGCTCAAAAGCAGCACTAAAAAAACATGAGGGAATGTACGTAGGCTTCAGCATTGCCTCTGTGGCGTTTTTTCTGGCAGCATCATAGGTCTTGTCGCTGGCGACCCTCTTTGCTGCATTCCTCGCACGGTGCTGGTGATTTTGGACGTTTGTAGCAGTTTATCAGGCCGAAACATTTTACAGGGGCTGACTGCTGCTCAATGTGCACAGTTGGAAATAGGATCCGTACATTTGAAACAAGAATTAGCTTGATCAAGAAGTGTAATCTGCAGCACTTGTTTGGGGCCAGCAGCATCTTGCCGTTCTTGCCACTGGTCAACCTGCCTTTGGAACGCCAAAGACCCGCTCGAAGAATTGGTTGGCAGAAGTCTTCATCTTCCCCTGGTTTTTCCGAGACATACAGCAGCCACCAGAACTGATGAATGAAATTGATTGGAAAAATCATGTCAAACGAATCCACCATTTTGCGGAAAGGTCATGGTGATGCCAAGAAACATCAAGATCCAGATGTATCCTCGGACTGGTCACAGGCAAGATGCAGTGCTTCCAATAAGTCACTGCATAGATGTCACTGCATTCGTGCCGAGCTGCAATGAGGGTTGGTAGGAAGCCTGAAGGGCCTGAACCAAAGGGAAAAGGATCCGGAAAATTGCGAAACTGGGCCCAATCGATTGGACACAGTTTTCGGTCACACCAAAATTTACCACTCGTGGCCCATGCACATCTTGGCAGCGCTTGCACATGTGGAGGTTTCCTAAAATGGGGGTGCACCCTAAAATCATCCACTTATAGATGGATTTTCAAGTATAAACTAGTATAAACAATGTATAAACCATCCATTACCCAGCTATTTGGGTACCATTTATGGAAACATATGGAAACCATCCATGTGTCCCGGCCTTCCCTCGCTTTCTCCGGAGCTCCTGCATCAAGGGACTGGCGGAGGCGAAACGCAGGGGCTCCAGGAGCTGGCAGCGCAACAGACCCCGGGGACCACAGAGTTCAAACAATGCCCACTGCCTCAAGCGCAGCTGCGAAGTTCCCAACAACCCATGTTGGAGGTGTTTGAAAAACATGTTAAACTGGGCTAATGTGATACAATAACCGATATTTATTGATATATATATATAATATTATATAATGATAAAAAATAAAGATGATTAAAATTATATGACATCCATAACCAACAAATACCAACAATATGTGTTGGGTGTGTCCCATCATGGGGGATGAGCCCCGAGTACGTGGCTTTACAAAAAATGGGGAACATGTTGAGAATCGGTTGGAATTACAAACCAAATCTAGATACCATGGAGACCTGCAAGACCCCAAGACGGAGAATTTCTGCAAGAACCTGCCAAAAGGGGCAGACGCTGTCACTCTGTTTTTCCCACTATTCCACAGCTGGTCGATTTTT
>CAMXCT020000802.1:0-117500 GCA_947184155.2 Cladocopium goreaui | reverse complement strand
GCCACAAATCATTGGAAAAACACAGTGTTTCGCGACTTTCCTACCTTCTCGCGCATCTGCATCTTCTTTCTTCTGACTCTTTCTCTTCTACTCTTCTCTCTTCTAATCTTTCTCTTATCTCTGCCTCTTCCCTGCTCTGCTTTTCATCTGTCCATATTGTCGGAAGTTTGACTTCTAAACTTCCTTCGATAAATGGATGATTTAAGATGATTTAAGGGTTGACTCCCATGTTAGGAAACCTCCATATGGGAATCGTTGTGGTGTATGACTGGGGCATATCTTGTTATATACTTCTAAATGATGGGAATTGGTGTAGCCTAATACCCAACAAAAATGTGAATTTGTTATGCTGTGATATCTTGTTATGTGGTATTCATTAGGCATTCAAAGGTCTGCCTCATTGAAGAAGGTCTCAGATCAGGTCGCGGTTCTGTGTTGATTCACCTCAATTGGTTGTAGAAACTTGTCTGTTTCAGATGTTGGTTTTTGGATGTTCTGAACATGCCAACGCGTGTTATCTTTTTTAGTCTCACTATATCGGTTATACAGTTATATATACAGTAAAATAATGTAGATATATGTGTATATATATATATATATGTGGGAATTGATCAAAATTGCTTTATCCAGGAACGGGCCGTTCTTCGCGAGTAAATATATAATATATATATATATTCGCGAGCTCCATGTTTTCGCGGAGCCGCGGAGCCCACGTTGGGCAACAATGCCTCTTATGAAGATTCGTTTGTCACCTGCCTCGCCAAATTATTTCTCGATGGGCTTGTAACATGCAGCTAACATCGCGGAAGCACTTCCCGGCAGATTGCTGCTGATTGAGATTTTTCTATCAAGGCTTCCTGCGCCAGCCCGTTCAAATGCACTTTGACTTTTGCCCGCTCCTTCGCAGAACTGTCGCGGAACTTTCGCGAAAAACTCCCTATCCGCAGGCCCCAGCCATCAGCAGGGGCGCATGAGAGGAAAAGCAAACATTGCTTGGCTGCTGCATTTGGAGCCGCTCTTGAGACTTCAGAAAGCAATGTTAGGCACTACCGGGTCACTACCAGCGGCAGGTCCAGAGGCGCGCTTCAAGACCATGGTACTTGGCCGTCTACCTATGAAGGGTTCGGCAAATGTCCGGAGTACAATTACACAGTGAACGGAACCAGAACCAAACCAAATTCTCAGGTGCCCTTCTCCTGCCGGACCCCTGGGTGGTAGGGGGTGGTAGCCCTTTACAAGTTGTATATGTTTACAATATACGGTTCATAAGTTCATAGTATCCAACTTTCGCGAACAAAAAAATTACTTGCGGGAACTCGAAAAAAAAAAACTTTCGCGAGGGTTCCCGACATGAACGGTCTTCCCAGTTAAAACTCTTTACAAGAACCTTTCGATCGATTGCTTTATATAATGCTTTATAAATACTGTACTCAAGTGCAGATTTTGCACACGGCGCTCCCTCCCAAACAGACCGCTTATTGTAACGGGGAGTTTTGCCTTTTGCTCGTATGGCCGTATCCCGAAGCTGTTTTCACCACAGGCTTTCTGCTGGAGAATTTGAATTCGGGAGTTGATGTGGCGGAGCCGTTCCATATGCATCCCATCCATTCCCCCCCCCATCTGCCTCATAAGCACAATCCCAGCATTCACGGGCACCAAAAAGCCTTGACAGCAAACCGATTCGTCGTCGTGCTCTTTCGATTCCTGCCACGTCACAGAAGGTATCCAAAATTCTTTCCTGCATCTCCAGTAGATACTTGGGATGTTTAAATCCACTCAAACAAACCAGGTGCAGAATTCTAGCCGGGTCTTTAGGGGTTTCTACCGTCCAACGGTCCAAATTTGAAAGGGAAAATTCTCCGGAATTCTTGTGCGACATCGCCCAGTGAGGATCTCCGCAGGATCTCCTTACGCAACTGCTCCATATCCAGTGAGCCATTTTGGTACCACCTGGGGTGGGGTACTGAGGATCCAAACCATCAAAAATTCCCGTACAAACATACACACACCATTTTTATCACCTGCGATTTGCATCAGTATCATCAGTAGAACCGAACAAGGCAGTGGCGGAAGTTTTAAAGATAGAAAACCTATAGGAGAGGTGAGTTGTTGTGATGGCAACCCGAACCCACTGATGGACCGGAAGGTGGTTGGAGCTGTGCTTTGTGGAGTGGTTGCAGTGGTCACCGGATGCACAACTGCTGGACGTAGTGCACTGTAGTTGTACTGTAGTGTGGTTATGGTTGTAGTTATAGCTGTAAAGTAGCGTAACGGAGTTGTAGTTGTAGTGTAGTTGTAGTTGTATCTGTAGTGGTAGTGGTAGTTGTAGCGTGGCATAGCGTAGTGTAGTGCGGTTGTAGTGTAGCGTCGTGTCGTGTCCTGTCGTGTCGTGTGGCGTGGTGCAGTGCAGTGCAGTGCGGCGCGGCGCAGTGTGTGCAGTGCAGTGTCGTGTTGTGTCGTGTGGTGTGCTGTGGTGTAATGTGATTTAGCGTAGTACAATGTAGCGTAGTGTAGCGTAGTGTAATTTAGTGTAGTGTAGTGTAATCTAGTGTAGTGTAGTGCAGTACAGTGCAGTGTCGTGTCATGTCGTGCAGTGTAGGGTCGTGTTGTGTGGTGTAGCATAATTTTGTGTAATGTAGCGTAGTGTAGTGTATGTAGTGTAGTGATGTGTAGTGTAATTTAGTGTAATGTAGTGTAGTGTAATGTAGTGTATTGTACTGTAGTGTGGTGTAACGGATTTGCAGTTGTAGTTGCATCGGTAGGTGTAGTTGTAGCTGTAGTTGTAGTTGTCGGTTGTTGTAGATGGAGATGTCTCTTGTACTGGGCCTGCCGCGCAACATGCATGTTCAAGACCCACACGTTTCCATTGCGTCTGCCACAAAAAATGACGCTTGAACGTGCAAAACTATCAAAACTAGTCCGCACATGTAGTGTTTTGACAAGTTTTAACTTCGACATGTGCTTCGCGCCACAGCTGCGTGCACTTTCTCGACGCGTGCACTTTTTCGACATCTCAACTTCCCACAGTGGTCCGAACCTGCGGCCCTTTGACCATGTTCGCTTCGAAATGTGCTTCGCGCCACAGCCGCGTGCATTTTTCGAAATCTTACTTCCCAAAAGCGGTCCGAATATGAGGTGTTTTTAAACTGTCTTGGAAACGCGCTTTGCACCACAGCCGCGTGCACTTTTTCAACACCTCAACTTCCCAAAGTGGTCCGAACGTGCGGCCCTTTGACCATGTTCGCTTCGAAATGTGCTTCGCGCCACAGCCGCATGCATTTTTTGACATGTTTTTGACCTTTGTCTTGGAAATGGGCTTCGCACCACAGCCGCGACCACGTTTTCAACATCTCAACTTCCAAAAGTGGTCCGAGAATGGTGTGCTTTTACCATTTTGACTTTGAAATACGCTTTGTGCCACAGCCGCGTACACTTTTTCGACATCTAAACTTCCAAAAGTGGTTCGAACCTGAAATTTGTTTAGCATGTTGCTTTCCAAATTTGCTTCGCGCCACAGTGTTGTGCAAGTTTATGCGATTTTCGAGCGCTCTTCTGACTAGGTGGCTCTGCACCCGCCGCTTTAATAAGCCTACTTGCCGACCTCCCGGAGCCACAAAACATGTGAAAAACACAATGTTTCGCGACTTTACTACCTTTTCGCGGACTTTGGTCTTCTTTCTACTGATTTTCTTTCGACTGACTCTTTCACTTCTGACTCTTTCTCTTCTCTAGCTGCTCTTACCACTGTTGCTGCATCTGTCCACAAGTCGGAAGATCGACTTGTAAACTTCCTTTGACAAGGATCAGAAGCTATGGTTCTGTTGTGTCTTGTTATGTGTATGTATATATGTAAATGTGTGTATATTGTATATATATATATTCTATATGTGTGTGTGTGTGTCAACCTATTGCTATATGTCAGCAATTTGTTTGTCAAAGAAAGACCAAGGTCTCCTAAAGCAAGAGCGCCATTAGGAATCATAGCAACCACCAGCTGCTTACCTGTGGTGGTCCAGAGGGCCAAGGGTCTGGCCGAACTGAGCCTGTGCCTGCGTCGTAGGTGTCACAAGAACCTGGGACAGAAATTTGCAAAGGGTGAAATTCAATCCCGCCGATCGTATTCCATCAAACTCCCTTATGTGTTGCTGTATATAGATGAATATGTCCAATATTATACCAAGGTTTCGTTTGGGACGTTGAAAAGTGCTTCGAGGAAGACCATCGTTTGATGGGCTGCTTTGGGGAATCTTCCGTGGCCAGAAACCGTAGAAGTCAGCAACTGGGAGCGCCCCCAGGTGCGGTCTGGGATCACCCAGCCACATGATATCCTTGGGACTGGTGGGGCTGATGGTTTTTCCATGCTTCCGGGGACACTTCATGAATTTTGCAGAGGCATTAATTGGAACACACTAATGATTGTTGTTTTATGTTGTTTTGTTTGCTATGTCGTAATCCAAGTTGAATGCTCCGTGTGTCTTCCTTACGCAGCCCCTACCTCAGGGTGTGAAAACAGTGAAGTAGCAATGCTGAACACCTTTTAGGCGAGGATCGTATTATGCTGGTGGAATCAATCCTCATATGGCATATGGGTTTGTCCAAAATTGGAAGATTTACCCCAAACAATTTTGGATTCACCAAAATCATTGGTATTACTGTGAAACGTGATATTAATCCATCCAATTATTGGCCAAATTGTGCCAGGGTGGGTCCAAAAATGGTGGATATCCAAGATACAGCTACATTGGCTACTTTGCCGGGGAATGTATTTCAAAGCAAACCCTTGTTATATGAATGAATCTCTCCCTACTTCTTTACCTGCCAAAAATCCGGTGGCGCGTTTGGTTTTCTCCAAAATTTGGTGAGCAACTTTGAGGATACCTATCAAATTGCCATGTGAACAGGGAAACTATAATTATCAATGATGATTCATATTTTACCAGATAGTGCCTGACCCATGCGGGGGCGGAATTTTCAAAAAAATGAAATGGCTATAAGAAATCAATGGCCTATAGAAAAAGAACAATGACTTGTTGAAGTTGTAGTGCATCAACGAATGTGGAAATGGTGGTTTAGATGCGGATGAAATGACATTATAAGAACCCTCACACGAGAGACTGAATGATCCGATGAACCACTGACACGAATGAATGAACGAACGACAGAACGAACGAAAGAATGAGTACTGAATGAATAAATGAACTGGAACGAACTGGAACGAAATGGAATGAAATGGAATGAAATGGAATGAAATGGAATGAAATGGAATGAAATGGAATGAAATGGAATGAAATGGAATGAAAATGGAATGGAATGAATGGAATGAAATGGAATGAAATGGAATGAAATGGAATGAAATGGAATGAAATGGAACGAAATGGAATGAAATGGAATGAAATGGAATGAAATGGAAGAAATGGAATGAAATGGAATGAAATGGAATGAAATGGAATGAAATGGAATGAAATGGAATGAAGTGGCAAGAAATGGAATGAAATGGAATGAAATGGAATGAAATGGAATGAAATGGAATGAAATGGAATGAAACGGAATGAAATGGAATGAAGTGGAATGAAACGGAATGAAGGAAGGAAGGAACGAACCAACCAACGAACCAAAGAGTCAATGATTCAGCGAATCAACACGTCAACCAATGAATCGATAATTCAGGCAATGGATGAGTGATGTAGTGAGTCGATGAATCAATGAATCGGCGAATCAAAGAATCAATGGCTCAACAAAACAATGTGAGTGAATTAGTGAATCGATGACCTAATGAATGAATCAACGAATCAGTGAAGCAATGAATAGTGAGTGAGTGAAGAATGGTTGAACGGATGAATGAACGGATGGATGGATGAGTGAGCTACAGCTTTGTTGAGCTACAGTGACAGCTTTGTTGAACTACTGCTTTGTTGAGCTACTGCTTCGTTGAGCTACTGCTTTGTTGAGCTACTTCTTCACCAAGCGACCTCTTCGCTCTTGTCTCAGCTACTTCTTCTCTGAACACCTCGTATCTGAGCTACTTGTTCCCTGATCCTGATCTGATCTGCCCTCCAGCTAGCTCTTCTGTAGCTTCTGCAACCCGATTCTTCTCTTCGCGCAGCGGCTGCAATGCGTTTAGCCATTTCCAGCTGCAATCCCGCGTAGCACAAGCTATGGTCAAGAGCTACCTTTCGCACAGCTGTTACAACGCGTTTAGCAACCTCCAACTGCAATCCCGCTTGCCAGGAGGGCCGCAACATCACTCATGCTTTACAGTCGTGCTAATGCGTTTTGCCACGACCGGTTGCAAACCCACACAGGAGGAGCGTCGCGTCGCGCAGCGTCAACAGCGCGGACTCCAGGACACAAATCCGGGGCTGCTCCAAACATGCCAGTTATGAGTTTTTTTTGTGAAGCCGAGCTCTCGCTACAGTCTGGTGCACATTTTTCCGACCTCATCTTCCAAAATTGCTCCGATCAATCGAGCTCTCGCTGCCTGTGCACTTTTTGTGGACAAATTTTCCAGATCGAGGCCCGGAACCGCTCAAACAGAGACCCTACTTTGGCGAGCGACCCCAGGAGCCACCATACCCGTAAAAACACGGGGTTTCGCGACCGAGAGTGTTTTCACCCGTGAATTCACACGCTTCCGAACTGTGACACTTCCCTACTACCTGATGATGGGGTTGACATGATGATGTGGTTGACATGATGATGGGGTTGACATGATGATGGGGTTGACATGATGATGATGGTGTGAATGCTAAGAGGATGACCATCCTCCCTAACTCGAAAGTTTTCAAACTAAACTATTCCTTTGCTCATGGGATTGTTTGGAGGTTTTCCCAACGTTCAATCCAGCTTCAGGCCGTCAAATTCGCTGCGAGCTTCTGTATCCACATAGAAAGCACTGTATCCCGCGCGCAGAATGGATTCCATCCTGGGCATTGGGATTGTCTGAACATCTTGCGAAAACCCGCGAAATTTCCGTTCAAAATGTGGCAGTTGTGGCTTCAGAAACTCATGCTCCCAATTCTTTCAGCCAAGGATCGCCACCCAGCCTCAGACAGGGCATGGTGGGCATGGTGGGCATGGTGGGCATGGTGGGCATGGTGGGCATGGTGGGCATGGTGGGCATGGTGGGCATGGGCATGGTGGGCATGGTGGGCATGGCATGACTTGAGCCCAGAAACGCCAATAATTGGAGTCATGTCGTTCACCATCTCCACGTCCTTTGAAGGCCTCCTCCGGGGAAAATTGACTCCACCAGTGCCTGCAGAAACGACGCCCCGCTCCTTGATCCACTCTTTGGAGAAGTACGCGGAAACGCCGTATTGGCCTTGTCCAAAATAGGCTGGGGGTGGGCCTCCGACCATTTTTGGATATTTTTGGATTTCACCATTGAACATGTGGATCCCACCCATGAAACATGGCAAATTAACACCACACATGCGGAGCATGATTGCGAAAACACTTTGTCGATTCAAGTTATTCAAGCCGTCCGAACAATACTTGTCGACTGGCGTTGGTCGTCCGAAGAAGGAATGGCAAAGAAAGCAAATTGGACACCACAAACCCCTAACTAAATGATACTAAATGTGTTTTTCCCAAAAAGTGCGACCCAGAAATCCTCCATTTGGTGGGGAAACCAACACTGGTGATTTGGTGAACATCAACAAACCAAAACCAAAGAAAGGTATTGCGGGAAACCCAATGCCATACACCTACCATTGGGGGATGGTTTTTACTACGCGTCGGGCTAGTACAACCCCCGCGACTTTTTGATTGTCATGAGCAGATTTACATATGTTGCATGGTATTTACAGTACATTCATGCTTTTCCACATTTTGAGGCCTTTACGAACTACCTTTGTTTTGAAGGATGGAAGAATGAGTATGAAGTTTGACATGCGTGGTTATTCTTTTTTGCTGAGTGACTTTCCTGTACAAACCAGCATGTCCCAACGTAAGAACCTGTTTGAGAAAGAACTTAGAAATTGCTTGAGAAAGAAAGAGGGTAGCATCAAGAGCGTGTTGAAAGTTACCTGAGAAAGATAAGACCGTAGCCTCAAGAGAGTGTTCAGAGTTACTTCAGAATGAAAAGAGGGTAACATCAAGAGCGTGTTGGAAGTTACTTTGAGAAAGTTAAGAGCCTAGCTTCAAGAGCGTGTAGGAAGCTACTTGAGAAAGAAAAGAGCGTAGCATCAAGAGAGTGTTGGAAGTCAATTAAGAAAGATAAGAGTGTCGTAGCATCAAGAACGTGTTGGAAGTCACTTGAGAAAGATAAGCGTGTTGTAGCATCAAGAACGCGTTGGAAGTTACTTGAGAAAGAAAAGAGCGTAGCATCAAGAGTGTGTCGTGAGATAAGATCATAACGCCAAGAGCATGCTGCAAGTTACTTCAGTGAGTAGCATCAAGAGCGTGTTGGAAGAACCCAAGGCAACAGAACGTTATTGGCCCTCCCCCACACCCCCACTCCCAATTGTTAACGTAGCATCAACGCGTGTGCCATCCATGATGAGGTGTTTTGTGAACAACGCTACAACCGCTAGCGCAGTTTTCACAATAACTTATGACGACAACAACTCATGACGACCAAGAAGTCAGTACCATCTTAAGCGGGTCATGAAGGTCATAAAAAAAACTGAGAATTTATTGCGGGTTTCTACCAGCCCGACACCTTTTACTAGACCCATTAGTGGAAATGTTGGGGATGGTTAATATAAATGTTCACAATTATATATATACATATACATATACATATATACATATACATATATATATATAATAAGTTTAGCACATTCGATGAGGATCAATATCTAGGGATGCTCACCTTGTTGTCAATGATCTGCCGATCTGCCTCTTCCAGAAACTGGCCATGTCAGCCATGTCACTCTCAAAGTGCTTCCGCAACTTCTCAGAATCTACGAAGGCTAAGAAGGACGAAGCCAACACAGACCTCCCAGCTCTCATGGGACGTGTAGTCGTGCGTATCTTGGGATCTCAAATGTTCGCTCCCCATTTCGTTGGTGTCACAAGTTTCGAAGACCTTTTCTAAAATATGGACGTGCCTTCAAATGTTGGACACACGACAAATAACGTAAAATGGCAAGTTCAACTAAAACATATATGAAAATATGATGATGAAGCATAAGATGTTACTGTAGGCTTCACATCAGATAAACCTAAACATCAAACCTGATCAAACCTGCAAAGCAGCGCATCAGAGCTAGCCAGGCTTCGCCCGCCTCACACGACACATCCATGTGTCCATATTACGTGCGAAGCGCCGCCCCTGACAGATTTGCTATGCATCCCAGGAGGTGCCAGTGATTTTCATCCAAGTCATTAGACCATTTTAGTACTGAAACCTATGGTTTTGGGGATCCCCCACTTTAAGAAACCCCCATTTCTATAAGGGTGAAGAATAGCTCTTGGATGTTTATTTCTTTCCTGGTACCATTTGCCTTGTACTTGCAACAGTTTGGAACTAGAACCTGTTATGTTGCATGGTATTTGCAGTACATGTTGGCATGGTCACGCTCCATTTTGCACGGTATTTGCCACATTTTGGCACTTCAACCTTCATTGGCATCATATTTGCTACATGTTGGTACTTCAAACCTTCATGTCATGTGGGCTTCTTTACGGTGTCATTTAGGGTTCCATTTTGGGTTTCTTTAGGGTTCCTTTAGGGTTTCATTTAGGGTTTCTTCGGGGTTTCATTCAGGGTTTCTTTAGGGTTTCATTTACGGTTTCTTTCGGATGTCATTGAAGGTATCTTTAGGGTTTCTTTAGGTTTCATTTAGAGTTTCTTTAGGATGTTGTTTTGGGTTTACTGAAGATGTCATTTAGGTATCTTTAGGGCTTCATTTAGGGCTTCTTTAGGGTTTCATTTAGGGTTTCATTTAGGATTTCTTTAGGGTATGGTTTGGGGTTTCATTTAGGGTATCTTTAGGGTTTCATTTGTGGTTTCTGTAGGATGTCATTTAAGGTATTTTTAGGGCTTCTTTTGGGTTTCATTTACGGTTTCTTTAGGATGTCGTTTTGGGTTTCTTGAAGATGTCATTTAGGGTATCGTTATGGTTTCATTCAGGGTTTCATTAAGTTGTCGTTTTGGGTGTCTTTAGCTTTAGGATGTTGTTTTGGGTTTCTTGAAGATGTCAGTTAAGGTATCTTTATGGTTTATTTGTGGTTTCATTTAGGTTTCATTTAGGGCTTCTTTAGGGTTTCATTTAGGGAGTCTTTAGGGTTTCATGTTTGGTTCTTTAGGGTTTATTTAGGGTTTCATGTAGGGTTTCTTATCAGGATTTCTTTAGGGCGTCTTTGGGTTTCATCTAGGGTCTCTTTAGGGTTAAATTTAGGATACAAACAGGAGAGAATAAAGCAAAGGAAAATAAAAACAAAGAGACAGTAAAGAAAGGAAGCAGAGAAGCAGAGGAGCAGGAAGTAGAGCAGCAAAAACACATGACTGAAGAACAGAAAAAGTGGAAGTAGAAAGGCACAGAAGCAGAAAAGCAGGAAAAGCAAAAGCGGAAAAAGCAGAAAAGCGGAAAAGAGAAAGGCACAGAGGCAGACAAGCAGAAAAGCAGAGAAGCAAAGCAGGAAAGGCAAAAACGGGAAAGCAGAAAAGAGAGAAGCAGGAAAAGCACAAAAGCAGAGAAGCAGGAATCCAAAAACAAAACAAAACCTGGCACCAAAAAACAATAGCCGTCCTTTCGATAATTTCTGAATCGGAGAAGACTCTGAACCTTGTTTTGTAGGGGTTCTTCAGCCCTTACTGAGATGTACCATGGTCGTGTCGCTATGTCGCTATGCCGCTATGCCGCTATGCAGCGGGCGTACCTCCTCTCGATCTCGAGTGTCAACAAAGACGGTGAAGACCTGGTGTCCCACCAGACTGGCCCCAGTCGGCCAACGTCCAGTTTTTCGCTGCCAAGGTTCACTTGACCATACTTGACCGTTGATAGGTTATATTTATGTATGTTAATATTAATATATATATATATATGTTATGTATATATATATGTTATATATATAGTTATTTATATATGTTATATATATATATATAGTTATT
Organism: Cladocopium goreaui; assembly: GCA_947184155.2. Taxonomy (NCBI): domain Eukaryota; class Dinophyceae; order Suessiales; family Symbiodiniaceae; genus Cladocopium; species Cladocopium goreaui. Next base: position 106,441 of record CAMXCT020000802.1, on the reverse strand, counting down.
TATATATGTTATATATATAGTTATTTATATATGTTATATATATATATATATGTTATATATTGTTGTCTTGTATTAATCCCAAAGAAACATAAAGAAACCCATCAACAGGGGTATTCTTCATGGGCTCAAGTGTAAACAGTGGTGTTGCCAGTCGTGACACCAAGTTGCTACAACACCAGAGTCCACCACTTTTTCCAAGATGTCTTTCAAGGCTTGGTCGGCAAACACGGGCTCTTCCTTGATGCAAGTGATAGATGGCTTCCCCATAGACTTGTTGGTCATCTCAATGCATCTCCATATGTTGGAACTTGGAACCGTTTGTACCGTTCAACCATCACCCGCAAGAAAAGAAAACGTCGCCCGTTCAGAAAAAAAAAACGCACTTTAAATAGTCAGTTGTTGACACCCAAAAAGTATGCTGAGTTCCACCCGTTGTTTTTTTCAAAAATTCGCCTGAGAGATCTCCGGAAGGCATTGTTCCTGGGCTGCCCAGTCGGCCACCTCATCAAATCCATGGTACCATCCATCACCATGGTCGGGTGAAGATCCCAAATCACCATAGGTGGGATCCAGTTACCATCCAGCCAAACCATTCCCAGTCATGGCTAGTGTATGACATTTAACATGTTGTAACCACAGTATCTATCCAGTATCCAGCTCTTTGAAGGTTGAGGTGAAAAAAGACTCGGGCTCCTGACGTAGTCTGGAAATAGCAACTCTCCGAGGACTCCTGTGACGGATCTTGGATGTCTAGGATTCGACGGAACCGCCCCCGATGGTCCCATCATGTCCATGGCCACTTGAGCTTGCGACAACCATGGGTAAATGGAACATCACCCCCGTAAATGGCTGCTTTTCTGGTTGACAAAGTTGACAGATGGTAGATCTCCAGTTCCAGGGTTTGGCTGAGTTTGGTGATTTTCAAACAAGCTCCCCACGCTCCTGTCAGACCCGGAGCTACTCCAAGGGTGGAAATCGTGGAAATGATCCTGTGAAACGCAGAAAAACATCACAGCACGTAGGCAGCTTGTGAGCGAAACGGGCCCAAAGCTATGAGATGTCACTAAACATGTCCAAAAAACATAGTTGCAACTAGTTGCAACACGCATATTATGGGATATATAATGTATAGAACCCAATTGTGGATATTCATGGAAATTCACCATTTACCAACTCAAATACACATTCCAGTAGTGTCGCCGATGCAAAACACGCCTACCACAATCGATTCAACGGGTGAAACCTCTGTGGCACGTCGCACCTTCGAAAGATCCCCATAGGTCCACAGAAATGCTTGAGCAGTGCGGGTTTGCAACACCAGAGAAGTGGGTATGGCTCACAATACCAATCTGGTTGGTGGGTTTAACATGTTGTAACCACATTGAAAAATATGAGTCAATGGGAAGGATTATCCCACATATTATGGAAAATTTATGGAAAATAAAAAATGTGTGAAACCACCAACCAGCAATGGGCAATAAAAAATGTTGGTCATTTTCAGTCTTAAACCATCCCCTTGGCATCAACAATTTTGACCCACCAAGTGAGATGGCATGCAAGCGCGGACCAGCTCCGTCTGACCCAACAAGACCTTCAAGTTCTCATTTGTTCAAACACAAATGCTTCTTGGGTGTGTCTGAAAATGGGGTATACCCCGAATTTCGTTCAAGAGGGAACATGATGACATATTGAAATATGATGACTAACCACAGACCACTGGATTTTTGGTTATCCTATTTTCAGACAAACCCTGGCATGTTTCCCTGCAGCCGCATTCGCATCCATTTCTTGTCAGGCATTTGCTCTGGCTCCGGGTCTGGGGTTTTGTCTTAATTTTGGCTCCTGATTACTGTGGTGGGTCCCTTTTGTAGATTTTTTTCTGAAATAATTCAGACCCAGGGAAATTGATTGGGTGGGTCGGTTTTGTAGAAAAAAAAATGGTGTATTTTTCAGTTTTTCTTTATTTTGTTTAAATTGTTAAAGTGTTTTAAATTAGTTTTTAATTTATTGTTTAATTTATTTCAATGTTTTCTGTTTTTTGTAATTAATCATTTTTTTTCAAATAGATATATATATATATATTTCATGTTTTCAGATTTTTTTAATGTTTTTCAGTTTTTTTTTCATGAACAATATTGATCCTAAATGTTTGTTGCGGTGGTCCTCTAATGTGCCCTACTGTTGTCTGAAGAATTTTTTATTTCATGTTTTTCAGTTTTTTTTCATGAGCAACATTGATACTAAATAATATGTTTGTTGTGGTGGTCCTCTATTGTGTCCAACTGTTGTCTGAAGAACATTTTATTTCATTTTTCAGTTATTTTTCATGAGCAATATTGATCCTAAATAATATGTTTGTTGTGGTGGTCCTCTATTGTGTCCTTTTTTTTTGGAAGTAAAAAAACAACAAAATCATTCTCTCCTTTCCTTTTCCTTTCCTTTGCTAATACTTTTCTCTTTTTTACTTTCCTAGCTCCATTCTTTTGGAATTCTCAAAATGTTTTGTTTCACAAAATATATCAAAATATAGGATGCCTTATTAAGACCCAATAGAAAAACAACATCCAAACAATTTTTCAAGGGGGTAGTCCATGTATGTTTGTTGTGGTGGTCCTTCATTGTGTCCAGCTTTTGTTGGAAGTAAAAAAAATCCAAAAACATTCTCTCCTTTCCTTTTCCTTTCCTTTGCTAATACTGTTCTCGTTTTTACTTTCTTGGCTCCATTTTTTTGGAATTCTCAGAAATGCCCAATTTCCCAAAATATATGATGCCTTATTAAAACCCAATTAAAAAAAACAGCATCCAAACAATTTTTCAAGGGGGTAGTCCATGAGCAACCCTGATCCTCAATAGTATGTTTGTTGTGGTGGTCCTCTATTGTGTCCAGTGTTTTTTTTTGGAAGTAAACATTTTCCAAAATCATTGTCTCCTTTCCTTTTCCTTTCCTTTGCTATAGCTTTGGTCTCTTACTTAGTTCAATTCTCCTGGCATCCTCTCCTTGGTTTCTATGGCGTTTCTATGGGATTTTGACAAAATTTCTATGGAAATTCTATGTATATAATTTCTTTGGTGTTTCTATGATATTCTATGGTGTTTCTAAAGGTGTGTCTATGGTAGTGCTGTGGGATTCTTATGGGGTTTCAAAAGAATGTCTATGGGATTTCCATTGGATTCCTATGGGATTTCCATGATGTTTCTATGGGATTTCTTTGGGATGTACATGATATTTCTCTTGGATTTCTATATTTTATGAGATTACTATGGTATTTAAAAAAAAAAAACTATGATATGTCTAGAGGGTTTCTTTGGGAACTCTATGGGGTGTCCATGAAGTTTCTTTGGAATTTCTATGATGGTTCTATGATATTTCTATGGGATTTCTATTGGATTCCTGTGGGGTTCCCACGGTATGTCTATTTTTCTCTGGGACTACTATGGGATTTCTATGGGGTGTCAATGGTATTTCTATGGGATTCCTATGGGGGTTCAAAAGGATGTCTATGGGACTTCCATTGGATTCCTCTGGGATTTCCATGATGATTCTATGATATTTCTAGGGGATTTCTATGGGGTTTCTGAAGGGATGCTATGGGAATTCAATGGTATTCTTATGGGATTCCCATTGGGTTCCTATGAGGTTTCTATGGTATTTCTATGATGTTCTATGAGGTTCTTTTGGGATTTCTGTGAGATTCCTATGGCAGTTCCATGATATTTCTATGATATTTCTATAGAATTACTATGAGATCTCAATTGAACGTAAGTTGACATCAAATGAAAATCAATTGAACGTAAATTGAAATCAATGGAAAGTCAATTGAAAGTAAGTTGACATCAAATGAAAATCAACTGAACGTAAATTGAAATCAATGGAAAGTCAATTGAAAGTAAGTTGAAATCAATTGAAAATCAATTGAAAGTAAATTGAAATCAATTGAAAATCAATTGAAATCAAATTGAAATCAATTGAGAATCAATTGAAAGTAAATTGAAATCAATTGAAAGTAAATTGAAATCAATTGAAAATCAATTGAAAGTAAATTGAAATCAATTGAAATCTATCAATTGTTTTTTGATTTTACATTGTTCAGACCCGTGCGCTTGAAAATTTCCACACTAAAGAGACTCGAAAAATTGTTTGAGGTGGGGGTCCGACATTACCCACATCCTCACGTCAAAGCAGCCCGCAGCAATCATTGGCCATCTTAAGTTGGTCAGAAAAACCGATGGCTAAATCTTGAACAATGCATAGCAATGCCCAAGTTCCAGCAACCTGATGAATGCAACAACATGCAACAACTACTCACCCTCTGGTAATTTAACATAGCTATTGAAAATGGCCATTTGTAGTGGATTTTCCCATTAAAAATGGTGATTTTCCATAGTTATGTTAGTTTACCAGAGGGTACAACTTTTGAGCTTGTCCGAGTTCATGGGGTACCATTGGAATCCAACAGATTGGAAAAACCATGTTCCGAATGTCCAGACTGCCATTGTTGTTGATCATCATTGTACCATATTAGAGTTTGCCATAATACATGGTGCATAAATCGACCATTTTCGGACATACCCATTTACTTCTTCAAGATGCTAGGCGCTGCCTGATCGAGTCTTTCCAGGGATTGAAGGACCAGGGCACGCAAGTGTTTTCGCGGCATTGTCCGACACCAAGAACATCAGCCGGTGGGATGCAGGAATCTCGGACCAGTTTTCTACATGCTTAAGGTATTGTTCAATGCGTTTCTATCCATCACCTTAAAACAAGCCGTCTGAAAACAAGCCCTAGCAGCCCTGGCATATTGCAACGTTACCGGACTGCCATTCTGTTCAAACTCTGGCAGAACGAAATCTTGAATTGCAAAAGTGCAACAGCAGATGGCCAAAAACAACAAACGGTTGGCTTTCTACATCGCGCTTGCTTTAGGACAAGGGTTATCTTCCTAGAAGTTGGCATTGGCGGTTCTGCAGCTGCTGAGTATAGAACACCGTAATAGTATGGTACAAGGGCCAAGGGTCAAATCTGGCCCGAAATCTAAAAATTACTTCGCGCCTGGAGGTGTTGGCTCTGGTCCTGCATCGATGGGTCGAAGCCCACAAAAAATGGCATTGTCAGACATGTTATTGCTGCCAGCCCCAAGTTTGATGGTTACACACCACCCACCGGGTCATGGTTCATCAGTTTTGATGGCAAAGTCTGAAGTTTTGTTGCTTAACCCAAGTGTTTGACGCTTAAATACTGGCCAAATGACCTAATGACCGACCATAGAGTGCAGTTGTCTGAAATAGCTGGTGGTACTACCTGTCCAAGCCCTGTGTACGACAGGAAAGGGCAACACCTTCTCCAAGACCCAGTCCTCCTGAAATACTGCGCTTGCTGCCACCCGTTTCAATTTGCAAAATCTAGTTGGGCAATATGGACTCAAGATGACTCAAGAAACATTGCAATCCCCCAAAACGCGAGAACATCATGAAAGAAGTGGCATGCTTTGACTCTGCAACCACAAAGCATCTTCAGCCCAACGGTCCTTTATGGTCCAGGCTGCCTGCGCCAATAAAAAACTCATCACCGGCTATAGTATTTATAGACCGGGAGGCCTGCCCACGAGCGCTGTTTGGTCGATGGAGTCGATAGCCGGGAGTGTAGGACACAGGGCCGGTGGTATTGCAGGACTCTCAGATCATTGTCGATCACATAGGGAAAATCTAACAATGAGCTGGGCCGCAAACTGAAATAAACATATTTAAGCCCAGATTGTTCTGGATCAGAATACTTGCAGAGCTTCAAGATCAAAGCAGATTCAAAGGCTTGGCTCGTTTGGTGCAAAATTTGGTGCAAACTACACGTCGGGACACACATTACAGAACAAAATTCAGAAAGATCTGGTAGAGTTTAGAGTGAAGTCTTGGGATAGTAGCCTTCGAGACCCACTCCTGAGGCACTTCTACAGTGACTAAGCAAGGGCAAAGCACCAGCCGTTTTGAGGCAAGAATCCTGCCCGAATTCATGAACTCAAGAGACCAAAGCAGCAGCATTTGTTTCGTGTCTTTTCATGCGCTGAGACAGCCGCATTTGGCTGAGCTTCCACTCAACATACATCATCGAATCATCGACGTTTGCAAACACTTTCCGCGCCTGATAAAGATTGGTGGAAGAGTGGCCGAGGGAGTCCTTGCACTGGATAGTCCAGATTTGGTTTGCCAAAGGCCGACAGCAGCCTGGCATGTTCCTGTTCGGTTAAGTCTTCCGACTTTAAGGCATCTTGTGCAGCAGTCTCACAAAGAGATTCATGTTGTACGGACATCTTGGCAAAGGCCCAAACCATGGAGGAGATATCACTCAAGGTCCGGTCCCGCAAACACATGCGGCTTGCCAACCAATCCAATAAGGGTTGCTTGCAGTACTCCAGCTGTGCGCATGAGACCGCCACCTGTGCAAGGCTTCGTGCACTTAGTTGGTCCACCTTCCACATCAGCTGGACTGAAAGTTCAGGCATCATCTCCTAGGCTGGGACCAGAACTAAGGGACCCATCTTCCCAGATTTTTTGTTGATCTTCCCACGAAAAATTCCCCATTTCTGATGGACCCATGGGAACATAAAATTTTACATCGACTGGAGGACAAATCCAAGTCTCTTCATGAAAAAATCTCAACTCGGCAAAGGCGCAGAGGCACTTGGCCAGCTCTTCCCCGGAGAATTCACAGCTTCGGCTGGCTATCTCCATGCCGATCTTGGCCATGACCTTCTTGTCGCGGTGATTGGCAACAGCAAGGGCCCAGCAGAGCTTTGTCAGACTGGAGGCTGAAAATTCTGACATGGTTTTTTCAGCATGTTCGTTCGACAGTCTCTGGCAGATTGACTTGAGTATGTCCACCTTGACATCCCCACTGGCAGCTGCTAGTGCCACGCCAGCCAAAGCGATTGGGCCATAGGAATCAAGCTCTTTGGACGAATGCTTTTCAGGATCCACATGGGCTGCAATCCGATCCAAAGCTTGCAGCATGGCTGTGGTCATTTCTTCTCCATCATAGTCCTGAAAGAGGTACTGTCCCGTCATGGCAAAACTGCGCCAGATCTGTACACCGTTGAGCTATGTCATAGCACTTGAGAGGCCAGCTGCACAGCTGCCAGTTGTTTATTTCCCCCAGTGTAGGCAACAAGTTGTGCTCCCACTGTCGCCCCATGTACAAGTATGCATCCTTATATAATCACATCATGTGTATGTATATATATATATATGTATGTATATGTATATATATATATATATGTATGTATATATATATATGTATATATATATATGTATATATATATATGTATATATATATATATGTATATATATAACTATATATATATACGCGCAACGCCTGGGCTTTGCCCAGGCGTTGCAGCGTAGAGGTTTCCCATTCCCAAACAAATGTTGATGCAACTTCACAAAATTCCTATGGGAAAAACAACAAAGGTACTAGGGAATATTAAACTCCCACCCCCGTTAAATTTTACATTCAATTGGGAAGATCAACAAAAGTACTAGGGAATATTAAACTCCCACCCCCGTTAAACCTTAAATTCCTATGGGAAAAACAACAAAGGTACTAGGGAATATTATACTCCCACCCCTGTTAAACTTTACATTCAATTAGGAATATCAACAAAGGTACTAGGGAATATTAAATTCCCACCACCGTTAAACTTTGCATTCAATTGGGAAGATCAACAAACGTACTAGGTAATATTAAACTCCCACCCCCGTTAAACTTTACATTCATTGAAGATCTTCAAGAAGGGTTTAATTCTCCCACCCCCGTTAAACTTCTACATTCATTTCAATAAGGGTCTAATTCTCCCACCCCCGTTAAACTTCTACATTCATTGAAGATCTTCAATAAGGGTTTAGTTCTGATGATGATGATGATGATGATGCGTCGCCTGTCGTCATTGCGGGTCCGGGCAAAGCCCAGGCATTTGCCGTATATATATATATGTGTGTGTGTGTGTACAGTGCATATTATTTATATATATATATTGTGTATGATATATATATATATTGCATATCATGTATATATATATATTGTATTATGTGTATATATATATATATTACGTATCATATATATGTATATATATGTGTGTGCGTATATAGTGTATTATGTATATTGTGTATTAAATATATAGTGTATCATCTATATAGTGCATTATATATATATTGTGTATTATATATAATTATATATATATTGAATATTGTATATATATACATATATTGTGTATAATATATATATATGATATGCGTGTGTACATAATCATTAAATAAACGTCATTCTAATTGTACTTTCAACTGGGCAGCCACAAGCGTGTTCACCTGGTCACCTGGTCGCCGCGCCTCGTCATCGATGTGCTTTTCCAGGACCTCTTGGGCCCTCCTGCGGCTGGGGAATCTTGGGAATCTCTCTTAGAAATATATATATGTATATATATATATATGTATATATATATGTATATATATATATACATATATGTATATGTATATATATATATGTATATGTATATATATATATATATGTATATGTATATATATATATATGTATATATATAATTATAGATAGATAGATAGATAGATAGATAGATAGATAGATTAGATAGATAGATAGATAGATAGATATATATATATTACCCTCTGGTAAATGAACATAGCTATAGAAAATCACCATGTCGAATCGGTAAATCATCTATAAATGGTCCATGTTCCATAGCTATGTTAGTTTACTGGAGGGTGTGTAATTATGTGATTTTTCATGGCGATCTCTCTAGTCTCTACTGATTTTAGGTATTTCTTTCGGATGTCTGCTTATTTTGTGGAAAATTACGTGTCAATCTTCGGCAAAAATTGATGTTTCCCCCTTAATAAAAACCACAGAGTCAGGAGCAGAAGTTGGCCCTAGAGATCCGTACTTCCCGGAAACCCCAAGTTGGTCCAATGATTGGAGATGAAAACTTGGATGAACTTGAAGTGATCCCTGGACCCGCTGGGACCCGGCCTATCTCAAAATCACTGCAATGAGCCTCAGTTTCACAGTCTTTGAACGGCTTGACATCTCTGGGCAGCCGTGGATGAACCCGGATATCAAACATCACCGAAGAGGCAGCCGGTTGGTCGTTTTCGGTCGCTCTAAACTATCCAAATGATTTGTTATCTCATGTTATCTCTCCCTTATCACCGATGAATAGCCCATATGTTGCTTGTATATCTGCAATCAACAACCACGAGTTGGCACAAAAAGTTGTAGCTACCAAAACTCGGCATCATTCACTTTCATCATTCCAGAACCACCAGTTTATCATCAGTACTCTGAAATATAGTGTGTAGTATATCTATATCTACATCTATATCTATATCTATATATACATATATTATATATAATTATATATACTATGACTTCCTCCAAGTCACTGAACTGCTTTCTTGGCTGCTTTGGCTATCTCCGCTGCCGCCGGTATCAGCAGTAAGGACTTGGCTTTCAAGAGGCCCTGGCGACGGGACTCGGCCTGGGGTGATCTGTTTTTGGACTCATCCGGGCTGCGAAATGGCCATAGAAATCGTTGATTTACCCATTAAATCACCATTTTTAATGGGAAAACGGAAAACTCACTATAGATGGCCATGTTCAATAGTTTTTTGTATGTTTACCAGAGGCTAGGACATTTTAGGACTAACCTCACCAGTTGCTTGTCTTGGGATGAAAATTTGTGCATTTTTGGATACTGAAAATGTGGTATCCCAATTTGGTCACTGAAAAAATCATCATGTTCCCAACGAACAACGGCTATTTCATGGGTATTCTGAAATTCTCATTTTCAGACACATCCCAACTGAGCCATTTTTTAAGTACCTCTATGCCCCCAAAAAAAGGCCATAACTGGTTTCAAGTGACCACGGAGGACGGACCCTCGGCTCCTTCACGCTCAGCCACATAGACATCGGGCAAGCCATGCCTTGCGATGGCGCCTATGGCACTCCGAGCTACCTTCGCACCTGGGGTCGTCCGGCGATGTCCACAGAAATCATGGCAAAAGGCAAAACCCGTTGATGTATATGTATACATATTTTATATATATATGAGTATGTATATATATAATATATAGATATAGATATACATATATACAGATTATATATATATATATAATGTATATACATATTTATAATATTTATTTATTGCTTGATTCTTCGATCGTCAAGCCACAGGGCTTCGTAGCTCACAACCATGTTTTCGATTGCCATGACAAGGAGATATCCAACTCTCAGGTGTACTTGGAGTATCTTGGAGTAATCACGGTCGACGGTCGCGTCATGACTGTGGTTCCAACTGACTGAAGCCTTTGCCGATAGATAGGAAGGTGATGGCGGAGATACCTCGGAGTCGGAGCATGCAGTTTTCACCAATGCCCTCATTTCCCCAAAAATTGAGCAAGAGTCAAGACCCATTTGCCATCCCAGAACTCACTGATCTTTGGATCTGAAATCACCATCAGCACATAGATCTTCCACATGGGTCCACCGTGGTACCCTGGTCACACCAATGTTCATAACATTTCATAACTACACACTTTTGGGTGGCAATATTTTATACTGAAATACTAAGCATCCAAACAAAAATAAACTCGGGTGCTATCCCCAACAGCTTGAAAGCTTCTGAGTTTTTGCCATAAAAAGTGCTTATGAATTATGCCATGAAAATAAAGCGCTTATGCCATAACAACGGTGCTTATGCCGTAAAAAACATCGGAACCCTTTGGAATTTCACAAAGCATCTACACCAGAACCCTCCGGAACCTCACAAGGTATCTGCACCGGAACCCTCCAGAACCTCACAAGGTATCTGCACCGGAACCCTCCGGAACCTCACAAGGTATCTGCACCAGAACCCTCCGGAGCCTCACAAGGTATCTGCACCGGAACCCTCCGGAACCTCACAAGGTATCTGCACCAGAACCCTCCGGAACCTTGTTCGGAACCTGGTGTTGAAGCTGCACCGGATCGCACCGGAGCTAATCTGGGCCAAAGACCCCATAGCAAAGTTTTGCTGTTGGGGAACAACAACACAAAAAACAAAAAAAGACATAGGTTTTAATTCAATGGTTCCAATGTTTCCTCATCACTGGTGATATTTCCCCATTTAACGCTTCCTCTTGGATCACCGCTTTATAACTTGACCATGTTCGCATGAACCGCCATAAGTTTTTCGCTAACCCAGCAGTTGAACGGGTTGAATGAGACCGGAATCCAAAATTTGCTTCAGTGAAGGGAACCCGCAATAGACCAGAGTCGGTCATTTCTCAAAATCTATCAAGCACATATATCCATACTTTGATGGTTGAACCTCTATAATCTAGCAACCATCATGTATCAATGATATCTCCATAATCTCCATGTTTTTCATGGTTAAACTATATATACCTGTTTAACCAGTTAAACCCTCTATAAATCATGGCTTTTGATCACCCCCTCACATCACCAATCTCCCCATTGTGGAGTCAACTTCTCTGGGCATTCCCCACGGCTCCTAGGCGCGCGCGAAGCACGCCCCGAAGCTGCTCGGGGTCGCAAAAACTCACCTCGTACCATGGCAGGACCACCACGGTGTAGCCTCCGATCATGGCAAGGACCCAAGACGGGCTGGTGGAATGACTTGAAAAAAAAAACATGGCATGGTTTATATCATAGCTCTATGATAGTGTCTGATGGTGATTTTATGTTTTTTTATTGGTGCCAGGGCCATGATTGTTGTAATTCGCTTTCGTTGAGGATCCGCCAGCAAAAAATCATGAGCCATCACTGAGCCGCCAATGCGGCTCCAGCCTAGTCGCCAAAGGAGACGTCTGCGGAGAGCTGTTGGAGGAAATCCTGCCAGCAGTTCTACATAGTTCTGCGTGCCATGGTCAAGTGGGATTAAGGATGATCCCCCATTTAGGGGTCAAAATATACCCATGATCTGTAGTGGACTCCCATTGATTTATGATGGTAGATGATGGGATGACATGGGATGACCATACCGAATATATCGGAATATATTATAACACGTAACTTGACCACGGCGCAGGTTAGTCCCAAACTGGAGTGGGCTGATGCATGTCATTTTAATATTGTTAATGGGGAAATTTGGGGTACCATTTATTGTACCACTGTTTTATGTTATTGTAGTATATTATTGTCATTTACTGGTTGGTGGTTTTAACATGTTTTAACCATCTTGAAACATATGAGTTCGTCAATGGTTCCGGATGACATCCCATATATGAAATGGAAATTGAGTACGTCATGTTTGAAACCACCAAGCAGATCATCATCATATTCCCATTGTTGTTGGTTTATAGCCTATTAACCACTATTAACCATCACTATATTACCATTTTTGACTGGCAATGACCCATCGGCTAGCGCCGCCCGTTGCTGGATCCAGTTGACACCAAGCTGCGATGTGCACAGCTGGAATCGATCTCAAGCAGAAAATCCCCTGGCTGGTCCACCTTGCGAGGCAACTTGGAGGACCCCAACGGATCTTCACGGTGGTTTTCCACGGCTTTATGGGAAATCCGCCCACACCGCTTTGGCGGTGAAGGCGTGCTTATTGGGGGGCAACAGCAACACTAAATGCTCAATGACATTTGTTAATATAGCAGTCGCTATATCAGCTTTAGCTGGGGGGGGGGGGCCCAAAAACGGTTTCGCACCGAGACCAGAATACGGTGGTGTTTTCGACATTTTTCGAGGATTTTTGGGTGTCTGAGCGCAAGAGGGTATTGAAATGGAATTTTGGGTCATTTTGGTAGCTTTCCGGCAATGGAAAAACGGCCAAAAATGAAAAAAACATTGTACATAGCAAGATTTTGCAGGGTTTTTGGATGCCAGAGCATTGAAAACCCTGCAAAAACAAGTGTTTTGGACTGACGTTATAGCAAAAAACGTGTAAATTACCGTATGTTTGACTGGAAACATAATAAAAACACTGTCAAAAGCAATGTTTTGGAAGGATTTACTGCCTTTATGGCAAAAAACGTGTAAATTACCGTCTGTTTGACTGGAAACATTGGAAAAACACTGTCAAAAACAATGTTTTGGAAGGATTTCTTATATATATGTTGGAGTTGGCTACCGGCATTGGCACATGGAAAAATTGAAGAAAACACTGTAAATAGCGGTATTTTCAACAGTTGGGGAGATAAGGGAATTGGAAGCATTGTCGAACATGATGTTTTCGACCGGTTTTATGGCGACAAAAGTGTAAAGTACCGTGCTTTGAAGGAAACCATTGCAAAAACATGGAAACACATTCAAAGAACACGGGATTTGGGGGACTATCTAGGCGTCGTTGTCTAGCTATTTGAAATTCCGCAGCTTGGAGAGCCTCCAAGGGAGGGAAAAGTGAAAATTCCATAGCTTGGGAAGCTGTCACGGCGGGGAAAAGTGAAAATTCCCTAGCTTGGGAAGCCCCCACGGGGGGGAAAAGTGAAAATTCCCTAGCTTGGGGAGCCCCCACGGGGGGGAAAAGTGAAAATTCCCTAGCTTGGGGAGCCCCCACGGGGGGGAAAAGTGAAAATTCCCTAGCTTGGGGAGCCCCCACGGGGGGGAAAAGTGAAAATTCCCTAGCTTGGGGAGCCCCCACGGGGGGGAAAAGTGAAAATTCCCTAGCTTGGGGAGCCCCCACGGGGGGGAAAAGTGAAAATTCCCTAGCTTGGGGAGCCCCCACGGGGGGGGAAAGTGAAAATTCTTAGCTTGGGGAGCCCCCACGGGGGAAAACCACCCTTAGCCCCTCTCACGGACCGAAATAAACCTGCGGTGTGGGCGGCCACCCCACGCGAAGCGGGGTGAATATAACGATAGTGGTGCCACATAGTTTGCTAAGTTGACTTATAACATCTTATAACTTGGTTAAGTCGGGTTTATGGGAAATATAACCATAGTTAATGGGGTAAAAAAAAAACTATACTCAATGGGGGGGGCACCAGCTTGTAGGAGTTGCGCAATTCCAAAAGTGGCTTATGCTCCAATGAGCTAAGCCCAGTGGACTTATCATACGAAGAGAGCTGTTCCTGGGGATGATCTTCCACTTCACGCTGATTGCACTGTGAGACCTCTCCGGGCAATTTTGAAGTACAAGCAGCTGCTCTTACCAGCGAAAATCCATTGAAAATCATGCACATTTAATTATCATTTATGGGGATAACATCCTGCGACTGCTTTTGATTTCCTTGGCAATCGCAGCTGGCAGCTGCATCACAGCTGGCAGCTGAAGCACCCTCCTGCCTGTATGGTCACGCGTGATTGCCTGGCAACTGCACAGTCATGAGCTCTTAAAATCACTTCATGTCACATAGATTCTACAAGTGGAAGCATGAAACTCCGCATCCATGTTTTTGTGTCAAGGCGCAGGCACATTCCGTTTCGGATGTTGTTTTTCTCCCTTAATAGTCTGTACGGTAGGATTCTGTAAGACTAAGAGGTGCCTCAGCCCAGATCTTCAAGGGCCGATGGCTTCCAGACACCTGCACTGTGGCGAGGTGGAGGCTCCTCCGGGAGTGGCTCTACAACCTCTACGGGAGTGGCTTGAAGTTGTCGCGCTTCTCTGCCTTGGCGTAGTGCTCCAGGATGGGTGGAAGCTGCGACATGTACTGGTGCAGCTTGGCGATGTTGGCATATGGCGCCAGGGCATCCGCAGGAATTCCATCCAGGAAGGTGGGTTGGCGAAGCATGGTAACCAGGCTCCAAAGGTAGACGGTTCCAATGGTCGGCTTGGTGGGAAACTTCTTGCCCAACATGCGGTCGATGATCTTCAGCCACTTGGTCATCTTGCCATCCTCTGCCACCAACGCTGCTCGGGCTGCTAACTTCTCGGCCTCGTCTTGGACAGCAAAGGTGCCTAGCAAGGGGCCACGGAGATCCTCGGCCATCTCAATCATCTCATCGCATTCCAGCTGTTCCATGGGATCACTGGGATAGAGTGGAGCACCCTCATAGCTGCATACGCGGCCCAGGTAGCGCAAGATGGCACGGCTCTGCGCAAAGGGCTTGCCGTCGATGGTCAGCACTGGCAAGCCACCCGCCTCGGGGGCATAGGGATGGATCGCTGCTTTGCGATCCTGGAAACTGGGGTCGTTGGCTGGGGTGGTGTCTTTGAAAGGAACCCCACCCAGCACGAACACCAAACGCAAAGGCTCACCAAGCCCGGTGATTGGAAAGTAGAAAAGCTCATACTCCGGCATTGCTGCGAATTGTCGAACGGTGTAGGTCACAGTCACGCACTGCAATTTCTTGAGCCAAATGCTAATCAAGGTCTTTCATGTGTTTCACAATTTTGGGCCAAAACGGTCAAAAATCAAATGCTGATTTGCACCTCTCCCAACTGCGTCGCTGGTCGAAAGTTATCTGGCGCGCCTCATATTCGGGGAGGAGACCGAAATTCCCAGCGGCAGGCCTCGGCACTTCAACATATTTGTGGGTCAAAGACAAATTGGCAGAAAAAGGACCACAGGTTTTGGCGTTGCCATCATCGGGTACCGCATGGCATGGGGACACATACCAAAATTTGAGCGTGAAGAAAAACCAGACCTTTTTGTTCCGTCTGCGGAAGTTCCCGCTGCTGATGGCACCACGTTTTGGGCGGCCGACATCGGGTGATGGCAAAAATTGGAGTACCAGTTGACACAATTGATAAGTTTTGAATATCAATTCGTTTGACCTTGTTTCAATGGTATTAAAACATAAAGATACATGCAGCAGATTCTCAGATTGAAATCGTTCAAAATATCCATGTTAAAATATCCATGAGGTCAAGGTTTTACCGCCACCGCCATCTATGTACAGCCGGCCGGTGCTGCTCTTTCAGAGCCGCACCCAGCCGTTGGTTTCGACGCTTCCAAGGACCACCAAGCGTAGAAACTCCACCGCCATGCGCTGAGTCCAGGCTTGAACACGAGGATCGTCATAGCACAAGCGTGGTACTTGATTGATTTCCAGCAGGTACGGCCGATCATCGCAAATAAAATCCATCCCAAGGAGCACGCAGCATCTGTCTTCCAGCTCTGGGGTGACCACTGTCATCACATTTTTCACGGCTTCACAAATCTGCGGAAACATGACGTCATACAGTGGCCACTCCGTCACCGATTCGGACGGTGTGATGTGTCCGTAGTGTGTGCACTGCACTTCTCGATCCAAAGTGCCATCCAGTGGTTTGGGCGCGCGGCGCAGCCCAAGTCGCCGGTAGACAAAGACCTGCGGATGTCATCTCTGGAACACGAAAAAAACGGCCAAGTTTCACCACCTGCATGGCTTGGTCGTGGTCATCCCATGTCATCCCCACCTGATGCGGCAAGTTGACGCTGCAACACACATAAACTCGCAGGTCTTCTTTGTAGTGAAGACCTGGAAATCCTTGGTCATAGTTCACCTCAAGGGCATCCCATCTCGCAAAAATTTCATGCCCTGTGGGGTCCCTATTAAACCAGGTTAACCGGATGTGATAAACATCAACCAACCATCAGAAATCTGGCTTATTTCTGTTTTTTTTCTGTATCCCCATGTCATGTGATGATGCTTAAGATCCTTAATGCTGAACATTGCGTTTGTAGATTATTAGATGTCCATTTCAATTTCCAATTTCATTTTTTTTTTAAAAAAAAGTATTAGATTCATCATGATTCATCAGTTTCCCAGCCAAGATGGTTTCTTGAAGAAAAACTCACAGTCACATCTTTCCATAACTCCCCAAGGCCTGCCCGAAGGTCTTGATCGCCTTTTGGATTACAATCTGATCTCCGAGCTCCCGCGGCTTGCAACCTGGCGCAGATGCCCCAGTGGCAATCAGTGGATGGCATGTTTTTTCATAGCCACCATTTTGATGATACCCGGCCTGGTAAACCGGTAAACCTACAAAAAACTATGGAAAATCGCCATGTTCAATGGATAAATCCACTACTAATGGCAATTTTCAATAGCTATGTTAAATTACCAGAGGGTAGACCATGAGATTTTGGGGGCTTCTGGAATCTGAGACACGATGATTATTATGGCATATTATGGCTAAAAGCCCTAATAAGCAAATGGTGATTCCCATATGTTTGGTTATAATGGGATTTAATCATCATTCACAACCAACAGAGGTTTTAACATGTTTTAACAACCCTTATAAAAATCCCAACGTCCATTATAATGAATCATAAGTAATCAATATTAAACGCTTCTAATAACATCCCAAAGCCCATGACATCATCCCATCAAACCCCTTATCAAAATGCCATCAAAAAATAGCACCATCTCATGGGACTTCGCCAAGCATGGCATGAATAGGGAGTATGGCTCCATGGTTAATCCAATTCCACTGAACTATCATGGAAATTTCTGATCAAGAATGCTATATTTGGAGATATTTAGAGGGTATCCCCTGTTTTCAGACAAACCAAAAACTCATCCAAACAATCCATTGGATGTAGCCAGCATTCATCACCAACAGGCGTGTTCACATGTTTCAACCATCAACCAGTATATAATCCATGCATATCCATTATAACAAATAATACATTGTAATCATATAGTCCCAAACCCCCATATTGATCCCTTCCCCCTTTTACTAAACGTACCCCAAATACCAAAAACTCAGGTCCAATTGATTTTTTGGACATTTGAAACTTGCCCACTTGACCCTTAATTGATAGGTCCCATTTGAGGGTTTCACCGTTTCAACCCCTACTTTAAAAAAAAAAAACACTAAAAAACTAATCAACACCGGGGTGTTTTTATTAGGGTCCGTCATTTAAAATCAAAAGTTTTAGTTGTTTAAATTAAGGTTTTTAAGTTAATATTAGGGGAACCTTCGACATCCATTGTTTGGCAATATTTTAATTGGACTTTAAAAAGGAATTTAATCGATCTTGACATAGAAAAAAATATTGTATTTTTCCAAATTATTAAGGTTGAACATTTAGCATTGGGGGGGAAGCTTCGCAGAAAAATACTAAAGACCCCCTAATTTTGCCTATTGATTCCTCCGGGTGTTTGTTATTAGGGGGTTTAGTAATAGGGGCAAGGGATTACAGTAATGGAGCCAATGGGGTGCCCCCCATTCCAAGGGATCCCCTATTTTCAGACACCTGTTTGATGTGCTAACCCATCAAAAATGGCTATGAATCAAAACAGGGGGACCCTGGGTACCCCAAAATAGCTGGTTAATGGATGGTTATTCCCCTAGTCATGTGGTAATGATAG
This sequence comes from Cladocopium goreaui, assembly GCA_947184155.2. NCBI lineage: Eukaryota > Dinophyceae > Suessiales > Symbiodiniaceae > Cladocopium > Cladocopium goreaui. The sequence goes on along the minus strand of CAMXCT020000802.1, from coordinate 88,192 downwards.
GTATTGACACATCCCCATTCTATTAAATCCATCAACCATTAAAAGAAAAATCCATAAAAACCATTCATTCTAATTTTCTAATCCCAAAATCCATCATAATCCATCATCCATCAAGCCCATTTGAATGAACCCTAGGCCCTAACACCCAACCCCCCAGTGGCCCCACCTTTGGCTCGCCGCAGCTGTCCCAGTGCCTGCTGCGCCTCCAGGCGGCTCAGCTCCAAGAGCTGCCGGAGCTCCTCGCGCTGCACCGGGCAGCGGAAGCTGCGCACGCCGCAGCCGTAGTCCACGTCCGAGATCTTCAGGAACCACGAGGAAGTGCCTCGTCGTGAAGTCAACAAAGGGTTGAAAATCAGAGGCAAACACACACATACATATAATATATTAACCCAGCTTTGCAACCCAACAGCATACCTGAATCTTCCACCTACGTCTTTTTTCAGACCCTGTGCCAAAGTCCTGTTTTTTCAGTGCCCAGAAAACTTTTCAGGACCTACTCTCAAATTCAGGACCTGGCCATTTTGGGGTATCAATGGTAATGGCAATCATTGGGTGCAAACATGTGAAACCAACATTTGGTGGATATTCAAGCCATTGGCATTGATCCACGCAAATAAAAGCACTCCCAGCCCAAACTCATGGCAAGGCAGGATCAGAATATAGTATATTCCAGAAAGTATGTCAGAATAGATGCCAGATAGGATGCCAGAAAGAATGTCAAATAGAATCTCAGAAAAGAATGTAAGATAGTATGTCAGAACATATATGCCACATATACGTCCAGATGATATGTCAGAAACTATGTCAGAATAGTGTGTCAGGGTGGGGATCACTCTTAGTAAGGCAATTTTGAAAATATATTTCAGGTTCGGAATTTTCAAACTGTTGTCCTTCAGGCGCCGAAGCTCCCGTTGAAGGTCAGCATCGCCCCATGTCAACTGGTCCAGTCCCACTTCCATTTCAACAAGTCCAACTTCATCGATTAGGGTGTTGGTTGAATGGACTTGGGACTCTAGCTGGCACGGCATCCCTTGTAACCCTGTAGACACTGTAGTGGGCAAAAAGATTGTAACACACAGAATCAGCATCATTTTGATCAGGCATTCTTTTTGCTAATCCTTTCTCCCTATTTCGAAAAATACCCCCAAATAACAAAAACTAGGTGCGATTTCCAATTTTGGGAAATGTCAAATTGGTTAATTTGATTTTTAATTGATCCCCTTGAGGAAACAATTTAAAAAATGAAGGTACCATGTGAGGGTTTCACCCCCAAAGAATAAAAAACTAGTCAACACCGGGGTGTCTTTTATTGGGGTCCGTCCTTTAAAATCGTCAATTTTAGTTTTTTTAATTCAGGTGTTGGTGTTTTATTTGATACTAGGCGAAAGCTTCGAAATCCTATTCTTGGCAGTATTCTATTTGAAGATAATTTTCATGGATTTTGAAATTAGAAGCGAAAAACGGTTTAATCCCTTCCCCCTGTTGCTAAACAGTCGCCCCTTCACCCACCCACCCAAATAACAAACACCTGGAGGAGTTTTTAGTATTGGGGGGGTCTTTAGTATTAGGGTACGAAGCTTCCCCCTAATACTGATAAAAAACAGACATATATATATATATACACATATTCTATTTCAAAATCGATCAGATTTCTTTCTTTTTAAATCCAATTAAAATATGGCAAACAAGTGGATTCCGAAGCTTAATATCAAATAAAAACCCCCAACATAAAAAAACTATGTATGTTTTTCTATTTCGAAATCGATTAGATTTCCTTTTAAAAATTAAATAAAATATGGCCAAAAAATTGGATGTCGAAGCTTTTCCCTTATATTAAACCCTAATATCATTTTGTTTTTTTTCCTGTTTCAAAATCGATTAGATTTCCTTTTGAAATCTAATGAAAAAAACAAAAAATTGATTTTGAAGCTTTCCCCTAATATCAAATTAAAATCCAATTATTAAAATATGTTCAAAAATTGGATTTCGATGCTTCCCCTAATCTTGCATGAAAAATTCCAATATAAAAAACTAAATTTGTTCTATTTCAGAATCGATTAGATTTCCTTGTAAATTCAAATTAAGATATTGCCAGAAATTGGATTTCGAAGCTTTCCCCTCATATTAAACCCTCATATCAAAGACTATTTTTTCTATATCAAAATTCATTAGATTTCCTTTTGAAATCTAATTAGAATATGGTCAAAAATTGGATTTTGAAGTTTTCCCCTCATATTACATTAAAAAAACCTAATATAAATTGTTTTTTCTTTTTTGAAATCGATTCGATGTCCTTTTAAATTGTAGTAACAAAAATAAAAACAAAAACCGGATTTCGAAATGTTTCCTCTAATATTAAATTACCAGCCCCAATATATTTTTAAAAAAACTGTTTCAAAATCGATTAGTTTTCTGTCTAACATATAATTAAGATATTGCTAAAAATTGGATTTCGAAGTTTTCCCCTAAGATTAAATTAAAAAAACACTAATTAAAAAAAAAAAACTATGTTTTTTCGATTTCAAGAATCGATTAGATTTCCTTTTGACATGCAGCAAAAATATTGCCAGGAAATGCCAAAAAGTGGATTTCGAAGTTTTCCCCCAATATTATATAAACGTTGTAATATAAAATACTTTTTTTTTCGACCTTAAAAGACCCTAGTTTAAAAAATCACCAGGGCTGACTAGTTTTTATTTTTTGGTGGTGAAATCCTGAAATGGGACCTTCATGTTTAATTTGTTTTTGAAAAGGTATCAATTAAAAGTCAAACTGGCCAGCCTGAAATTTCCCAAAATTTAACGCGGACCCTAGTAAAAGGAATCAATGTAATATTTTAGTATTTAGGGTACGTTTAGTAAAAGGAGGTGGGGATTAGTAAGGTTTTCAATTTAATATAAGGGGAAGCTTCGAAATCCAATTTGGCAAGATTTGAGTTAGATTTTGAATAGGAATTCAATCGGTTTTGAAATATAAAGTTCATTTTTTTAAACGAATGTTTTCAATTTAATGTCAGGGGGAAGCTTCGGAATCCAATTTTGGCAATATTTTAGTTAGATGTTATTTAAAAAATGTTTTCCAATTTAGTTTTTTTTAACCAAGGGGGAAGTTTCGCACCCTCATACTAAATACCCACTAAATACAAAAAACTATTCCGTGTGTTCATTATTGGGTGGGGAGGGGCAGACGGTTTATTATGACGCAGGGATTGGTCAGGCATCACTTGCTGGAATTATTGGATTCTTTTGGGATGATTGGTATGATGTTTAGTCAGGCATGGTTCCCTTCAGTCATGCACGATTTTTGCAAAAATCCTATTTAGGCACGACCCCAAAATCCCAGCCCGGCAAATTCCGGCCCGGGCCCGGCAAATTCCGGCCCGCGCCCTGCAAATTCCGGCCCTGCGTTTTTCCAAAATCAGGCAAAACCAGTAAATCAGGTATTAAGTCAGGTGTAGTTACCTTTTAAGTCATTAAGGCTAGTCAGGCATGGTTCCAGTGGGTACCTTTTAATTGTGAAGGCTAGTCAGGCATGGTTCCCTGAATTCAGGGGGCATGGGTACCTTTTAATTATGAAGGCTAGTCAGGCATGGGTTCTGTTAAGTCAGGCGTGGGTGGGTACCTCTTAATTATGAAGGCTAGTCAGGCATGGTTCCCTTAAGTCGGGTGTGGTTACGCTTTAAGTCATGAAGGCTAGTCAGGCATGGGTACCTTTTAAGTGATGAAATCTGAATCAGGCGGAGCTCCTATTCTAAATGTGTTAAATCCAATTGTTCAGTGTGGAAAATCGATTTTTTGGCTGGTCTACGGGCAAACCCTGTGTCTTCCAATACCATAGCGTGCTGATGTCGCTTGCCTGCATAATAGTTAAGGCCAAAGCTTAGGTCATCAGTGTGATCCTGAAATGGCGCCACGACCAAGAAGATGACATGTGTAAAATGGGCCCTGGATTAACAAAGGCTGACTAATGAATTTGGAGGATGCCACTAAAGTATGACATGTAATCACTTTTGAGGAGCACTCTATGGCACGCAGCGCGCGCAGCCTGCTTTACGGTTTAGCGTTTGAAAGTTTTAGGCTTTGCCTCTATGGCACGCAGCGTTTGAAAGTTTAACCGTTTACCTCTATGGCAGGCTGTGCGCGCAGTACGCGTTACGGTTTAAAGTTTGAAAGTTTTTGGGTTTATGTGTGTGGCACGCAGTGCGCGCAGCGCGCATTAGGGTTTAGGGTTTGGAAGTTTTATAGTTTATTTTATTGCATGCAGCGTGCACAGCGTGGGTTGAACTTTAGGGTTTCGAAGTTTTAGGGTTAACCTCCATGACACGATGGTTTAGGGTTTGGAGATTTTAAGGGGTACTTCTATGGCACACAGCGCGCGCAGCGCGCGTTAGGGTTTAGGGTTTAGGGTTTGGAAATTTTAGGGTTTACCTCTATGACACGAGAGTTTCAGGTTTGAAGATTTTAGGGTTTATTTCTATTGCACAAAGCGCGCGCAGCGCGCATTAGTGTTTAGGGTTTGAAGGTTTTAGGGTTTATCTCTGGCACGCAGCGCGCACAGCACGCATTAGGGCTTAGGGTTTGGAAGTTTTAGGGTTTATTTTATTGCATGCAGCGCGCGCACCGCGGGTTAAACTTTAGGGTTTGGAAGTTGCATAACACGATGGTTTAGGGTTTGGAAATTTTAGGGTTTACTTCTCTGGGACACAGCGCGCGCACCGCGCATTAGGGTTTAGGGTTTGGAAGTTTTAGGGTTTACTTTATTGCATGCAGCGCGCGCAGCGCGCATAGAGTTTAGGGTTTGGAAGTTTTAGGGTTTCAAGGGTTCCAAGGTTCCAGTGTACCAGGGTCCCACGGTTTCAGGGTTCCAAGGTTTCCAGGGTTCCAAGGGTTCCAAGGGTTCCAGGGTTTCAGGGTTCCAGGATCCCAGAGGGTTCCAGAATCCTTGAGGGTTCCTGGGTGCCTTCCACGGTCGCAGGGTTCCAAGGTTCCAGGGTTTCAGGGTTCCAGGGTTCCGGGGTTCCAGGGTTCCAGGGTTCCAGGGTTCCGGGGTTCCAAGGTTTCAGGGTTCCAGGGTTCCAGGGTACCAGGGTACCAGGGTACCAGGGTCCCACGGTTTCAGGGTTCCAAGGTTTCCAGGGTTTCCAGGGTTCCAAGGGTTCCAATGGGTTCCAATGGTTCCAGGGTTTCAGGGTTCCAGGATCCCAGCAGGGTGCCAGGTGTGCAGGGTTGCAGGGTTCCAAGGTTCCAGGGTTCCAAGGTTGCAGGGTTCCAGAATCCTTGAGGGTTCCAGGGTGCCAAGGTTCCAAGGTTTCAGGGTTCCACGGTCGCAGGGTTTGAAGGTTCCAGGGTTTCAGTTCCGGGGTTCCAAGGTTTCAGGGTTCCAGGGGTTCCAAGGTTTCAGGGTTCCAGGGTTCCAGGGTTCCAGGGTTCCAGGGTTCCAGGGTTCCAGGGTTCATTCCGGATTTTGAAGGCTGCAAGTCCCCGCGAGCCAGCCCCAGCCCTAGAGATTGAAACCCAACAGGCCCTGCTGTTGGGAATATATATATATAATATATATATATACATATATATAATATACACATATATATATATACATAGTATGTGTGTATATCAAAATATATTTATATGAAATTCTTTTCAAAACAAGAGAGAGAAAGCTAAACTTGTGTTGTCTTTGGGTCAATGGGATCAAACTCAGATAGTAAAAGGAAACGATTGTCATGAAATGTTTCAAGTATAAGTTGAAAGTTGAAAGATGGAAACTATGGAAAATCATGACCATCTAATCTTGGGAAGATCGTAAAACTCAAATGAAAGCTGCAACATTCATTTCTAGCTTAGTTTCCCCGCGGAAAGAACCATGGAAGTTCGATGACTGAGTTCCATGGAGGGGGAAGAGTTGAATCCAGACAAAGTTCTGTTTTTACAGTACATTATCCCGCTACTTAGAGCTGAGGCTTGAGTCTGAAACCAGGCGGTTTCTTGTCTTCATGATGAGCAACGAAAAAAGGAAGCCCAAGGCCCTAGAGATCCGTAAAGGTAGAGTCAATGGCATTCCAGGCACCTTCATGTTGCCCAGAGTTCACAAAGTCCTCAATGCTCAAGTAGGTCTCAGGTACCCAACCAGCGGCGGAAGGCACTTCTTGCAAGACCTTTGCAAGCTGGTGCTTGTCGTGACAGAACTCCACATTCATGCGAACGATGAAGCAATTGGATCCGATCCTGCCATTTTGTCATTGCTCCCCAGGATTCACCCCACTGAGAAAAAAAAACACCGAAAAATTGGATCCAATTGGTCCAAGACTCTGAAAGCCCCGCCACTGTCTCAGGCTATCAACTTCAGCTTCCAGATCTAACTGCGCTAGGGCCAAAACCCAGGTGTTGTGTTGGCATGGCCCCATGTTCCAGCGAATGCGCCGGCGATCCGGCCGTGCGGCTGCATCCTTTTGGAGCGCCAGTGACCTCAGGGACCATCCATATGGCTTGGAAAATCACTAGCCTTCTGGGCAAAATTGAAAATCCCCAAGTTTCGAACGCACCCATACATCATATAGAGTATACATATGTATACATCCATCTACATTATATTTGTATATAATACACATTGTTACAATATATATATATATACAATATATATATATATCTACATGATCATATCAATATGCCCTGGTTAAATTATCTTAAATCCCCAATTTATGGTGGGTTTTTTTCCATGGAACATAGAAACCCCACCAGACCTGGTCTGCACCTGGGATCCCTGGGATCCGGCCAACAGCTGCAAGGCCGCACTGCAGAAGCTGTTTTTGTCACGAGGGATCGGCTTCTTGCGGGGCTTCATCAGCAAGGAAACTATGGGAAACCTATGGGAAACACATGGCAGTGTCAAAACCTTGCATCAAAATAGCTGGTAAATGGATGTTCATCCCCCTAAAAATGGTATTAATAGGTATTGATCCATACCCACATGGGAAAATCAATTCGCGATAGCCAGATAGCTAGGAATCTGACGACTGGCAAATGGCGTGGTCAATCTTGGAATCTGCGACAGTCGAAAAAGGGGTCTCGCTGATTCAGCTGCCATGGAGATTTCACAGGAAGAAAAAAGGCAACAAAGTTGGGAGTTTACCAGCAATAAACATTAATAAACATCAATAAATATATCATTGTATCATTATATATCTAGATATCATTATATATCATAATAAACTATATATCATTATATATCTAGATGAAGCCAATTCACGATGCAGAGAACAATTCCCAAAAGCTAGCAGATCAAGAGAAAGTCGTTTGGATGCGGTGAAGCATCAAACTCGGAGCCGAAAGCCACCATGAAGGCACCATGCCACGCTTGGATGGTTGTGACTTGGTTGGATGAATCCCTGGGATTACAACAAACACAACCAACATGGGATTCACCTGAAATCTCCCAAGAATCATGAGCAGTGTGAACCTTATGTACCCTCTGGTAATTTGTTACATAGCTATTGAAAATGGCTATTTATAGTGAGTTTTCCCATTAAAAATGGTGATTTTCCATAGTTATGTTAGTTTACCAGAGGGTAATCCCTTCCAAACTGTCTGGTTCATTGGGATGGAGGTATGATGGGCGGCAAGATTCGCAAATAAAACAGCTAGTATCTCTCTTTATTTTTGACCAATCCACCATGATGATATTTGATGATCACCCTCTGGTAATTGAAGATAGCTATAGAAAATCCTCATGTTATCTAAATCATCCAACTATATAAATGGTCCATCTATACTGTAGATATGTTAAATCGCCGGAAGATAATTTTATATATGATTATACATGAATTATATATATATATATCAAATGTATATATATATGTATGTATATATATATATATATCAATCCTATATAAATCATATATTAATATCAATTACATTAATATGTGTGTATCATGTCTCCCCCTGTTTTCGAAAACATCGAGCCCCGCGCCCTCGGGCGAGCTAGGTCCCACGGAGGCCACCAAGTCCATGCTGGCTAAGGCTTGAGAGATGGCATCCGCCTGGCCATGTGATGTTCTCATGTGAAAAAAACGAATAGGATAATACTACTAATAGTTATCTAATAGTAATATAATAGTGATAGTAAAAATGTATGGTTATATAAAGTTATATACTAATAATAGTAATAGTGATATAATATAGTGATATAATATGTAATATAGTAATAGTAATATAATATAGTTATATCTAATAGTTATCTAATAGTAATATAATAGTGATAGTAAAAATGTATGGTTATCTAAAGTTATATAGTAATAATAGTAATATAATATGGTTATATTCAATAAATCTGTATAATAGTAATATAGTAATGTCATTAATATGGTAGTATAGTAATATATCTGTGATTACTAAAGTTAGTAATGATATAAACATGGTTAGAAATATATCAAGGATTTCTGAAGTTAGTAAGATAGTAATGAGATCTAACCTGAGTAATTAGGTAATTATCCTCAGTTCTATTACTATATCTGACTAAGGAGAATACTAAGGTTAGTAATATAGCAATATAGTAGTATATCTGTGACTACTAGGGTAGGGTTCATTACTAATGTGCCTAATGTGATTACTAACGTTAGAAAATGTTAGTAATATATCTGAAATGTATAGAGGGAGGAGAGATCATGTATAAAGTATACTAAGACTCTACTAAGACTCAGTTACTATATTTTCATGTATATATCATGCTAGATTCATAATCAGTATCTAAAATTCAACAAACATGATATCATCTAAGATCAAACAACCACATGTATGTGGATACATATTATATATATATCATGTGTACGATGTAACACGTATGCCATGGCGCCTCAGCGAAGGCATCTTTCGATAAAGTGCGCTGCATGAGCGTCGCGGCTTCCAAGACGTGTTGCCTGCGGCTTGTCTGGTTTCACCAGATTTCAGGATCTGACCAGGAAACATAGGGCGTACATATAATATACAATATAACATATAATATATTATATTGTCTTTTATTGTATATGTATACGTATATGTATATGTATACGTATATGAATATGTATACGTATATGTATATGTATACGTATATGTATATGTATACGTATATGTATATGTATATGTAAATGTATATGTATATGTAAATGTAAATGATATGTATATGTATCTGTATCTGAATGTGTATATGTATATGTATGTGTATATGTATATGTATATGTATACGTATATGTATACGTATATGTATATGTATACGTATATGTATATGTATATGTAAATGTAAATGATATGTATATGTATCTGTATCTGTATGTGTATATGTATATGTATGTGTATATGTATATGTATATGTATACGTATATGTATACGTATATGTATATGTATACGTATATGTATATGTATATGTAAATGTAAATGATATGTATATGTATCTGTATCTGTATGTGTATATGTATATGTATGTGTATATGTATATGTATATGTATACGTATATGTATATGTAAATGTAAATGATATGTATATGTATCTGTATCTGTATGTGTATATGTATATGTATATGTATGTGTATATGTATATGTATATGTATATGTATATGTATATGTACCGTATGTATATGTATATGTATGTGTATGTGTATGTGTATATGTATGTGTATGTGTATATGTATATGTATATGTATATGATATGTATACGTATATGTATATGTATACGTATATGTATATGTATATGTATATGCCTACGGCAGGAAAACCGTACGTGCGTTTTGCTTCTTTTTTGAGTATTGCTCTTTGTCTTGGGGTTGGGGTGGGGTGGGGGGGCATGTTAACGTTCCTTGTACTTCGTACATGATATATTGCCATGTTGCTAAGATCTCTGGGATCGCTTACTACGTGACATGTTGCTACGCTGCTGAGATCTCTGGTGTGGGTTGGGGTTGGGGTTGGGTGGGGTGGGGGGGCATGCTAACGTCCCTTGTACTTCGTACATGATATATTGCCATGTTGCTAAGATCTCTGGGATCGCTTACTACGTGACATGTTGCTACGCTGCTGAGATCATCTGCGGATGCACATGATGTTTACCTGGATTTGTTAAAACATGATGTTTACCTGGATTTGTTAAAAATCAATAGATTTTGCATCCACTTTTTTTAACCCAAATTCAGTTATCCAAACTGATCGGAAGAGCATTTTATATTGTAAATTACAGGTGATTGTGACTCTCCTGGAAACAACCAATCAAAACGCTCGCGCGGTTTCCCTTCCGCCGGGTTTATTATATGTATATGTATATGATATGTGAATCGGGGATTGCCTGTCCGATTATGTCCTGGTACTTGGGATTGAAGCAAGTACTTCGGTGACGACTTCACTCGGATGGCGGCTTCCGCATGGCAGTTCTTTGCTCTGGTGCTGCAGTGGGTCTTGAGCCAAAGAGGCCAGTTTGATATACCCCTTTGGCATTGGATCCTAGAGTGTCGAATTATATGTGAATATACAATCGTACGTAGCCTACACTCTATTCGCACCCCCCACGCATAGCCAACTTTGTTGGCTACGCGCAAAGGAGTGTCTCTTGAATTGATCCACTACATTTGCAGCTGTTCATTTATTGAATTATGGAGAGCTAAAGTCCGTTCAGAACTTCAAATCTACATGGCGGCTTGCTACGATCTCTACCAAAAGATAAAAGGTTCTGTTCACGTGCACGTAGACACGACGTAGTCGGTGTCTAGCATTGAGGTTCATCCGATGTGGCGTAGCCAGCATGGAATCCCACTCAAGCATGTGAATTAAAGAAATCATAATACAAAGTTGACTATGGAACTAGAAGTTTACCTTCCCGTTCCTTCGTCGGTTGAGATGTAGACCGCTGTAGAAACTCAGCGTCTCGTGCAATGACGTTCAAAAAAAATGTGTGGTTCTAAATTAGCCGGCTCAGAGTCCTCTCAGAAATCATTCAAAATGAAGTAGAGGTAAATCTCGAGCAATGATTGCATCCTCGCATCGCCCGGTTCAATCAGGACCTATGCAGAGGTCATATCGATTCATCATCTATATCCCCATCCATAGTATCCCTGTTGGTTCCAGTCGCCACCACGATGCGAATAAGATCTTCCACCTTTCCCTTTGTCTTTTCCACCTTTCTGTGGCGGGGTCACTGGAGCTTGTTTTGGCGGAGGAGCGGTTTCAACTGTTCTCCAAGTTGCTGACGATGATGCTTTCGCTTTTGACACCCTGCCCAGTGCTGTTGCCGCTTTCGGGGCTGCTTTCGATTTGCCAGCGGCTTGGTTAGCACGTTCACGATCAGCAGGAGTTGGGGTATCAGCAATCGCAAGTATGTGAGCGTCAGACATGTGGATGCCCCATCTTGGCCGTTGATCGTCCCGCTGCTTGATGTGGTTGTAGTCATCGATCGCATCATACAGCTTCTGGAGTAGAGGTCGTGGCAATTGTCGGCCATTTTGAAGGATCAGGTGTAAAAGTGATATTCTTCGAAGTGCGGGACGAAGAGCACACACAATGTCAACTGGGTTCAGTGTGATTGTGTCTTGAAAGTCGACGTTCCTGAAGAAATAAACAGCATTCACCCTGTATGCACCTGCAATGATTCTTCTGACCATGACATCTTGTCGGTCAAGGGCGTCGCGGGCCGCTGTGGTCTTTCTCATCTCATCCATCGTTGTGTCACGTTTCGACAGCTTCTCCATCTCCTCTTCAAAGAAGATATTTTGTAAGTCATCATACGTGTAGCCACATTCAAGGGTATATATGAGAAGTCTTTTGAGTACCACTGCCCCATAGTATGCATTGACGAATCCCTCTTCTCCGATGTCGTCCTTTTGATTTGGTCGGCCGATCTCTTTGTAGAGCTCTTTCATCTGTTGTGCAGTTGGTTCAATGAGTTCACCATTCTCATCCTCGCCTAGGTAAGGCACTCTTGAGTCCAGGTCCATCCTGAATTTCTGGTTCTGTTGAAAGTGTTTCCATGCCGTCTCGATGTCTCCACAGAAGTTCCGTTGGAATAGTCTGTAGATCCTGACGATATGTAATCCAATCTGCAACAGGAGGATCTTGATGAGCTCCGGCTGAGCATCTCCAATTGTGCAAGGCTCGATTGGTAGGACCTTTGATCCAAACTCAATCCGCTTCATCCACTTGGGGTACTCAATCACTGCATCACGAGCTTCTCCAGCCTCATACTCTTCAATGTTGATTTCATCGACCGCTATCTCTTCATCGTCATTTTCGTCGGTCGGTTTTCCTTCCTGGTTGAGAAACTTGTCGACCTCATCTTGTTCTCTGAAGTCTCTTTTCTCATCATTGATGTCGCCCTTCTTCGAGGCTTGGTCATCATCTCCCTCTTCTGGTTGAGGTTCTTGTTCTGGACTCTTCATGTTGATGTCATCATCATCTGGCATCATCTCGTCATCATCACCATCACCTGTCAAATCGATCTTCACCTCCTCCCATGCTTTCTTGACATGGTCTTTGAGATCTTCTTCTCGATGATGTGATTCGGCACTTGGTACTGTAGCCACGGTGATCTTGATTCGTTTCCTCCATCCATGACTCACCAAAAATCCTTTGCACATCACACAAATCGATAGTGGTGCAGGGGTCTCCATCAGACATGCGGGGCATAGTCGATGGTCCTCCTTGCTGGGATGATGAGTGACTGCTAACAATGATATTGCATCATTCCAATCCGGATGTCCAGGGAACAATCTGTGAGCATGACTGAAGTGACCGGTCTTGATATCGACAAGCTTTCGAAGTTCGTTCAGGTCGGGTGATGATTCATCAGGCACAATGTTCCCAATGAGTTTGTCAAATCGTTCAATGGTGGCTACCCTCCTTGCTCCTTGTACAGAAAGCACGAGCTGATCTTTTCCCTTCGTGATCATAAGACGGTAGTAGTCCTTTTCCTTACAATCGTAGTACCAAACTGCATCGAATGATTCGAATGGAATTGTTTCTTGGACCAAAATGTGTCCGTCTGCTGACAATCGAGGGGAGAACTTGGCGATGGAATCGTACGTGATGTAGATGTAGACAAGATCAGTTTGTTCGATCTTCCTGAATCTCAGCACCGACTGACTTCGTACGTCCCACGGTGCGAATGGCACGAAGAACGTATTGATGCGGTCGCCTCCTCCTCCGGGACGTAGTCCTTCTCTGAAGATTTGAGCGATGTTGTCAAAAGTGGTGCAATGAAATCCTCCTCCAAGAGTGTATCCGACTCCAGGGTTCATCTGATAGGAAGTCTTCTTGTCTTCAATGTGCACACCGTCTTGAACTCTTGAATGCGCCATAGGGGCACGGATTGCCACCGGCCATAGCCAAATCTCTCGATCTGCTGTTCCGATTTCCAACCTCAGTGTGTGTCGTTCAAGTCTCGAGGTCAATTCGTCATTGAAGTTGTTCATGATGTGTTCCAACTCACCTTTCGTGACTTTGAGTCCTAGCACTTGAGCTCGGATCCTTTTCGTTTGCTTGTACTCAGTGAAGATGACTCTCTGGAAATTGTTCCACCTCTCAACAAGTATTGGGTAGTTGACGCGGGTCGTTCCAGCCAATGTATGTTGGTCTCTCCAAATGTTGTCGTACTTCAAGATCGACTCGACATTGACCCAACCTGCTTCATCGCATGGTAGTCCACGGTGATTTCGATTGTCTTTGACGCAACCCACGGAGTGGCGTAGCGCTGCATTGAATCTTTTCGACAATTCGACTATCCATTGCGGATTGTCCCACTTGTTGCCCATCCACTCATTCTCGCCATATCGATGTACCTTACACCAGCCCATTCCAAGATATTCTTCTCCATTGATGCGAGCAAGTTGAAGTGTACCAATGTTGTGGCCATGTGTGAATGGTTGGATGTACTTGAAATTCCAGTTGTCTCCACGTTGTTTCCTTTCTTCAGTAAGCCATTTCACATATGCATCATGATCTTTGGGGTTCCAAGCGTTCAGCTCTTCAATGGTCGGCAAAACAGGCGGGGATTCCTCAGCCGCACGTTCAATCAGCACATCAAGCTCGTGACGATTCTTCACACCTCGGCTAATTGGGTTGACTTCGACGCCATTCACTAAGTACTGTCCTCCTTCTTCACGATCACCAATGTCGTACATAAAGGCTGACTGACTGTAGAAGCATTTGGTCACTTCTTCTTTCTCAGTGAATCTGGTTCTTCCCCAACGTTTTCCTCTTGGCATGACGTTCTTCGGGAGCTTGTCTTTTCTGCCTCTTGTCGCGGCGTTGGATCTTTCCGAAGATGATGGGGATTTGGACTTCTGATCCATGATCAACCTCATGCGCCATAGGGTGTCCTTCATTTTCTCGTCATCTGGTGTGGTACATTCATCAATGTCATGCATTCCACCACAAATGAGACAATACTGGACACTCGATGCATCTGCAAATAGCTTCTCAAATCGATCACGGATGTCCCGCACCTCAGTTCGGCGCTTCTTCGCCTCCGAAGGTTGGCCCCCCATGTCATCTTCCTCCTCCTCAATCTCGATGTCACCGGCTCCGGCATCGGTTTCTCCTGAAGTCTGTTCTGTTCGAGGGCCCCGCGCCGTAGGCGTCGTGGTCTCGTCTTCAGGTTCGCCAACTTCATCCTCCTCCTCATCGCTTGAAGAGACCTCAATCATTTCAGGATGGTCGTCGTAGTTGGCTTCCGGGAGCACCGGCATTCTGGTGATCTTCTTCTGCATGAGTAGGTCGAAGATTCCCGCTTCTCTCAGGATCGTTATCACCATGTTGTTCTCGACCGGCGGGATGTATGCTTTCCTGGATCGGTTTCGCTTTGTGTTGATGGTGTCGGTAGGTCGACATGAACTGCTGAATAGCCAAAACGACTCTTCCAGTCCTGCGAGGCAACTGTCAAGGTTTGCCCCCCATCCAGCGAACATAGTAGGAAATTGAATACCCAGGTCAAGCATTCCAAGCCAGAATTCGAAAATGTCGCCGACATACTCAGCTGTTGCGGTTGGATTGAGCATTGATGCGATCTCCTCCTTGGTCAGCACTGTCTTCATGTAGTCATGATAAGCGACGTTTCCACCATCCCAAAGCAGTCTGTAAAACCATCGCATTCGGTGCATTCCGCCTCCGCAATCCTCTGTTCGAGTTTCACGTTGTACAGTGAATTGGGGTAACAGGTCTCGTCTGCATTTCCCTTTCACCATGTATGCAGGCATTCGGATAGCACCTCGATGTGATACCTGTTTGAGCACATCGCTTGTCGTCCTGTAACCTGAAAGCATTGCAAGTGTCGCAGTGACCAGGAATCCACGGAGGTCCTTCTCGGCTTCCATTTCTCTCCAGTCAACGCACTCATTGTAGATGTTGAGCAATCTTGCAGCTACTCTTGCATCCTGTGAAAATTCATCCATCCCAATGTCTTCAGTTCCGTAGATTGCCGCTCTCGTCCAGTTGCTTGCGCAATTCAGGCATCTTGTGCGGTTCTCAGTGCAGGTATTCAATCTCGAATCATTTTTGTGAAATCCTTTGCACACATCGCACATCAATTCGGAATCTTCGGTTACCTCGACCCAATGCTCATCCACATCTGTCAGGGGCTCCGGGGTAAATACTCCTCGTCGGATGTCTGACCATGCTCTCCTCTGGACTGCATCCTTCATGTGCTTCATTCCTCCAATGATGTTTGCTGATCCAGCTTGAGCATCTGTGACCTCTCCAGCACGAATGCTGGGAATAATTCGTGGATGTTCTGTGCATCGTTTGATGGTTTCAATGTCAAATCCGGTGTTCTTCACATGGACGCATTCTTCATTCAGGTCATGGACTGTATCATGATCCATTGCACAATGTAAGAAGACCTTCTGTCGCATCAATGACTTTTCAAGCATAGCCCAAATGACTTCCTTGCCTTCACCTTCTTTCCAATAAAAAGGCTCACGTCCACAAGCATATATCTGTTTCCAGAATCTTTCATTGGTGGAGTGAATAATGCCCTTTTCCTTCCAGATTCTTGCAAGCTCCTCGGCCATGGATACAATCGAAGATTGGGACCCAAGAAACCGGGCATCTCTCAGAATGTTGACGAAAATTGGAAGATGTGCTGCTTGGCTGATCTCAGTGGTGGTCTCTGCCAATTTGGTGATGCAGTCTGCATTTGGCATCAGTATGCGAGTTTGTCCTCTGAAAAGTGCTGCGAAAGAGATCCAAATGTGAACAGTGGCACTTGAGAACGCGTTGGCGTTGGTTCGTAGGAAAGTCAATGCATTCGTTGCCAGTTTCAAGAAATCCTCGGGTTTCTCCAGAGATTCATAGGGAAGTTGGTACACCTTGATGGATGAAAGACCCATGTTGTCGAGCCCAGCCTCGATGTCATTGACGACTCTTGAGCTAGATCTCGTTTGGTAAGTCAAATCCGTCAAGATGAGAGCTTTGTTGTTTCTCACTTGTCCTCCCAATTCATCCCATTTGTCTAACCAAGGTTCCCCGATGATGAACTGTCCAATCTTGTTTCCCAACTTCTTGAGCTTGGTTCGAATCTCGCCCTCCACCGTATCTTCAATGCCCAGTGTCAACATAGCTAGGACCTCCGTCACAGGATATCCTTTGCACCTGACAAACTCTGTGGTCGTGATGATGTAGTGATAGAGCTTCAGCCATTCGTAGTCATTCTCATTGATCATGTGGGAATCAAGTTGACCTTCTGTCAGCATGTTGAAAGACAGGGCAGCATGAAATGTCAATCTTCTCAAATACTGCTTCCAGATCAAATTGGATCCATACTTGTGAGTAGTATGAGGACCCTCTACGATGGAGAGCACAAAATCCTTGCCGGATCGCAGGAATGCAATTCGCTGTTCCTCACGAGCATAGTCTTCGGCAGCATGGAGACGCACTTCCACGGTTGAAGGTTTCTTCCTCTTCATCCAGTCTTCAGTTGGAATCCAATTCTCATCTCTTTCTGGTTCAGTACGACCTTGAGATGTTGCTCCAGGTCCAGATCGGAAAGCTGCATGGGTTGACGAAGATGAGGCTCCGCCAGTTGATGATCTTGGCATCTTCTTCGGTTGAATGTTCGAACTTTGTGATTGTTGCGATGCCTTTGGTTGTGATCCCTCCGTAGGAGCGGATGTACTCTGGTCGCTGGGTCCAGTTGATGTGTCATCATTCACCCATGAAGGTTCCTCATTGTTCCATAGGTCAACTTCGTATGGTCGTCGTCCGTCATTGAAGGTCAGGGGAACATCCCAGTTGTCGAAATTGTGCATGCCTCCGGCTGTACCAGCTTGAGTCTCGGTCATCACGGTGGTGAAATCTTTGAGAGAGCTGTGGCAGGCATGACGTCTTTCCTTCTCAGTATATCTGGCTCCTTCATCGGCAATTGAGACATTGTATCCATGCCCAATCAGGATTCCCTGAGGAATGTCAAAGACTTTGAGAATCGAAAACTGAATCTCGGACAGCTCTGCTACTCTCGGCAAGTTTCCATCTCCTCGAGCGCTGGTCTTGTGTCTTTCAAGGGTCGTGCCGAGGGCTAACAAACACAAGAAATGGTTCTGGGCTGCACTCCTTCCTTTCGGTTGGTTGGTTTCGAAAGCAACCACATCCTTCATCACATCCTGCAAGATGATCTTGTCTGATGGGTTCTGCTCATTGTGATACCTCAATGCATGTCCTAGGTGCCTCATCTGGATTTCAATCATGTTCTTCATTGCCGTCAAATAGCTATCATTGTCAGATGGAGACTTCGGATTCACCTTGGTCAACTCGTCCATGACTTTGAAGTACTCGGCGGTCCTTGTCACAGCTAACCATGATGTGGCACTCGGATCTGTGTTGAATGATGGTGTTCCTCGATAAATTTGTTTCATGCTTCGGATCTTTGCCTCAGTTTCTGCTGCAGTGGCTTGATCATCAAAAGGTTCGGGAAAATGTCCTTTGGACAATACGATCCAGAGCTCATCAAGTCTGTCATAGATCTCCTTGTCCATGAAGTGTCCCACAGTTGCATCATCATATGGGCACCTGCTAGCAAAGACCTTCACGAATCTCGACCCTTTTGACAAAAACTCCCATCCTGAACACCCCTTCTCGATGTCCTGCGCTCTCTGCAACAACTTGTATGCTACCTCCAGGGCTTGTGCAGTGGCTTCACTGGTGTGTCTGGAGTTCGCGAAGTATGCTGAGTAGACAACTGCAGGCGGCATACCAAACCTAATCCACTGGTTGGCTGTGTCCTCATCTGAGATCAGTCGAAGATTCGAACCTCGGGTGTCTCGGAATGGTGATGGAGTCTTGGCTGCAATGGTTCCTTCGGACAATCCCTTCAGCACTCGTAATGCAACGGTGATTCGGCTTCCAGCGAATTGTCCTACTGAGTTCAGATCATGGGTTTCGGCCATCACGCTTTGTACAGAATAAAGTCGCACGGACCGTAGGTCTCGTGACAACTGTTCGAACAGCGGAAATAGTTGTACGAACCGTAGGTCTCGTAACAACCAGTCGAAGTCGAATTCAGAAAGCGGTTGACACGAAAATGAAAAGTGCCACGAAGAATGAACCGAAGTTGATGTCAATCTCGAAAAGCACCAGTGCAGTAGCGATCGCTCGAACGAAAGGTCAATGGCGTCGAGCTCTCGAATAGCACAAACGGATGTTGCCACCGACTTGATTGGGTGACTGCGGACATTCTCGGAATCACGAGACATTTCAGCTTTCAGTTGTTCATCACATGCAAGCGGCTTCCAACGTTTCATCACTCTGACGTTCACAAATGGACTATTCCTGATTACATGATCGTTAATTCCATTCATGATTATCTTGGCTATCCACTTAGTGTAAACTTGAGTAATGCGAGTTTCCCTACCGGCACACTCAGCATGGTCATGACGGCGATCACATCTTCTATGAAGCTTTGGAAAAGACACCCCCCATGTGACAATCTTCCATGGTTTCTTGATTGGTTTGGGAGTCTCTTGGAATTGTGATTTCAAGCCATACATGCATCCATCAAACTTGTGCTCATGAGATACGGTTCCTTCCACAAGGTCAGTCATTCTACGGTCCTTCCAATAGTCACAACCTCTAGGCAACTCAAGCAAGGCTGGTGATCCCATGTTAATAAGTTCACTTAGCACTGATGCAAACACTTCCCACATCGCCCAGAAGATCTGCTTCTTTGCTTCGATGAGTTGTGTCGTTGCTTCGCTCACCCATCGGTTGATTCGGTTCCATGGTGAACCTCCTGTACATGGACCTGCAAAGAACACTGAATCAAGTTTGGTCCGAAGGCATCGCCTTGCTTTGCTGATTCCGTACGGAGAGAGCATGTCGTCATCTTCAGTGATTGGCACGACATGAAACTTCATTTCGTCCTTCATTTTGTTTTGCAAGAACGTAAACCAGTTTCTCTCTTCCGAGCATAACAAGACGAAGCATGGGACTGCTTGAGGAACTTCGATCAAGTTGATTGCAAGGGAAAACTTCGCATACTTTGATGTCATCAAGTCACAAGGTGATTTGGAAAATTGAAATTCCAAAGTTCTGTTTTTCTTTTCTCTCCAAAGGATTACCGACACTTTGGGATGGTCAACCTCATGTTTGCCTACTTCAATGTGATATTGATAGGGGACAAAAACATCAGTGATGGGAATAGTTTTCACGTCATTGCAATTGGTGCATAGCGTGATTACTCCCTGACTCACCTTACAGTTCTTACCTCCATCGATCACTTCAGCATTGGCGAGCACCTTAAATGTCGATTTTCCAGTCCAAAATTCATTCAACTTGTTTGTTGATTCATGATTGTCGCCCTTGAATCTCCATATGTCTTTGATCACTCGAGTATTGGTTTTGAACTTTTGTTCGGTTTCCCTCTCATCACATATGATCCTAGGGTCACAAGGACAGTCTTCGCAATCCTGTGGTACAAAGTTTTGCCTTCTTGGCGTTTTGTGAATTCGGATCAATGTCTCTTTCCCATCCCACTGCCAATGATCTTCATTTTTCTTACCTAACACTTGGGATTTTCGGGTGGATTTTACAAACGGAATGTTATCATTGATGTCCAATTCCGGATGCGTATGACATAGGCCAGGTGTTGAAGTGGATTGTGGGTGTGCCCCTTTTCACTGTGCGAATGCCATCCTTCACCCTCACTCCCCCCATGAACAAGGCGCATAAGCGTATTGATCACACGTGTGGCTGGCTGAAGGCACTGGTGAATGGATTTCGGGTGTTGAGACGGTGATGTCTGTGCATCTAAAAACAAGGCATCAACCGAGAACATCAGCATTGGTGAATCGGTCAGATGCTGTACACGGTCATGTGGTTTTGACGCACACGAGTCACGTAGTGAGCTCGAGTGGGCAGGCGGGGCATGCACGTGCTTTGACGACATCACCCGGTGGGTTGAAGTCGTTGAAACGGATTGTGAAACAGTGTCCGGGATCAACGGCTGCTTGTTGGGCGAATGGTACTGAAAACACGCTCGTTCAACCCACTTATCAAATCTGATAGCCTGCTCTGGTGGAGATGCACGGTGTTCGACCTTTGTCCACGCACCATTTAGAAGAACCCATGTGGATCTTAATACATCTGGCGGCACAATCAAGCCGGGTGGCTTGGGACGGTAAAACACCGGTTGCTTGACGACAAAAATGGGATCCATACCTGGCAAGTATTGTAGCTTCTCTTTACTAGTCAAACCCTTCCTATACACTTCTTTTGGCAAAATAGGGGTTTCCGTGTATGGGAAGTTTGGGATGTCCTCAGTTTTGGATTGGAAAACTTGGCGAGTGGTCATATCGACATCGGTGCTTGGCTGCAACATGTCTAATACTTCTTTGCTCTGCAAGTCCTGAGGTTCCAACAAGTTGATTAGCATACAAGCTTTCTTCCATGCCATGGGATTCTTGAACCCTTTAGTATGGATATCGGCTGCCATTTTGGCTGTAATTTCATAGATCAATACAAAATGATCCTTTTGGAAATGTTCATGCATGGAGGCAATGGAAATACCATGTGTGCGCTCCAAATGACGCATGGTTGGATTCCGTCCTGATCTGACAACACCAATCATACCTTGATTATCGTCATGAAACAGGAGTTGAGGAAAAACTTTGGCTAAGACTTTCCACAGACTTAATGCGGGGATTCCTAGAGTCCTAAGTGCAGTATCTGCAGCCACAATTTCAGCTTCGGGGGTTGAATGACTAACACACCCTTGTCGCTTACTTCCACCAGCAAGTGGGAATCTTGTGAACTTACCTTGGACTTGTAAGTGCGATCCTGAAGTTGATCTCAAGGATTGGGCACATCCAGCGAAATCCGCATCTGCAAATAGTCCTAATGATAAATCTTCAATTTTGTCTCCGACCCATCCTATCATTTTGAGGGACAATGTGGAATTAACATAACACATTAAGTGATGAAGACGGGCGTCATCATCCTTTGTCCATTTAGTCACATTACGTGCTAATGCATTGATAGATCTCAACAGGTCAAACCGCGCAATGCGGGCTGCATAAAGCAGCTTCATAAGCACACTAGCTGCATGCGGAGCTAGATTCCCACGGCTCAGCGTCTCACTGTCTTGGCCAGGACGTGAGTTGCCAGTCTCGGAGAGAGCAGGCATATCTGGATCGAAGGAATGTGCACACCAAGGACACTCAACTTTGCGTTTTCCATCGGAAGGAGCTCGATACGGGCTGCTTTTCGTTTCCTCTGGAAGGCTTGGAGTTGATACCTTTTTCAATTTTGTGTCCTTACCAATGATGTCAAGATACTTTTCCACCGATAACTTTAACAATCCTTCCATGTTATAAGTTATGGTCTTGACTTTCTTACCATTATGCAATTGGGTTTCACCTTGGGATAAAACACATCCTAAGTAAAGTCCCAAGTCGGTTTCGGGTTCAATGCGCAGAACAGTGCGCAGCATTTCCCAACCTTTGGCCAGATTTTCGGAGGGCCCAGCAAGCTTAAGGTCATCCACATAGATTACCAACAGCAATTTGAGCTCATCATGAAAATACATAGAAGGCCATTCCTCTCCAATGGGCTTAAAACCAATTTCTTGAACTTTCTTGTCACAATGTTGTTCCCACATCGTGCCTGAATCAGGGTGTCCATACAGGGCTTTGTCGAGTCTTACGACAGGGCGACGGAACTTCCAATACTGTATCTCCGGAGGCCATGCATCAGTGGGTAACTCCACCCAACACAAAGGTCCCTTCAACTTAGCCTGGATGTAAGCCTGAATCGCATCTGCCAACTTGACGGAGTGCCCAGGAAGACATCCGTAAAAATCTGCCCATCGTGAGGCTTCGAAGGAAGCAGGGGAATTTCCCAAGTCTTGGAAGAATGCTGCCTCCCAATGCTGATTCTTCACCTGATTTCCTAGCAGAACGCCTCTTCCCTTGAATTTTCGTCCAGGATTGTCTTCTGACAGCTGGTAATTCTTTTCCACGCATATGCCATGGACCCTGGCCATATGTACTTCCTTTTTGTTCTTCTTGGCCTCTGCAACAACATCGTCGTATTCACGAACCATTGTAAAGTCGAATACTTCTTGATCACGAAGGCCTTTCCACTCCTTGAGCATTGCCTCTTTGGCCTTTGGGTTAGACTCAATCTCGGCTCTGCCCACAGGTCGTGAAACCATTGCGTTGAAAAGTTTGCTTCCAAGACCTCCTGATGGAATCTTGGTTCGGTGACTTTGGTTTGATGCAGAAGTACACGGCATAGTTGGGAAAGGGATGTATTCATCATCATCAGTGGCTATGTTCTTCACGTTCTTGACGTTGACACATTTGCCATTTTTGATCATTGTCGACTCTCCTGGCGTAGCCATGGAAAACCTCGAAATCTCACCTGACAATGTGCTCCAAACTTCACCACTCCACGATGCTTTTGGGCCACGTCCTTTCTCGACCTCCGACCATTCATCCCATTCAGTGAGATATTCCTCGTCGTCCGGGACGTCAGTAGAAGCATCGGAACATGGACTAGCATCAGCATTCCTCTTCACTTTTCGACAATCAATGTATCGTCTTCCATGTACATCGTCATCATCGACTATGTCGTACAAATCAAGATACGTACTTGTACATGTGATAGGTAAGGTAACTTTGTTCTTCACAACTTCACCAACACCTGCATCGGATTTCTTTGACTTTGAATGAGAGTCATCCTTCTTACTTTCATCACCACCTTCATCGTCCTTGGACTTTGGCTCGTCTTTGTCTTTCTTTGAATCTTTCTTCTCCTTCTTCGTTGCCTTCTTCTTCTTTTCTTCGACCAATCTTTTGGCTTTGTCATCGGCCTCCTTCTTCTCCAACTTCTTCTTCTCGGCTTTGAGGATGGTATTCCGGTCAGACTGAGAGAGTTTGCGCCATTCTTCAGGAGAATAGGTCCCTTTGGGACGCAGTGACGTTCTGAACATTCGTCTACCGTCATCTCCAATCTTGTATGGGTAACCCTTGACGTTCAACTTGACCTTCTCACCATCGTCATTGAGGTATATCTTCCCATCTCCAGCTTTGCCCTTCTTCCAATGGTCTGGTTGGGCGTCGATCAATTCCTGGAGAGTCATCTCCTCTGGATCTTTATCTTTGTCGAAGATATCCTCGGAGTCATCAAGAGGCTTCTTCGAAACTTTTCCACCACTTGGTCCTTGTCCACCGTCGTCTCCGTCATCAAGCTCATCATCATCTTCATCTTGGTCATGTTCTTCGTCATCTCCATGAGGCATTTTGGAGGGATCGCCATCGAGGATTTCTCTCTCTTTCATTCCCTCTAATGTGGTGTTCACCCTCTCATATTCTTGCTTGCATGGAAATGTCAGTGGAGTGACCATCTCGACCTTTTCAGTCAAATGAGGTTTGAGAAGACGGTGTTCAGGTTTGCTAGCATCGTCACCAAGATTCTGATGTACGAATTCACTCAGAGGCCATACTTTATATTGTCTTGACCAATGCATCCCTGGACCAATGTGATAACCAGCAAACACTCCTGGGATAGAATCAGGTCCAAACTTGTGGAGTTGTCCTGCTTCTCTGGTCTTCGGAGGCTTGTAGTTCACACGAGCACCATAGGGAATGAGTTTGCCAGCAAATTCAGATCCATGGAGTTTGCACCAAGCGCTCAATTCATCATCGTTGGGTTCCACGTTGAGCAGATGACATACGCAAAGGATTGCCGTTCTCCAGAAACAAGGTGGTAATCCAGCTTCCAAAAGACATGTAGAAGTAGCTGTGAGAATAAATTGGTTCGTCCTTTCGGCGATTGAATTGGTTTGAGGTCTACCAGGCAACGAATGATCAATTGGGATCTTCATCTCGTTCATAGCTTCAATGAATTGAGGAGCATGATCAGAGTAGGCCTGTCTGACCTTCTTTGCGCCGATGAACTGTTTCACTGCTCTGACTACATCGTCTTTGGTCATTCGATCAGATGGATAAGCACCAATGATTCCTGTAAAACAGTCTCTGACAACCAACACTTCCTTCTCGAGGACCAACACTTCATCATGGACTTTGGATGTGTCCACTGCATCAAAGGTAATGAGGTCGCCAAACTTCTTGAGTTCCCTTTTGTATGCACCACGACGAGTCTTGAAGTGCTTCATCTTTGCTCGAATGCATGAATCGCAATATGGATTCTTGTATCTGTGGGTCAGCTTGTGATTCAAGCTATTGGCTTCTCTCTTGAGTGTTCCTCTTTTGGCTACCCTGGACTCACCCTCGACGACATCGATCTCAATGTCATCTTCATCACCTTCAGCGGCGTCTTCAGGAGCGCCATGACCATCATCCTCGAAGTCAGTCTCGTCCCCAGGAGGATCGTCAAGCGGAGTTCCGGGTTCGTACTCGCCGCCCTCAGGTGGTTCTTCTTCCTCTTCTCCAGGAGTTGCCAAATGTTTCTGTCGGTTCATTGCTCTTCTCTTCTTCTTCACCTTGAGCTTCTTGACGTATCGGGAACAGTTGTGATCCTCAGTCGATGTCTCAAGGCCACTTTCTCCATCGAGATGTACTCTTCGTGAGGGTTGACCAACATCATCAATGTCGTTGAAATCATTGAATCCGACTTGAGGATGTGTCAATAGGTCATGGATCTTTGATGCATGATGGCATTCATGAGGAGTGCATTCGTATGTTCCAAGATCAACGTAGGGGATGTTGTCATGGATTGTCAGATCGATGCGTTCTCCATTCTTCGTAATCATGAAAGGCATTTGACCAGATGGCCATACAAAGGAGTATCCTTCTTCCATGCATCGTTTCCCAAGAGACATCACGGACGGAGTGTCGTCCAGCACATAAGCATGAGAGGTCACATCAAAGGTTCCCAGGTCAATCTCCGCTTCCGTTTGAGTAGCAGTTGAACCGTTGGCGGTGTGGAACATGATAGGATCACAAGTTCGTTGCTTCAGGCTCATCCTTTCGGCTTTCCTTGCAGAAATCAGATCGTGTCCGCTGCCAGAATCCAGGATGAATCTACGATCTTTGGCTTGTACTGGTAATGAAATGCACATCATGTTCTTGGACTTTATGAGGGATTTTCCAACTTCGTGTTCGACAAGCTCTTCAATGAAAGTCAAGTCATCACGATCATCGTCCAGCTTGATCAACATGTCGAACTTAGGGCCGATGATGATTCTAACTTCATCAACAAAACGATGGAGTCCGCATCTGTCCATGATGATTGCTTTGGCCCGTGCTCGGACTGAACCAAGTGTGTTGTCGGACTTGGACTGATCGTCGGTCAAATCATCGACCTTCCAGAAGACATACTGCTTGTTGGGGTCACGATACATACGTTTGGGTAGTCCCTCTTGGTAGTTCTCAATTGCAATCTCGTGCACTTCAGGTTCCAGATCAAATGAGATTCTGCGAACATCAGAAGACTTCTTTGCGCTGGCTATCCTCGGTGAGGTATAATCCATAGAATCTTCATTGTCGCTGTCAAAGAAGGAGTCAATGGTAATGGGAGTCGCTTTCTTCTTTGGTGTCTTCTTGCTGGTTCTTTCTGAGGATGCTGAAGGCGATTGGTCTGCATGTAGGAATTTACATTTGCTCCCAAACGTGCAGGTACCCTTCTGCCAATTCCAACATACCTTCTTTTTGGGTCCAGCTGAAGATGAACTTCCTTTACTCTTTCCCCTTGATGAATCTCGACTTCCACTTCTGCCTTTCTTACCTTTCATCTTGGCATCATAGACCTTCTGAGAATGACTGTAAAGACATTTGTCACCTTTGTTGCATCCTCCTTTATTGAAGAAGTAGTTACAGAAAATCTTCTTCTTGTCAACGGGTGAAGATGATCTTCCCTTCCCACCTTTGCCTTTCTTGTTGTTCTTGTCGGCATGAGATTTCGGAGAAGGTGTAGGAAGTACAGATGCAGCTTCACTCTTCGCTTTCGCCTTAGGCCGTTTGGGAGGATCACCTGTAGACGATGCAGCTGCTTCATTCTCCTTCTTGGTCTTGACGGGAGCGGCAGGCTTGTCTGCATCTTCTAAGGCAGGTGTCGTCTTGTTAGAGGACAATGACAGTTTCACTGCACGTTCTCTATCTTTCAACAGTCGTTCTTGCTTTCCTCTTGCTATGTATCCTTTGATCATACCAGTTAGGTAAACATAGGTCTTCTCAGGATGCCCTTCATCAAAGGTTTTGTATCGGTTGATATCAAAGGCCATAAGCTTTGAGTGTTCAATCTTCCGGAACAATGTGTCACGCAGGGAATTGTTGGAAGGCAGATCATCATGTTTCATGTTGTATACGATGTCAAGCCACTTGTTGTAGAAGGCCTCAAGCTGGTCATCTCCATAGTAGTTGAACATATACAAATGATGGGCGTTGTAGAGAACTTCAGTATGGTCAGGTGACTTGAAGCTAATCAGTATCATTGCGAATAGTTCTCGTCCCTTGATGAAGTCCCCACTTCTCCCATACAATTGATTCTTCATGGACATGTCATACTTCACTTGCATGGACTTGTCCCCAGCATTGTCAATGACTTTCCTCAAGGCATTGGAGAGCTTGGCATCAATGGATTGGAATCTCACATCGGGTGCTTTGGCCAGGACCTCCAAGTCAGGTTGATCTGCAAGACACGGAGCTAGCCACGCTTTCCAATCTTCATAGTTTCGATCTCCACTTGCAACACAAACTTCATGAACGACACTTCCCTTCCAGGATGAAAGTTCAGTGGTCTTAGGCCAGGGTTGGAGGCTGATCTTTTCGGCTTCTCTTAGAGATACGGATGACTTGGATCTATCCCTTTCAAGGTTCTCCAACTCCTTGACATTGGTGTTGTACTCGTTCCTGAGCTTTTCGAAGGCTTCAGCTTCTGCTCGGTATTCCTGCTCTTCATCGTTGGCGCGATCTTCAGCTTGAGAGAAATTGTTCTTGTAATAATCTTTCCGATCTTCCATCTTCTTCAACTCATCTTGAAGATTTCGAACTTCATTGTTCTTCTCTTGCTTCATCTCGTCCAACTCTGCTTTCAGTTTGGCACACTTCTCTTCACATTCATTCCGAGGCATAGCATTACTGGGGTACCCATGTAATGTAGTCGGTCTATTCTTTGATGAAGAAGAATGAGCTTGATTTTCCAACTTCAGGGCAGCAATAGTGCTCGACATCTCTTCTACCTCAGCGAAACGCTCATTGGCCAATTGATGCATCTCAGTCAAGTGGCTTTCAGGGATGGAATAGTCAGTCGCACCTTTGATCACGAGTCTTCTGTCGTTCAACATCTTGATGGGCTTACCTGCATCCCTGTGAGCACGCTCAAGAGAATCCTTTTGGGCTTCAAGTTCAGTATGAAGGCGAGCAATAGCTGTGTCCCTGTCATTGATTTCATTGTGCAAACTGTCGAACAAATCACTCGTCACATTCGGATTGTTGCTCATGTGATCGATCTTGTTCAGAGCATCTTGATATTTCTTACCAGTTTCATCGAAGTTTCGCTGGAAGACTTTGAGCAGGTCCTCAGTGTCAATGAGTTCAGTTCTGTTCTGCAAGTACAACTTGTCAACTTCAGCCTTGGATTCTTTCAAGCTGTCACGCTCACGCACGGCTTGCATATACATCTCGTATAGAGGTCCTCCATGCGGTGATCTGCTTGGTGAAGATCTTCTGGCTTGTTGACAGGAAAGTTCATGATACTGATTCTTCGATTCAGTCAGTTGTTGTTGCATTCGATCTAAAAGACTTTGTTTCATGTGTAGTTCAGAACGTAGTCCCATTATCCTCATGTCCCGCATGCCGCCTGATTCAGCTAGAGATTCTTCAGAAACCCTGTTCTCAGAAATCGCTAGTCGAGATTGTAAGTTTTCATTGTGGATCACCTGCAATCGAAGTTGCGATTCTTCCAAAGCTAAGTGATGTTCACATTCTGCATAACGGTCATGTTCAGATCTTATGTTACTACGGAACTCCTTCATGATCTCATCCCTCTTTGTGTCAGCAGCATCGAGCTCAGTTTCCAGTCGTCTAACGTTCATGGCCATGGTGTGCTTCATTGTCTGGTTTTGATTGGCAACCTCGAGCATCTCGATCTGTAAAGCACATGTCTGGTCATTAGCGTAGCCGACCGCTAGAGCTTCTTGCTTGGCATTCATCTCTGCGTTTTCCAGTTCCAGTCTGAGTTGATTGATGTGAGCATTTGCATCAGCGCCCACATGTACCATAATTGCGCTCGCTTGTCCCATTTGTTCATCGAATTCCGAACGTAGTCGTGAATATTTGAATTCCAAACGAGATGCAGCTTCATTCGACATAGTCTGATACCTTTCCAACTCTTCGATCCTGTAGGTCGCACCTTCATCTTCTTGTTGTGCAGCCTGTAATTCGAAGTTCAGCATCTGGAGTTGTTCGGTCATCGACATCATCTCTTGATGAGTGGTGCTTTCCAGGAAATTAAATTGTTGATAGGCATAAGCTGTCGTCTCGGCCAATCTTGCCTGAAGTACGGATTCTTCTTCAGTAGCCTTTTCCAGTGATGTCTTGTATTCAGCTAATTCACTCTGATAGGCAGTGAAGATGTCGCTACCACTCGATGGGGCGTTCACTTGCTGATAAGATCCTGTCCCTGATGGAGTAGCGTCCTGAATCGGTGAAGGCGGATTCGACGACGTAGTCTTTGCCTTAGTCCTTGGAGTCATCGGAGGCGACAATTGTCGTGCAGATGATCTTCTCTTTCCAGGTGTGCTGTCCCTATCTTCAATTGCTTGCATTGTCGAAATTTGTCTCCCTCTAGGAGCAACCAGAGGTCGCCTGGGTAGGCTTGTTCTCAGTTCTGAGGCATCGCTTCCACCAGTGTCGATACTCTGTGAAGAATTTGACTGCGTGCCGGCAGCTGGTGCAACGGCATGTCCAGAGAAAGAAAATGCATTATCGCTGCTATCCTGTTCAGTCATCTGTAAGGCCCGCGGCTACCCGCTCGTAGGCTCCGTAGGAGTCCTACGGCTGATAACCTGAGAATCAGGGATTGCCTGTCCGATTATGTTCCGGTACTTGGTATTGAAGTAAATGCTTCGGTGATGGCTTCACTCGGATGGCGGCTTCCGCATGGCAGTTCTTTGTTCTGGTGCTGCAGTGGGTCTTGAGCCAAAGAGGCCAGTTTGAAATACCCCTTTGGCATTGGATCCTAGAGTGTCGAATTATATGTGAATATACAATCGTACGTAGCCTACACTCTATTCGCATGTATGTATGTATGTATGTATGTATGTCTGTATGTGTGTATGTATGTATGTATGTATGTATGTATGTCTGTATGTGTGTATGTGTGTGTGTGTTGCGATTTTGTGTGGATATGTATGGATGGTTTGTTGTACACAAACCCATAATTATATACATATGTATATATACATATATATATTCACAGGAACTCTTTAGTAACATCACTGGAACATGCATTCTTCACAGCAGGGTATCCTTTGATTTGCTTTCGTTTCCTTCGGTTTCCTTCGGTTTCCTTTGATTTTATATAATACGAGTATGTGTGCCAAAAAGACATGTATTCCAGGATCCCGTCGTCTTGCAGCCAAGTTACCTTCCTCAACTTGATCTTCTATAGCATCTGCCGATTGATCCCAGCTGTTGTCTTTGTCCCACTTCCTTGCAACAATCCAGGTGCTAGGCATTGCAGCAAAGCATTGAGCGCAGTTTCAGCCTGCTCACAAGCTAGCCACACTTTCGTCTAAGTACAATATGAACTGTGCCATGCGGTCTGGCAAATATGGCAAATAAAACCATGACTCCAGTAATAAATCTTATTGACTTTTGCAGGACTTAGGTGGAGTATGGTGGAGTCACTTGTCAATTGTTCAAGGTGTTGCACTGATAAATAATAGAGGCCACCTCCATGTTTGCCAAGGCACTCTTGATTCTGCCACTTCCTGTTGTAATTGTCATTGCTGTCCCACCTCGGGCGAGTCTTGGAGGTGTAAACTTGCCGCTTGTAAGGTTTCACCGAGCTCCATTCTCGAAACGAACCCCTTCAAAAATATCAAAATACGTATGCCCGAAGTTAGAATGCATTACCATCCCTGCTGCCTAGCTGCTTCCTCTTGCCCCAGTTCTGATTCTGATTCTGAGGCTTCTTGTTCCACCCCCAACTGGAGGATGACGATGACCACTCCTCTGAGTGTTTTCCTGACCACTCCTCTGAGTGTTTTCCTGACCACTCTTGTGGTTTTTGCCAGCTTTTGCCATGCTGAGCATACTGAGCATGCTGAGCATGCTGAGCATGCTGGAGTCGCCACGGCTTGTTCTGGTTGTTTTGGCCGTGGCCTTTCCAACTGCTAGCTTGTGGCTGTTCTTCCCACTCTTCTTCTTCCCAAGGCTCGTGGGAAGCCTCCGGCATTTCGGCATCCTCGGCATTCTCGGCATCCTCTTCCCATGGCTCTGGTTCTTCGGTGGCCTTTTGCCAGGGGTGCTGCACCCGCGGTGTCAAGGTTGGCCTTTCGGTCAAAGTCAGGGCCTTCTGGGCTGGCTTTCCAGATCGACGCCTCAGCGGCTGCTCCCCCTGAGACATTGGGAATAACGAAGAATTGGTAATCCGCTTGAAACTTGTTTCGAAGTATCACCGAATCAGATCATGGACTGTGTAAATTTGATGGCTCGCAATGAATCTAGTCCCTTAATTTGAGGGTAAGCATGGGTAAGCATGGGTAAGCAATTCCTCTCTCTCTCTCTCTCCCCCCCTCTCCAAGGGTAAGCAAAGTAAGGAAGTTAGTTTATCGCACACCCATCTCAATCCATCTCAGTCTCCTTAGTCTACCTGGGAGCCCCAACATATTAAAGACGGTGTCGGGAGGTGCGGTCGCACAATTGTCTTCGATGGCCAGGGTTTTTTGAACGACTTCGCGGCTTTTCTGCTCGTTGCCATGCCGTTCGGCAAAGATCCTGGCAGAATCGAACAAGCTTACCATTTCCTTATACGGGTAAGAAAAATGGGAATATACAGTTAGAAAATTGGTAGCATTGCCAAAATCAGAGAAAAGTAAGATCCAATTAAAATAGTGATAACATGTAGTATATGTACAGTAGTCGGTAACTTTTCTACCTTTTTGGAAGTAACTTCAAATATGAACATGTATGTTCATTGCTATTTGAGGTATGAGCATTTGGCATTTTACCCTTCACTTCTGTTTTTGCACGCAAAAATCACTGTCCCATTGGGAATATGTGAACATATGTGAAACCGTTTCAAACAGTACGCACCAATCATCGTGGCCGAGCAACTCATCCATGGCCGCCAAACGCTCTTCATGTTCTTTGTCTTGCCTTTGTCCAATTGTAGCGGTGACACGATGGCATCCACAATTAAAGAACAGTGAAAACAGAGAGGGTTTCAAATCCACAACATTGACATCATTCTCAACTTGACACTAACCCTCTCCCCATCCGTCCCATCCTAAATGGACCTTGTTTGGTTACACTTGGCCGCTGGCACTGGGATCTTTGGAGCCTTGTCGATTTCAGCCTTGATGGCAAACGTGACCCATCTGCGCCCAGGCTAAATGCGGTCAATGGCATTCACCATATCTTTGCGCTGGCAAAGTCATCATACATACATGTTTCATCATGTTTCCGCGCAATAGATAAATGTGGAGAGCCCACTGGTACACCATGTCCATATGTCACATGTCTGATCATGATTTATACATGCGTGTACTGTATGTATTGCACCTGATTATATATTCGATATATATATATATATATGTATATATATAATTATACATATATACACTGCCTACATACATAATTATTGTGTACAACTGATGTACAATGTAATATATATAACTGAACTTAACTTATCCCACGGCAGTACCACCACCAATCTTAGGGCGGAAGCCGTGGCTGTCTTTCCAACCTCAGCCACAACAAGAGCAATCAAGATCAGGGACAGACGTTCATCCTGGGCCTTGGCCAATGGAAGATTTAGGGGCATTTGGGTTTGTCCAAAACAGGGTATCCTCAAAAAAAAATATGGGTCCATAATATCTGACAATAGGGTACCCCGAAACCCCAGGGTTTATCATCATGTTCCCGCTCAAAGTGGCACTTTTGGGGTATTATAAATACCACATAGTACCACAAACCCCTGGTTTTGTTGACATCTTCGGTCTAAGATCGTGACGCCTTGCGTCATCCAAGCAGGCAATGTGCTGCCACGTCCACGGCCAGCAGGGCCTACCAAAACCCCGGAATCAATGGCGAAGCAGTACCAAACCATGTTTGCTAGGCGAATTTACCATAGGAAACCATCATTTTATCCACAGCAACACATGGCTTTGTCTAGTCTATAGGATGAAATGGTTTCCAAATCCTAGAGTTTTCATGAGGTTTACCTTTTGAACACATGCCAGAAATTGGAGGGCCATCCCCTTTTCCCGACCCACATGCAACGCCGCAACGCATTGCTGCCTCGCACGGGTGACGGCGATTTCTCCCTGGGCGGCGAGGATGCTGCTGCTGTGTCGTCGGTGGCGGAGGCTTCGTTGGTCAAGGCCAACAGTCCTCCATCGCCTGGAGACCAGGCGAGTGCCAGGTCTGGGAGACGGCCAGCGGTAAACATGGCTGGGAAAGCTCCTAGAAATGGACATTGAAATGAGAAAAATATAGAAAATCAGTCATAAATTGTCAAAAGAATCAATGTTTGATTACCAGAGTGTGATTGATTTGATGAGATATGCATATATAGATGTATCACAATACACTATACAGTAGATTTCTTCACACGTTACACAAAAACATTGTGCGATGTTGTTTATCTATATGTATATATATATATGTATACACATGAATCTATCCGGCAGAACTACCAAGACAATCACACAAATAACAATGAAGTAAGACTTTTGCACAAATATGCGCGCGCACACACGCACATATATTATAACATCCGCACATGTCACATACAATGGTTGAATCCAACAATATCCTTTTGGGTAAAATATGGTAAAATCACATAAAATCAAAGGGGTCACTTTGGCATATCTATTGTCATAGTCTACCTGAACAACTCAGTGGGCGTGACCCCCCCGAATCTGAAACCGTGGCGCCTTGGTCCGGGATGCAAGGATTGGGGGCGGCTTGTGCTTTCGTCATCCAGGCAGGCAGCGTGTTCCTAGGAGCTGGGCATTGCGACATATTCAGTTACAGTCAACATATTAGTGGAGTTGAACATGTAAATGGCTATCTTCTCAGATCAAGATCAAGATCCTCCTCATCCTCATCATCAACCTCCTCATCCTCATCATCATCCTCCTCATTCTCATCATCATCCTCATCCCTGGATATTACTCTGCCATCTTTCCACCCATCTCTGACTCAGGCTCTCGGTGTCTCGATGCCTTTGCCCATCTGAGCTTCCCTGCTGGCGTCCGCGGCCTACGGGGCCGCGCACCTCAACCAAAATCACTGGGAGCAGCACTTGGTCTTGGTTCACACTTGCGGTCAGAAAAAGTATATTTCATCAGCCTGAATTCATTTTGTTTGATTGGCACAGTTCCTGCACAAGGGTTTTGAGAGGTCGGGAGGCCACCACCACAATCATCATCAGCAGCATCATCCTCATCCTCCTCTTCCTCCTCCTCATCATCATCATCGTCGTCGCCGTCATCACCATTGTCACTAACAAGACGGGCACGGGCGATGGCTGGCGAACAGCTTCTTTTGGCGGTTCCTCCTGTCAAAGAACATATAGAAGGCGGTACCAGGATCACATAGTCAGTTGGGATCATCATCACAGCCGCCGCTCTTGCTTTCCTCACTTAAACTTGCTTGGCAAACAGAAATCATTAGCATTCCTTGAGGCAGTTTCTGGCGACACTTGGAATTGCTTATCTGAAATGGAAAGGATTAACAGCGGTGATCCAGATGGTTCACCTTCCATCAAAAAATCTCCAAAGCAGCGGGGAATTCTTCAAGATCTGTCTGTAAACATATAAATATATAGGGAGGGGGGGTGGCATATGTATTTATAGTAGATAGTAAGATAGTAGGTAGACAAGTTTGACCAATTGACATTTGCTCATTGCAAACGCCCTGCGAAGCTGTCTGCTACTGCTAGTCCTCCTTGACTGGGGGAGTCCAGTCTACCTCGATGGTGTTCGCGCCAGTCTTGCCTCATGGCAGATCATAGCATCCACAACGGGTGGAATCATGGTGGAATCTGCTTGGCTGGTCAGCTTTGACATGCTCTAACCATGTCAAATATTCCTGGTCATTGCCCAAAACAAACACGGGAGTACAACGAAGTCAGAAACCAAGGTGCCGTTCAGCTCCTCCTGGTAAGCTTCCGGTTCCTAAGCGTGGCTAGACATAGCTGGACGCTGTGAAAGTGTTTTAGCTCTGATGGCGTCCGAATGGCACCTGAACGGCATCTGAATGGCATCTGAATGATGTCTCAGGAAATCTGATGCATCCAAGCTGCGCCCTTCTTGACCCATTTCTTCCCTCGTTGATTGTTTCCTCTGAATCCTCTGTTGTGGTGGTGGCGACCTGCAATCGCTCTGTAAAACCGCAGCTCAGCAGCTCCAACAAAAAATTGACTTCTGGCAGCTTCTGGCACCCTGGTTTTGTCCGAGCATGGGTTGAGTTTTTGTGATGGGAAAATGATCATCCTTTGGCACTGGGGGAACCAATTTTCAGACCAAGCGTCACTTGAGGGAGTCCGGTTCGTAGGATGAGGTAATTGTAGGGAATATCGGCAATATACCAGTTCCATACAAAGAACATTTATCATTTCACCAGAACTGGGTGGTTTGAGACATCCCACCTCACCTGGAGCTTTATTGGTGCAAACGCTCTTTCTCTCTTGGCTCAATGACGCATGACGCGCATCTCTTGATGCAGCTGCGGCCCAAGTGCTGGACGGAAAAGGGATGAAAAGGGTCTATCTGAAAATAGCGCGCCATCCAACATTGTCGTGGTTTCTCCTAATGTTCCCAATGTAAACTGCCACTTAGATCCACTTGGAGGATACCACCCATTTCCATCCATTTCCTGACAAACAAATGGAATCGGCTCAGTCCATCCGCAACTGTGGGGCCAGTTGACTTACTGTTCGAAGCTGCCAACGTTGGAGACCACAGCAGTTGGGATGTCCACACAGAGTCTCCAAAACTTTTCGCAGTCCATTTCTGCCAGCTCTTGGTGTCCTGGGTCAGTTGCAACAGTGCTGTGTCAAGCCGTGGGAGTGTCACTTAAGTTATGGCTAGTGAATAATGGGGATCATCATAACCGATCATATCGATCGATTCACAAACCACAGGATATCACAGGATTTTGAGGACACCCTGGCCCCCAGGGTACCATATTTTCAGACAAGACTCTTTCAAGGGCCGCCTCTTGACCTGCAAAAAATCTCACAGGTCTGGCACTCTTTTCCCACAATTCCCACAGACGAGAAAGAACACTGGGCAAAATGGTGCAAAACTTCTCGGTCGGACCTATAATGACCTATATCAATATAATTATCAATAATATATCAAGATTCCATTCAAATCTCTTTAATGCTGCTACTGGATCACTCGTTTTCAACAATGCATGATCTCTGGCAGTCTGTCAACAGCCATCAGCAGCCCCATGAACCCTGAGGACCCCTGGCAGTATGGGTTGATGGGAAAATCCTCACAGATTGGCTGATGTGGTACAGCCTGCCAGGAGCATGCACAAATGTGAAAAAACATGAACATGCCTAAGACTGATTGATAACAGGGAGGCACAAGAGTCTCATTGTCATCGTATAATTACAACTGGTTTCCTTCTACAGAAGATATAGAGGCTGTATGATCTGGACGTGCGGGTCAATCTGCCAAATGTGCAGTCCAAAAATCTCCGAAATTTTGCTCCCTACGGCGATCATGAAAGAATTTGGAAAGATCTGCGAAGGTTGTTGATTTTGCCACTCAAAATGCAAATCAGTGATCACAGAATAGCATTCAAATTCTTCCATGTCAGCAGCCAAAAGCAACCCATGTTGTGGTTGACAAAGCTGCTGGATCCTCCAATCTGGTGAGCCAACAGGCCTCGTTCATGCCGCCCTTTCGTGCAAAAATGTCGGTGCTGAAAACATCGGCCAGGCGATCTTGTTCCGAGCAATAGGGTCGCCTTGGCTGCTCAGCGAACATACGGATGTTTATATTTTTACATGTCAATACAAAGAGATAGATAGATAGATAGACAGATAGACAGATAGACAGATAGACAGATAGACAGATAGATAGATAGATAGATAGACAGATAGACAGATAGACAGATAGACAGATAGACAGATAGACAGATAGACAGATAGACAGATAGATAGATAGACAGATAGACAGATAGACAGATAGACAGATAGACAGATAGACAGATAGACATAGACAGATAGACAGATAGACAGATAGACAGATAGACAGATAGACAGATAGACAGATAGACAGATAGACAGATAGACAGATAGACAGATAGACAGATAGACAGATAGACAGATAGACAGATAGACAGATAGACAGATAGACAGATAGACAGATAGACAGATAGACAGATAGACAGATAGACAGATAGACAGATAGACAGATAGACAGATAGACAGATAGACAGATAGATAGATAGATAGAGATAGATAGACAGATAGACAGATAGACAGATAGACAGATAGACAGATAGATAGATAGATAGATAGATAGATAGATAGATAGATAGCATGCGCATCTATATAAATACATAAGTGCATACATGATGCATACCTGCATGTATAATCAGGTGTATTATACATATATATATAGATTATACTTACATATACGCACCATGTTAGCAACAATTGGCAGGTCAGATCTTGCTCCCACTCGGTTTGGGGCCAGGTGCCATCCTGCAGCTGTTTCACCACTTTTATCCACTGCACACTGGTGCCATCCGCCAGGATCACACCTGAACTCTATGAGCGCTAATCAAACATCATCAAACACTACTATTGGTTACTTCATCAGGCAAGCCACTGCAATACCTGTTAAATATCTACAATATGTGCTGATCATTTTAGATCAAGCAATCTCTTCGTGCATCTTCATGCATTTGCCAGACTACCCATCACAGCTCTGCTTCGTCAAACAAGTCTGCTATGGTTGCTTCAACTCTGCAACTCTGTCTGGAAACACATGGCAATTCAAATGGCTAAAATGTGCCGTTCCGAATCTTTCTGACCTGTTGAGGTCTCAAGACTTCAACCAAATTGGTATGATCACTTGATCCTGCCATGTTGGAAGGCAAAGTGGGGCTGGATTTCCTGTTGCAGAGTTTTTACATGTTTTTACACAAACCAACGAAGAACATCCATTAGAATCTATGGTCTATAAATTCATCCTCCAAATTACGGCCAGCACTGGGGGAGAAACACATCAACTTTGCTAGAATGGCCTGGGCAAACACGAGAAAGCCACTTGAGTTTGTCTGCCATGAGGTTTACACGGCATACCATGGCATTAAGAAATGCAGATGCTAAAGCCATGACATTTGTCCAACCTTCCACTCCAGTCTTGTGCGATAAATCATTTTTCTTCAGTCCTGAGCCTCTCATTCAATGTCGAAGTGGCCTTCAGCAAGGATATCTCGGCTCCTTGGCCAAAAAAAAAACATGCTCAGCAGCTCATCACCATTAGCATCCATGGATTTCCATGGCTTATCCATGCGACTTCTGCAGACGGCCTCGACTGGACAGCAAAAGACTAAGCTCAAAGCTACCCATCCAAGGCTTCATTCCAGGGTAAGCGTAGGCGTATAAAACACACATATATATATATATATCATATATATTTGAAAAAATACATAGCACGTCTATACATGGGAAAATTACATGTAATGCAATATGATATTGTAATGTGAGGTAGTGCAATGTACTGTATTGTAGTGCAATGATATGATATGATGTGGTTTATATGTATGTTTCTGTTTCATACATCATGATCCGGAAATTTTATCATCCATATCATGCTGGTTTTGAAGAACTAATTAAACTTCCAGCAGCCAAAATCAGTGCTCACAACTCACCATGTCCCTTGGCAGCGAGAATCGATGAGCCGATCATTACAGTGAATCTCCCCTTGGGTACGGTCCACTTCTTCTGGGTCTCATCATAAATGCTCACATCCTGCAGGAACAAAAAGGGAAAACCACTGCAAAATGCTATCACATCCCATCACCAGCCGGGACATGCCAACCCATTAAATGCTGTGGAACCGTTGGGATTTGCAGCTGATGCTGCAGTTGTCACTTTGCCATCTAGAGGTGAACCATGGTGGACCTATACAACAAATCAAACATTGACACATGAACAAAAGTACACACAAAGGATTCATGATTTTACATGATTCTACATCGTTGTTTGTGCGATGTCTACCAGGTTATCCAGATTTTGATCCATCCCATTCCATCCCTAGCAGTCTCCTTTTCTAAGAGCTTCATCACAACCTTCTTCGAGAAATCCGGCAACAAGGAGACCTGTTCAAGGTGGCACAGCCAACAAACCCATGGCTCAAACGGGTTTGAACCTACGTGGCATTGGACTGGCATTGGTTAAAAAAAGGTTTAATGATTCAATGATGGCTAATGGATGTTAAAGGAAATCTCCAGGAAACCTGATCAACCTGTCTTTTTTGGTTTCAAAATGGAGCTGTTTCCAGTGTGGCCACACCAAACTCAAGCCCTTGGCCTTCTGGAAACCGCGGAGGACTCCGCGCTTGGGTTCTCCAAGACCCGGCGGGAACCTGGTGACGAGTTGGCTACAGAATGGAAATCCCTCCAATTTACCATCTGAAAGACTGAAACTGCTGGAGTTTTGGGAGTAGGAGTTCTATTTTTTTGATGTCCAACATTTCGTACATTTTCCAGCCACAGCATATGATGACACCAAAATCTCAAACCATCTCTACTTCATACCAAGCAGCACAAGATAGAGCTGCACCACTTCACTTCCAGGCACTGGACCGGTGTTTGTCACTTGAACCTCAGCTGGGGTTTAAATTGGGCCTAGCAACAAATGCAACAAAAAATGGCAGTTCAAGGGGCCACTGGCCACCTACAGTTCTCCAAAAGGATATGTGTGTGGCCTCAATTTCCGATGGGTGTGGACATGTTGAGCCCCTGCAACGCGTGGGGCGTAGTGGGACTTGTCATAAGCAACCACGCCTAATTCGGGCTTCAGAAACTGTTTGGGTAATGACTTCCACTTCGTTTTGTCGGCAATGATTCCTGCTTGGCTCTCCAACTCTCACCTCTCTCCACTCTTTTTCTTTCTTCCCCACTGCTGCCAATCAAGCCCATATTGTTGGACTTCCCAGCCCGCAATGAGATTTGTAATTGGGTGATGATGTAATACATTACATAATGCATATATATATAAATCTACATCTATTGTTGCCAGTTGTGCCGCACAAGGCGGTGGCGGAAGTTTCAGAATAGGAAACCTATAGGAGAGCTTGGTTGTTGTGAATCACGGATGGCAGAGCGAATTCACTGATGGACTGAAAGGTGGTTGGGGCTGTGTTTTGTGGAATGGTCACAATGGTTGCAGTGGTCACCTGGTCGGTCACCTCACCCACAACTGCTGGATGTAGCGTGGTGTAGTGCAGCTGTAGCTGTAGTTGTAGCGTAGTGGGGTTATAGTCGTGGTGTAGGGTAATTAGTATAATGCAGTTGCAATGGCACTTGTGGTGGTATATTGACCGTAGTGCAATGTAATGTAGGGGAATGTAGTGTAGTGTAGTGAAGTGGAGTGTGATGTAGTGTAAGGTAGCGTAGTTGTAGTTGTAGCTGTAGCTGTAGCTGAATGTAGTGTAGTGTAATCTAGTCTAGTCTAGTGTTATGTAGTGTAGTTGTCGTTGCAGTTTAAGTTGTAGATGCAGTTGTGTTTGTACTTGTACTTGTAGTTCATGTAATTAATATAATGTAGCTTAGTGTAGTGGAGTGGAGTGGAATGAAGTGTAACGTAGTGTAGTGTAATTAGTGTAGTGTTTCGTGGTGTAATGTAATTCGTGTAGTGTAGTGTAGTGTAGTGGAATGTAGTTGTAGTTGTAGTCAGTGTGGTGTAGTGTAGCGTAGTGTTGCTGTAGTTTTACTGTCGTGCTACTGTAGTGTTACTGTAGTGTAATATAGTGTGTGTAGTGTAATGTAATGTGTGTAGTGTAATGTAGTTAGTGTAGTGTAGTGTAGTGTAATGTAGTGTAGTGTAATGTAGTGTAGGTGTAGTTCTAGTGTAGCGCAGTGTAATTGAATGTAGTCTAGTGTGGTGTAGTCACGTGGAGTGTAGTGTGGTGCAATGTAGTGTAGTGTAGGTGTAGTTGGACGGCGAAAAATAAGCCGTGAACCTAGTTGTAGTTGTAGTTGTAGTAATAGTTGTGGTTGTAGTTTGTGTAGTGTAGTGTAGTGTAATGTAGTGTAGGTGTAGCGCAATTGTAGTTGTAATTGCAGTTGCGGTTGTAGTTGTAGTGTAATGTAGTGTAGAGTAGTGCAGTGGAGTGGAGTGGAGTGTAGTGGTGGTGGTAGTTGAGACTGCTACTGCTCACTTTTGGCAAGGTGCAGAATACCTTGTAACTGCAACGCAAAACGACATCTCAACGCCCAAAAGTGCTCCGTACCCCTCAGTTTTTTCGACTTTTGACTTCGAAACGTGTTGAAATCTCAACTTCGAAAAGTGGTCCATTTGCACACTTTGACTTGGAAACGTGCTTCGCGCCACAATGGCGTGCACTTTTTCGACATCTCAACTTCCAAAAGTGGTCCGAGAATGGTGTGTCTTGCACATTTTGACTTCCAAATGTGCTTCGCGCCACAACGAAGTGCAATTGTTCATCTCTCATCTGCCCAGATGGCTCCGCACCCGACGCTTTAGCGAGCCTACTTTTCGACCCTCCTGAGCCACAAATCATTGGAAAAACACAGTGAATCGCGACTTTCCTACCTTTTCGCGCACCTGCATCTTCTTTCTTCCCTCTCTCTCTTTCTCTTCTCTAATCTTCTTTCTTCTTCTCTTCTCTTCTCTTCTCTGACTCTTCCCATCTCTGCTTTTCATCTGTTCATATTGTCGAAAGTTTGACTAAACTTCCTTCGAATATTATATATATATTGTATTTTTAATTGTGTGTGTGGGTGCAATCATTTATGTATTCACATTTCATCATGCCTCTATATACTCTATCTCATGCCATGCTTTCAGCATGATATCTCCGTGGGCCCTGGCAGTGATGCAGGCTCTGGCATCGCAGTCTGTTCCGCTGATCGGCTCAAGTTCAACGCCTCAGTGGCATGAAACCACTGAGCCAAGGATGAAACCAACAAGACCAGGGTTGCTCCCAACACCCCAGATACGATTACAGGGGAAAATGGCTTGAAAATTGGAGAGGTAAAATATGGCAAAATTATGTAAGATGTTTAAATGACCAATTGTCCAGCCTTGTGGATTTATCTATTATGGGTTGGAGCAACCCTCAATTTGTTCTCTTAAAGGGAACAAAAATACATGTTGTAAGGATTGAACCAACAAGAAGACTTGGATTTAGCCAGAAAACACATGTGGAATTAGCATACACAGAATTGAGGATATATTGGAAGAGCAGCTAATCTACAAATTGTCCATTAATTACTTGAATTGTGCTTCAAACTGTATAACTTATATGTG
This sequence comes from Cladocopium goreaui, assembly GCA_947184155.2. Taxonomy (NCBI): domain Eukaryota; class Dinophyceae; order Suessiales; family Symbiodiniaceae; genus Cladocopium; species Cladocopium goreaui. The sequence continues at coordinate 46,038 of CAMXCT020000802.1, read as the reverse complement.
ACATAAAGAATAATGATGATTGATCATGAAGCCATATACAGCTGGCACAATAAGAATCACAATGGGCTTACAAACCCACGAAGAAGGAAAATGGAGATCCTCCTTGTGGGTCTGGGCACGTCAGGATTGAGGTCTTCTGACCCACAAGTTTTAGGTGTTTTTAGAACCGAAAACAAACCTCGGATGACATTGAAATATCCAATGCTTTACGCTGCATTTTCCCTATTGATATGGCCATAAACTTGGAGTGAATCCTCCACACCCATATAATATATTATGGCGTTGTGCGTCCCCTTTTAATACTTCTATTGTAAGCATGTTGTTAGTTGATTTGACCCCATTAAAGCCCATCACTTAATGGCTCTGCAATGACATGACGTCAGTGCCAGGTGGCCAAAGGTTGTGTAGGACAAGCCGTGGCCAAAGGGATATTGAACCTGATACTTTAGGGACATCAGCGAAAAATCATAGAAATGCAACACATATCAACACGTGAAACATAAACCATAGAGAAATGCGCGTGTATAAATAAATAAATGTAAATATATAATATTATATTCATTTTACACATTATACATATATATAAATATATATAACCTATATAATTATATATAATTATATATATATGTGGTTTTCGTCCAGTGCGTTTCCTGATGTTCTTTTACTTGTCTCATGGTCGAATCGCAGCCAGCTCTGCTCACCACGCCATTACTAGGATGCCTGTATCAGTACGGTGCCGGCTTCCTAATCTGTTGGAATCCAAAACCCCAATGTACATGTGCATTATTGTGCATGCATTAAGTGCATGCATTAAGTGCATGCATTAACAACTTGCCTTTTACACCCTTTTACTTCCAATTTCTGTTCCACAGTCTGAGACCGAGCAAAGTCACTACCCACTAGGACACATGTGCAGCCGTGTGCAGCAACAGTGGACGCCTCAATGTCCTCATAAAATGTGAACCCTGCCATCACGCCCTCCGTGTAGTCGCAAGGAAATGAGTCCGTAGGCCTTGGATTTGGCGCATCTGTGGCCTCTCACCATGTGACGTGATCTCCTGCCACCCCCACAATACCCCCCGAGAAATCCTGGTGGATCCATTCATTTTGGGGGGTCCATATGGATCATATGCTCGGTATTGAATATGAGGGGGATAAGATTTATGAAGATTTATGAAAATTTATGAAAATTTATGAAGCATGTCAGCCAATGAGCACTTGCATCAACACACCCTCCCCACGTTGAGGCCAGCCACTCCACCATTGGTTTCCCCTTTGGTGGCTCGCAAGGAGGGATGGTATCCTTACTTCGCCGCAGGACAGCGCGCGTTTTCCTCTCTCTTGATGGAGGTGAAACTCTCGTTGCCAAGCAACAGACTCGTGCAAAGGAAAGGTCACCTCGGACATGGGAACTAGGCCAGTGTGGAATGTGGGGGCGCCCGGCAACACCCACTTCAACTGAAGTAATACCCAGCAATTTCACTGGCTATATATATATAGATCATTCAGGGTTCGTGGAGCGTCCTTGAGAATAAGAATCAATTCCAAAACTATGCAGACAATTCCGTCGACTTTGAATGACTATGATAATTTGATAGTATATGTATTCATATGTCTACTAAATTCCGGCGACTTTGCATCGGTTTATTCCATACCTCAATGGAAATCAATGGACATAAAAAGATCCTCATTCCATTAATATTTGAAAACATTGTTAAACATGTTAAACATCATTTTCCATCATTTCCATCCCAGTTGCTGGAGACTTTGCACCAGGATTCACATATCCAAAGAGCACATCTGCGATGCCAAGGCCTGTGGCCTCACCCGCCAGGAAGACTGCAAGCTCGGCGTCCACATATGAAGTCCAAGGCATCACGATGGAACCTGGGAGGAAACGTCGAAAGATGTCGAAAGATGTCGAAGATCAAGGGGCTAAGGCTGGCTGAGGTGAAAAACAAAGCAAGGAATCGGAGAAAACTGTTGCTGGAATGATCTGAAACTCGGGTGAAATGATGTGATATTAGATATTCATATTATAAATGTTCATGATTTGTTGCTGATGATTCCTGACTTGGGGTCCCGAAGAGTTTGTAGAAGATTTGTATATGACCGGTATGGGATGATTCTGCCGGGTGGCCCGGAATCAGAGTGACGACCACTGTCGGCATGGCGTCCAAAGCGTCCAACTTTTTCGCCACCTCCACAACCTGACGACATCTGACGACTGTGAAATCGATGCAACTCTGGAAATGACATGAAATGACCACAAAACGCGACCACCCCAGCTGCAACTTCTGCAACTGAGAGGCGAAGCTTTCCTGATCAATGCTGAGACTTGCACCTTGATGGCACCCGCCAGCGATGTTGGAAAAAAAGGAATTTAGCATCGTCACTGCTAAAGCAGTTGGACATAGTTGGACACCAATCAGGCATCAAAAAAGAAGCCAAACACAGTTCAAACACATTCCCATAATCCACACAAATCTCTCATGTATCTCAACGCAGGGCTCGACATGAAACCTACGTGAAGTCTTTGTGATTCCCGCGTGCAAGGCATGTTTGCGTAATTCTTAGTGAGTATAAGAGCTCTTTTGCCGCCCTCTTCGAGTCCAGCTAACAGATACGACCCAAGGTAGTAACCGCCAAGCTTGTTAGTAACCCATAGTACTATAGTACTCACACTATCGTTAGCGCTTATCTTAAATGGGGATTGGGGATTATACAATATCAATCAAAATCAAAATAATATCATAACCCATAGGATCCATGTATGGTATATATGCTAACATTTGGGGTATATTGATGGTAAATGTTACCATATATAGCATACATGGATCCTATGGGTAATCATACAATATAATCATACTATGGATCACCAACTTGGGATAACTTGGATCCCAATGGATCCCATGGGTTTTCCGCCCAAGACATCCAAGACACGGTCCATCCCCTCCGTCGAGGTCGTTGCTCCGCAGATGACCGTGACGTCGGCTTTGGCCTCCTGGGCCACCTTCGAGGCAACCTGAGGAAATTGCGCCCGTCGCTCTTGGGGGATAAGAAATGAATAGAACTGATAAGATAAGAATATTAATATATATTCTGATATATTCTGATGATACTTGAGGTTGATATTGTTTGTTCTTAACTACCTTAACTAATTCGAAGATTATTTATATATAAAGCAACTATTCACATAACTATTCACAGCAACCTTAGTTTGCAAGCCTTAGTAACCTCTAATTTGAGATTGTTCCAAGTCATGTGCGACCACTGGTAGAGAAACCCATGGTCTTAATTCATCTTAATTACTTCTAGGATACATTCCCCAATTTCAAGAACCTTCCTATCTGATAAGCTAGTGAAGCATGTCCTGTATGAACCCCTGTGAAAACATGTTCCGATGAACTGAGGTAAACACCTCCGCATCATCGGACAGATCCGAATGCACCTTGCAGTTTGCGAACTTGCAGGCATCCTGGATGCCTTCCAAGATGGACCTGCAGCAATTTATCAACCAACCCGTCCCAGGTGATCCCAGGTGCACTAAAAATCGATGCATATTGCTGAAACACGCAGAAACGTGGCCATCACCCTGGAAATGTCAATTTAAGTGGCCAGGTGCACTAAAAATCAATGCATATGCTGAAACACGCTGAAACGTGGCCATCACCTGGAAATGTCAAAAAATGTGGCCATCGGATGCCATCGGATGCCATTGAGACATTGAGACATTGAGACACCGGCACAGGATCTTTGGGAATCACTCTGCCAGAACCGCCAACGGTGTAGTAGTTGCCCAGATCCCACCTCTGTAAACACAGCGCGCCACAGCTGCTGGAAGCATCCAGCTGAAATCCAGCGAGGTTTTCTTTCTTGCAGCGATTCAAAAGATTTCGGAGTATGTTGCATCATGTTGCATCTATGCATCTTGAGAAATCTTGGGCCAGGTGGGCCAGGTGGGATGACAAAACATTAGAAAAAACATTAGAAAAAAACACAACATGTGCATCTGCCACGTGACTTGTCCAGCATTTGGGTGATGTCCTGTTTCGACTGGCACGCCGAACCCAGTACTGCGATGGTGAGATCCTTGCCCAAGGGTAAGGTCTCGTCCCTCGAGCGCAGCAAGTTCTGTCAATCAAAGCACGATCAATGTCACACCCTGACTATTTGGGGGTTGCAGAGAAATATATAGTATATATATATATATGTATATATATATATACATACATATATACATATTATATATATAAGGTGGGGGTTACACACACAAATATATGGTTATATTGGTGATAAAACATGATAAAACACTATAAAATTGGTGGCCCCCATGTTAACAAACTGGGGGTTCGTCATTGTCTTTCAGGTTCCATGCCGATTGGCAGACAGATGATTTATGTTGGCTTGAGCCATGGAGTCGATAGAAAAAGGTCACGAGGCTCCTGTAAATATACACGTATAATCACGTAAGTATATATATGCCTGAAAAACCTAGGATTTCGATTTCGAAATTGAAAGTGGGTGGCTGCATGCGGTTGCCCAATTAATTACGCATAATTATGCCTTTTACCCGGCAAATTACGCCTTTTACCCGACAAATTGCGCCAATTAAAAGCGCAGGATTTTGGCAAAATGGGGAGTTTCCACAACCTGGTCAACCTGTATCACGAGGGCTTGATGAAAGTCAAGGTGCTCGTTCTCGAGAAGAATCACCTTGGTCCAAACCAGGCTGGAAGACGGCGAGCCTTCATGCGTGTTGTGCCATTTTCGGGGTGCAGTCTGACATGATCTGACTACAGCTGCGGCTAAATGCCAAGCAACAGACTCGGCCACCATTCGCCGTGCCAGCTGTTGATGTTCTGGCGACCGTGCATTAACTTCGTAGATCTGACAGGGCAGAAAAACAAGCATGTGACAAGTTTGTGCCTTGCGAACAACATCGAACAACGCAACCCAAATCTGCCCGAATGGAGCGACAGGGTGTGGCGCTGGCAAAGGCTGTTGTTTCAACTAGCTTTTCAGTGTTTATCAATTAATGTTAGTTCAACGAATTTCATTGAATGGTAAGAGCATTAAAATCCATTAAAGCTCAGAACTCTAGAGGCTACTATTCACTGAAAGCTCATAAGTTGCACAGGGTAGGCTGGTCTATTCTGAGCCTCCGAAATTGGCCTCAAACTGAAAGCTTCTGCAGGCCTGGTGGTCACAGCCTCCATTGACTGGATTGCACACAGGGTTCTCTATCAAGCCATACTTCACCTTAGCAATGCGTGACTCGCAGCCGCAAACCCTGAGGTAGTTGAAGGCGATTCTCCTGCTCAACCATTTCGCACCCTATGTATAAATATATACAAAACTTATAACAGAATACCAATCCTATCCGTCCTATCAATCATGATCTAGACTGCAAACTTGGACATGCTTCATCATGCCTCTATAGACTGCTTGGACAATGTGTCAGTGAAGAAAAGCATCCTACCAAGTGGCTACCGGCAGCAGGATGCGCGCCACCATTGATTCCAGGAAGTCCTCAGGTAAGGTCGATAGGTCCTTCGTGGTGTCGTACACCTGTGAAGGCGTAGAGTCGGCGTAGAGTCGTAGAGTGGGGCATGGCACCATGGCATGTTTCTCCGAAAATTCTGTCCCCCAAATCCGGTGGGTGAGACCAAAATGTTGTTGTTCAAAAGTTTTTCATAGCATTCCAGATCTTCCATGTTGTCCATCAACAAATCGCATCAAACCGCCATATTTTGGGGTGTCCAATTCTTTGGCATGTTTACCGAGCCCACCAAGACCTGATTCATGGGATTGCCATCAATCTTGTTGCCCGGCATCTCCTGGTCTAAGCCTGCACACGCCCATTCCCCGATGCGAAGGCAGAACGTATGCGGTGCACTGACATCAATGGTTTCTGAATGTGTTTGATGTAACATCCCCCAGGACTCACATATACCCTGAGAATCACCCATTTTTCGAGGAAAGACTTGTCTTCCAAGCCCTATTTGTAAGGGTGTGAGTTGAGGGCATGTGGCTGATTTTTGCGTATCTATCTGGAGCGTTGAGTGACAACACTGGAGGCATCACCCTTGGGTTGATGGTGGCATGTTCCCTGCCTTTGAGAGCTGAAAATGCATGAAGTGCCCACCAGTCGCTCATGATAAAGCCTTTGTAGCCGATGGTGTCCTTCAAGTCCGTCTGCATAATGTCCTTGGTGGATCCAGAGTTCGGCCTACTATGGCCTACTTTAAATCAATAAAAACCACCCACAAAATGGGTGAGCATTCGACTGACTTCTTGATGCGTTTGTTGCATTTTGTTGCTATGTTCTGTGAATCCTTTCCAAAACATACAGTGGTGTATGGCAAGATGCACACTCACACAGGTGTGTCACTGTGACACCTGATGTCCTTTCCATACCCTTTCTCTGCGTATCGGAAGGCAAACAGCACAAAACCCGTGCAAGTTTGCGGCGTTGCCTTTGACCCGCACCTAGAAATGGTCCGGCTGGTCTCCCCATGTCTCTCCCTCTCGAGTCTTTGCAAGCCCTACAGTATTCAATCAAGAATCACCATTTTGGCAGGCGTGAATTCCTGGGCAAGCAGTTTGGCTGGACTTGCAGTACAGGATCTGCATGGTGCATGTGCATATAAAGCTTCTTCAGGAATGTGCAGTGCCACTTCATATTTTATATATTTTATGGACCGCAACGATGCACAAAGAATGTGACCCCTCCCTTCTCACATTTCCAAGCAGGATGGTAAACCTCAATTCACCAGGGCCCAAGGGTGGCTCTCAAGTCTTGCCAGGGCACCGTTGACCAAGTTATAGGCGCACATTGTTGAAAGGCAACCTGGCACAACAAATTCCTCTTTGCTTTGCAACATCAACAGCATCGCCGAGCGGCCGAGCAGGACGCCCTATATTTTGAGGCCCTGCCCATCCAGGGGCCTGCTTCCAAAGCTGCTTGGAAGGGTTGATAGTACACTTCCCACAGCGCCCGTTGAGAAATGATGGAGTCCACGAAGCTGCCTCGTGGCATCCAAGGGACAGGCGAATCTTTTGGTGTGCTACATGGCGTCCATGGCGTTGAAACATGACACCAACCATTCAGTTCCGGGTATGAACCAACACCCAATCATCATCAACCATCCAAGAGGTTACTATTGAAAGATATGGGAAGATAATGAAGAATGAAAGACATTCAAAGCTCCAAACTGAGTTGAAACAAATGCATAACAAATGCAACATCTACCCCCGCAGCCCCCTGGCAGCCAGGTCACGCAAAGTCTCTTGGTTGTTCCCTATGAAGTGCTTCATGACAGTAACCACCTGAGAGACCAGAGCAAGTCCCAAGCTCTTGAGAACAAGGATTACAGGACAATGCAGCACCTTTGTACCAAATGTCCCGAAATGTTAAGGCTTCTTTTAACATGACACAGTTGCCAACTTCTTTTCCAAGGAACATTTTGGGAGTGCACTCCTTTGATATAGCCGTGCACGAGCTCCGCACCCAGGAAACCAGCTTCGCCGGACAAGTACTCAACCTGACAGCCGCGGCATTGGCTTTGCGCACCCCACGTACCCCTGAAATCCATTCGTTCAGTGATTAAAACCAAAATGTCTGTTCTGGGCTAGCCCATGGTAGCCCCCATGGTAGCGTACAGCCAAAGCCTCTTGGTTGCCAGGATTGCCAGGATTGCGGCCGAATCACATTTCGCCCGTTTCGAGCAACGCGATGCACGTTCAGACCAGGGCCCAAAAGCACATTGCCGCCCTTGGCAAAGAACTCTTTGCCCAAAGCCTCCCAGGTGCCAGAGGTTGGAGTGATAAGATGTGATAAGTGCAGCAATCACCATCCCGAATCAACCCTATGTCGGGGATGTTTCATAAACCCCCTCCAAGAATGATGGCCCGAAATATGCCACTTGGAATCAGTAACGGAAGTTTCTTCAGTCATCTTCAGTCCAAATCCTTCGAGTTTCGGTGTTTATCCCATGTTCATCCCATTTTCGGAGAACAAAATGCTGCAAAACCGACGATTTTGCCCGCCTCGCCCCATGTGAAGCCCAGCTCTCGGTCCCAAGTTGCAGCCACGGCCAGTGTTGAAGGGTAGGCAGTGACCTGGGGAGCCTAGTAGCACAACTCACTTTTTAAAGATGGTTATACACCCTGGCCGATTATTGCTGGTTATATGATGATAATTATAATTGATGATAATTGTACTTGTGATGGCCATTATAGTGGCTATGATGGGCTTAGTTTGATGGTGATTATGATTATGATGCTTGATTCTGACGGCTTTACGCGACAGAATATGCCGGAATCTATTTTCCATCTATGTAGAAACATTTATATACACGTACCTATAACTTTAATTAAATTGTTTTGCAGTATAAAGATCAGAATCAGAGTATCAATGAAAAATATTGATCATGAACCGGAACATTTATATAACCCGTGGAAAGCCGTCGCAATTCGAATAGCTGGATTACAGTAATATGGAATAATTGTATGAATAATGAAAAAATGGGCTGATCCAGAGATGTAAAAGGTGCAAATTCCACCTGACATGGGACTGGCCTGGGATCCTAATGCTGTATTCAAAACATAAAAAAAAAAACACGGAACCTTTGCGGAATTACTTAAGGATCTATTCAAAGGGATGCCCAAGCCAAAATGATATATACGATTATTGTGGTATACTGTGGTGCCTGATGGCTAATCATTGTTGTAACGTTGATAATTTCATCGCAGTATCTTTTCTGATCAATTCTGCCAGTACAATGGCCAGTGAGCACACAGCATACATCTATGTAATGATTATTGTGAAATATTTTATAATTTCTATTATATATTATTATGCATTGTTATCATTGTTATCATATGCAATTCCTGTATCGTATTGATCAAATTCTGGCAATGTGATCTTTATAGAAACTGCAGCCCAACCTTGCCAATGATCCTGACGTCCGTAGTCCGGTAGCCTTGACCGTTGTACTGCAGCCATCAACAAGTGCGGTATACCCCCAACGTAGCGCTTTCAATGCTTTTTGATGATTCAACATGATCAACCCCCAAATTGAACACGGAACCTCAAAAGTGAGGTTTGGAAGATTATGTTCATATTGACTTTCCCGGATTTTCCCCAACTTGGATGCACTGTAGCCTTAATCCATATAGGCTCGTGGAATCATAGGAGGTGTACCCGGTGTACGCCTAGTGATCGATGCTAGCCATGATCGCGTCCTGCAGGTTTAGGGATGGAATGCCCAAGTGCTTCACGGCCGCCGTGTTGCCCACAAAAAATCCCGGAGGAGGATTCCACACCTCGATGATGGCACAGCCAACAGGTCAAAAAATGTCAAGTTGGACGGCTTTGATCTATTTTCATCACTGCTACTGACTGCTATCTTCAAATTGGGATGCCACGCACTGCTCTCCAAATTTACATGAACAATAGCTGGATGTTCCCTCCCTTGCTATGCCGTTTTTTAGCAAAACCAGGGCAAGGGGCGTTGGTATCGTAGGCCGTTCCTTTCACGATCTGTGACTTCTCGTCGAAACTCATCTTACTGGCGAGTTCGCCTGATCCAAGCGCCGGAACCCTGGGAAATCCAGCACTAAGCTACCACCACTATTGGAGGCACGGATCCTTGTCATCCTTATCCATGGCGCGACATTCCAAACCCGTGGTCCCCAGGAAAGGTGGCTTCAGCCAGGGCACGCGCTTTTTGGATGGCATCATCTAAACTCATGGAGCTCCGTCGCTGTTTTTTCCCTCAGGTGGCATTTTTCCATCAAACATGTGAAAAACACGCATTGTTTTGTCCATGTCGCGAACTCTGAGTTGCCCGACATTTCCCTTCCTAATATATCTTAATGATTTTTAATGATTCTTAATGGTTAATGCAATCAATTGAAATATATTGAAATGCCTACTGATCCACTATGATCCACTACACATCACTGTATCAAGGTGTTTCTTTTTAATATACTCAAACTGCTGCAGTGCGTGAAAAGCAGATCGCCTAATCTGCAGTCAAAGCTTCGTTGCAGCAAGCTATTGTAATCCTCAGTGCATATCTCCTGACATCGCCACCATGGGGTCAGGAGACAGATGCTGCATCAACATGCATTAACCATGCCAGGCCATAGAGACTAATGTTGGGTCCTGTTTAGTACCTAGGGTCGCTATTGTGGCAAATTTTTCCAAATTATTCTGAAACTCATGTATTGTTTGGAGGGTTCGCTTTTGTGGCAAAACAAAATTGGGAGAGCCCTTTTTTTGGCAAAAAAAACTGTAATTGCTGAGAGGCATTTTTTTCTCAAAAACGCTGTAGCTCAGTCAAGGTAGGTTTGTTTGCTGGGTTCACTATTGCAGCAAGCTGTGCCAGAGCAGCTCCTGGAAGCCCAGAAGCGAAGCAAGCCTTTGCCAAAATTGCCAAATTCAAACCCCAAGCCTTTCCCAAAAGAACCAATCCCTTATCCTGGACCAAGGAGAGGCTCCATTTCACTTTAGTAGGTTTGTTTGCTGGGTTCACTATTGCAGCAAGCTGTGCCAGAGCAGCCCCTGGAAGCCCAGAAGGGAAGCAAGCCTTTCCCAAAATTGCCAAATTCAAACTCCAAGCCTTTCCCAAAAGAACCAATCCCTTATTAAACCCTTATTAAAGAACAGCTTTTCCACAATTTTCCAAGGCCCTGGACCAGGAGAGGCTCCATTTCACTTTAGTAGGTTTGTTTGCTGGGTTCACTATTGCAGCAAGCTGTGCCAGAGCAGCCCCTGGAAGCCCAGAAGGGAAGCAAGCCTTTGCCAAAATTGCCAAATTCAAACTCCAAGCCTTTCCCAAAAGAACCAATCCCTTATTAAACCCTTATTAAAGAACAGCTTTTCCACAATTTTCCAAGGCCCTGGACCAGGAGAGGCTCCATTTCACTTTAGTAGGTTTGTTTGCTGGGTTCACTATTGCAGCAAGCTGTGCCAGAGCAGCCCTGGAAGCCCAGAAGAGAAGCAAGCTTTTCCAAAGGCAATTGCCAAATTCCAACTCCAAGCCTTTCCCAAAGGAGCCAATCCCTTATTAAACCCTTATTAAAGAACAGCTTTTCCACAATTTCCCAAGGCCCTGGACCAGGAGAGGCCCCATTTCACTTTAGTAGGTTTGTTTGCTGGGTTCACTATTGCAGCAAGCTGTGCCAGAGCAGCTCCTGGAAGCCCAGAAGAGAAGCAAGCCTTTTCCAAAGGCAATTGCCAAATTCAAACCCCAAGCCTTTCCCAAAAGAACCAATCCCTTATTAAACCCTTATTAAAGAACAGCTTTTCCACAATTTTCCAAGGCCCTTGGCCAGGAGAGGCTCCATTTCACTTTAGTAGGTTTGTTTGCTGGGTTCACTATTGCAGCAAGCTGTGCCAGAGCAGCTCCTAGAAGCCCAGAAGGAAGCAAGCCTTTTCCAAAGGCAATTGCCAAATTCAAACTCCAAGCCTTTCCCAAAGGAGCCAATCCCTTATTAAACCCTTATTAAAGAACAGCTTTTCCACAATTTTCCAAGGCCCTGGACCAGGAGAGGCTCCATTTCACTTTAGTAGGTTTGTTTGCTGGGTTCACTATTGCAGCAAGCTGTGCCAGAGCAGCCCCTGGAAGCCCAGAAGGGAAGCAAGCCTTTGCCAAAATTGCCAAATTCAAACTCCAAGCCTTTCCCAAAAGAACCAATCCCTTATTAAACCCTTATTAAAGAACAGCTTTTCCACAATTTTCCAAGGCCCTGGACCAGGAGAGGCTCCATTTCACTTTAGTAGGTTTGTTTGCTGGGTTCACTATTGCAGCAAGCTGTGCCAGAGCAGCCCCTGGAAGCCCAGAAGGGAAGCAAGCCTTTTCCAAAGGCAATTGCCAAATTCAAACTCCAAGCCTTTCCCAAAGGAGCCAATCCCTTATTAAACCCTTATTAAAGAACAGCTTTTCCACAATTTCCCAAGGCCCTGGACCAGGAGAGGCCCCATTTCACTTTAGTAGGTTTGTTTGCTGGGTTCACTATTGCAGCAAGCTGTGCCAGAGCAGCTCCTGGAAGCCCAGAAGGGAAGCAAGCCTTTTCCAAAATTGCCAAATTCAAACCCAAGCCTTTCCCAAAGGAGAATCCCTTATTAAAGTACTACAAGTACTACAAGTACTACAAGTACTACAAGTACTACAAGTACTACAAGTACTACAAGTACTACAAGTACTACAAGTACTACAAGTACTACAAGTACTACAAGTACTACAAGTACAAGTACTGTACTACAAGTACTACAAGTACTACAAGTACTACAAGTACTACAAGTACTACAAGTACTACAAGTACAAGTACTACAAGTACTACAAGTACTACAAGTACTACAAGTACAAGTACTACAAGTACTACAAGTACTACAAGTACTACAAGTACTACAAGTACTACAAGTACTACAAGTACTACAAGTACTACAAGTACTACAAGTACTACAAGTACTACAAGTACTACAGTACTACAAGTACTACAAGTACTACAAGTACTACAAGTACTACAAGTACTACAAGTACTACAAGTACTACAAGTACTACAAGTACTACAAGTACTACAAGTACTACAAGTACTACAAGTACTACAAGTACTACAAGTACTACAAGTACTACAAATACTACAAGTACTACAAGTACTACAAGTACTACAAGTACTACAAGTACTACAAGTACTACAAGTACTACAAGTACTACAAGTACTACAAGTACTACAAGTACTACAAGTACTACAAGTACTACAACTACAAGTACTACAAGTACTACAAGTACTACAAGTACTACGAGTACTACAAGTACTACAAGTACTACATGTACTACAAGTACTACAAGTCTACAAGTACTACAAATACCACAACTTCATCGGCAAAAAACACAATCTTAATTAGATTTCAATTGTAGCCAATTGAAATCCTTACTTAATCGAGGATATGTTTTTCTTTTGGGAAGAATTTTTTTGCTTTTCTACTTTAAAGAGAGTCCAGATATAGTTTAGGGGAGGGGGGGGCCACACACTAATCAGGAACCAACATTAATGTGGACCTTAAAAGCCACACACAAATCGCATCAAGACTAAACCACCATCAACATGATCAATGAACCCAACTCAAGTGACTATCACGCTCCGCCTCGAAGCACTGAGCGCTAGCATACCGAAGCGTCAAAATGAAACCAATGAGGCCTCTGCCACGGCGTTCGGGTCATCTGGTGAGCCCCAAAAATCTTCTGCAAGTGGAGAGCATTATCCAAGGTATGGATTGAAAAGAAGGCATTTGAAGCTGTTTTCATCTCTGATCGCACACACACTCACATATGTATTATATATATAAACTATATCTATTGATGTCTCATGTTTTCTCTGTTTGTTTCCCGGTCTGAAAACACTAGAAAGTCATCCTTGGAAATACTCAGACCTACTCGTTCTTCACAGATGGCAATTGAATTTGGCCTCCTAGTCGTCTGCATGGACGCACCATGCCAAGAAAAGCCTGTCGACGCCGATCATCGTGTGAAAGGGACCAGTTTGGACATGTTTGGACAAAAAAAAACATCAAACTACCTGAAATTCCAGCAACATGGAAGAAACATCTCGAATTCAGATGGAAAGCCCTGTATTAGGCCTGAAATGCCTCTAGCAAAGCGAAAAACGGATGTGTTTGGATTCCATATTGGTTCAGTGCATCTGAGACATGAAATGCTGCGGCGGAGTGCTGGTCGTTGGCAGCTGGGCAACAAAATGCGACGCCGTTTAGCAGGCGGGCTCTTGCATGTGACGGCCATAAACCATCACCCATAGGATCCATGTATGGTATATATACTAACATTTGGGGTATATTGATGGTAAATGTTACCATATATAGCATACATGGATCCTATGGGTCATAAACCCATGGAATCCAAACCGCCTGATTGGCGATTTGCATATGTTTTCACTCTTTGTGAACAATTAAACAATTGTTTGAGGGGCAAGGTCGATCATCCTCCATCATCATCCCAAGGTCATATTTTGAAAACAACCAACAATTGAAGTGAAGTGCAAGCTCCACAGCATCGGAGTTGCCCTTCCCATTTCTGGTTGCCGTGACACGGGCTACCCAACTCGAAGTCCATGATCTCCTGCACTTCATGAGCTGAACAAGTGTTCAAACATGTTCAAACCCATGCAAAAAATCGATATATATATATATATACAGAGAGAGAGATATATATATATATATAGAATTATATAGATATAGATAAATATCGATAAATATGGAACTTGAGATATGGAAAATCCATGGTGTCCCGAGGAAATGATCTGTTGAATGCGGGATTTGTCATATCTATGTTGATTAACTGGGGGATGTCTCCAAAAATTGAGCAGCCCCCAAATCCGATGGGTTTATCATCATGTTTCCCATTGCTGAAATTGCAATGTTGGTGACCTGGTACATTTTGGGGGGTACACCGTATACCCATGTATACCCGATATCCCGTTTCTGATGTTTCTGGACATACCAATGTGACACACATAGATGTCCTGAAACTTATCATACTTATCAGTTCGGAACAAGTTGATCCTTCAGGGAAATTTCACCAATTCATGTCCATGTTGGCCAGCTCAGGCAAACGTGGGAAGTGTCAAAGGTCACATTTAAACCCACCATTTCCCACCACAAAAAGTGTATAATACGAAAATATATCGAAATATAAACTCGGGCATTCGCCTTCCATTTTGAGACCTTGTTTCATCTGCTTCCTTCCCTGAATGATGAAAATGAATGAACATGATGCTGATCTCTCTCACATGTCTTACATTTGTCCCTGATGCTTAGCTGATCCAAATGCACACGGCATCAAAACGTGTCCTTGAATTTGCTCATCGCTGGCTTCAGCACAAAAATATGTGAATGCCAGCCGAAACCTGCAGATGGATCATCGCTGCGACCACTTCCTCCAACTGTGCGTGTCATGTGCTGCAAAATGACGTAACATTGCTTCTATCATCCAGATACCAGAAGAAATGGAATTCCTGGTTGAAAACTTGCAGGGCAACTGAGAATAAGAAGTCGGAACAATTCATTGGTATTCATTGTGTCCAGGCTAACCCACAGCCCACGCTACTTCGGCTGCCTGAAGGAGACTCGTCGCTCAGGAAAGTGACATTCAGCTTCTGTACATCCTGCCAAATCCATCCAAATCCATCCAAATCCACCATTGGATGATTTATGATTTTTTGGGGGCCAAATTCAGGGGGCACATCGAACCACAGCAACTGGTTCCACTCTCCAAGGCCCCAAACCCAACCTTCAAAGCATTGGCCGGCGATCGGCCAGCAAAGCAGGCGTCCATATCGACGTGCAGCACCAAGTCCTCAAAGGATGTCAGGGGCCATGGGGGCCATGACATCGATATGTCAGCATCAAAACTAACAGTCTAAGTATATCCACCTGCACTTGTGATATTTGTTCACACGCAAATTTGTGGAATTTGTGGTTTGATATATATATATATATAGGGCTTATAGTTCAATAATTGTTGCGATCCGTTGCATCATGTTGCATCACCGGTCCGGGATGCTCATCCCCCTGGCCACGTGAGGAAAGTAATGTCATCTCAGGGCCGGGCATAGGCGACCGCCCTCCAAGCAAACAGCTTGAAGGCTGTGGCCCAGCCATCTCGCCGCTCCTGTGGACACAGCCCGCAGCATTTGCTCTTGATGAAATCCACCTGCGGCAAGGCTATGCAAGGCTATGCAAGGCTCAATGTTTGCTGGGACCTCAAGAAACCGCGACCCCAACATCCCCAACATCCCCAACATCCCCAACCATCTTTTTCTTTCTTTTTGAGAGACATTGAGAGACTTTAGCTACTTTAGTTCGAGGAGTCGAACATCTGTGGCACAATTGCTGGGTTTGGGGTTGGCCGTCACCTCTTTGGAGTAATCCTCGATGATGAATCCGAATCCTTGGCAAGAGTTCTCAGGGAGAACAAATGAGATCAGGTTCCAGATGGTTCCAGGGATGTGGTAACATCGCGAAAATCAATCTTGCGGTCGCAGCATATGGCAGCTAAGTAGCTCATCAGCAGGGTCAACTCAGACTCCTTAGCTCTTTTTCATCCAGTGACAGACAGCCTGATCCCGTCACGAGCATGAGCACCCAGGCAGTGTCTGGACATGTCTGGACGAGGCTCCATCAGTCCACCGCCGTAAATGATGTGGAATGGCAATTCCACTCCCCAGCGATCTGCAGAACATTTCAACCGCATCGCATCCAGAACAAAATTCTGCTCCTTGTAGTGGTCCTCCAAATCCAACACGATCCAACACGGGCATTCAGGAACGTCTCTGATGCTAGCAGCATTGCATGCAAGACGGCAATTCCAGGCACTTAGAAATCAGCAGGAGATATCAAGAGACTTGCGGCTGCGCGACTATTCAAGATCCATTCATTTCATATAAGGAAACAATCTATAGTAAAAAGCACCAAAGGCACTGGAGTCCTCAGTCTGCACCAGCGTCGCGAACCTTGCAAAGATGTGGGGATGAAATGCATTGAAATATATTGACTGAATCTCACTGATTTTCGTCTTCAACAGGTCACGGTTGGTGATGTTCACATGTATCCCCCAATCCTTTCTCAAATCTATCCCAGTGCCCGTCACAGCTCATGCTTTCTGCCCTTGCCCCGAAGTGTCAAGGGTTTGACTGCAACTCTGCTGTCAAGGCTATTCAGTGGTCCTTCATGATTCAATTTAACTGACACTTGCGCCATCTCGCGCCAGTGTGGGACATAGAATTCCTGCAAAATATGCTATATGATAAAATAACATCAATCAGCATCACATACTATCTAATCTATCTATCAGTTTATCAGGCTATATCTCAGGTTCAAGGCATGTTGGCCCATCATTTTCGCCAAGGAACAGGGCAAAGCGCTGACGGCCTTCGCTGCCGTCGTTCATTGGAGCTTCAAAGTGGTGCGTCGCCTGAGACCCGCCAGGGCTTTCCAAAAAAAGATCCACCGGCCACTGGCCTGGAACACAACATGTGTTTACTCAATTTACACATGCTATTCATATGTCCCTTTGTTCAATTTATATGAAATGATATGGGTATGGATCAATACCTATTAATACCTTTTTTAGGGGGATGAACATCCATTTACCAGCTATTTTGATGTTCACCAGGGGTACAAGGTTTTGACACACTGCCATATGAAATGATATTGAATTTGCTGGGTTTTGATTCCTTTTGATCTAAAAACCAAGCCATCCACCTGAGATGCACACCACACGGGGTTGCACCATAAAGCGTGCGGGCATTGGCCTGACGCCACCCAGTGACCGGACTTCGGCTGTGGCATTTCACGAAACTCAGTGAAAGGCTTGAAACATCTTAAAACAATGGAAGGAAATGAAAAGGATAGAAAATAGAAAAGGCTTAAACAGAGGCATTGAATTTCTTCGCCTCTGAAATCTGTAACACAGAATTCGTTTCTGTGGCCTCCAAACCAACGCCCGGTGAAGAAAAGCAGAAGTCAACTTTGCATTGGCCTGGCCGGCGCCCCTCCGTGGACCAAACAAAAGTCAAAACAAAACTATAATATAGTTATTGTACGTCATTGTTATTAATATAATTAACTATAACGTACTATAACTATCTATAACTGTATATTTATAAACATATGGTTAAATAATAAATATACGTTTTAGAAAAAGCTGGGAAGTCTGAATTTAATGGTCTCCATCCCTTGTGTACTACACGATTCTCTGCGCCTCAGTGATTCCCAAAGCTGCATTGTACACCTCAGCGTCAGGCTCCGGAAGAAAAATGACTGGCATGAAGTATTTACCTAATTGGTGGTATACCTACCCCCCTGAAAAATATGAGTTCGTCAGATTGGATCAGCATCCCAACTAATGGGGAAAATCATCCAGCCATGTTCCAAACCACCAACCAGTTACTGATCACTGGCTCCAACTCTGCAATGTACTCGTCAGGACATGTCAGGATAGTGATGTAAACCTGTAAAACGTGATTATTTCTTCGCGTAGGCTCAGCAAGTAGATGCAAGTCTAAAAATGTGTCCATGATGACCAGTGCTCATGATACAGGTATGAAGACCCTGTAACCCTTCTGTTCACCCCCAAAATACACCTTTTTAATGAATGATCATCCAGTTCATCCCCACAACATCCCACAACATCTATGCATTTGATCCATCCCCGTATCTGCCCAAGCACAACATCTTCGATAGATCCAATCGCCCGAAGAGCATCGTGGCAAAAGGGTGCGAACATCGCGACCTCCGCAGCCCTGGCGCAACGCTTGCACCATCCCGGAGCGACTCTGAGGAAAAGGACAACTTGTAATATGTATAATGTGAAGCTTATATTAACGGATGCGGTGTATATATATTATATATTATATAGATACATATTATATAATGTGTACAAAATGATATAGTAGTCCTCTCCGGCAATCATTGAATCGGATCTGTGAATTTTGAGATGCCAGGGGAGTCCATTCTCGGGATAGGGTTCGGGATATCATGGGGTATGCATAGAAAAATTCTGCCCCATCTCTTGAAGTAGCGCCTGCCACGTTTATGTAGGGACCTGGCAGCATTTCCCGCGAGCAAGAAGTGCTCAGCCTCAGTGCTGGATCCCGTGGTTGGGGGCTACCCGAATTCTAAAAAACTCACATGGCGATGTAAAAAAAAAACGATCAACCCCTAGGTGTTTTGTTTTCTTATGTTTTCTCACATCGCCGTTGTTTGTGTTGTGGATGTAGTATCAATCTGGTACAGTATCATAGGTGTCGACACAGTGTCGACCCAGGAATCTCGGCGCTGTTTTCCCAAGTCCAGTGTTGTATTCTTCAAAAGAGTGCTTCCCTTTATCCTGCCGTGCCCAACGAGAAGATGTCCTGTCATGGCTGTCATGGTGCATGATTTTGGCTATGCAACAGCCCAGCTGCACACAGCAAATGGGCGATGACTTGCACGTCGGAACAGCTAGTCTCGTAGGTGCAACTCTTCCTGTGCCGAAAGTTATGTCGAAGCGTTTCGCGGTTTCGCACGGAGAAGCCGTGTTTTTTTCGAAATGGAATAGACATGGATGAAATATGATGAAACTCAAATTCTTGAAACAAGAGCTACTAGTTGATCAAGTTCATTAGCATTACTCAATGCACCAAGTCTTCGCTCCAATTATATGATATATTATAATATTATATATAATTCTACACACTTCCGGGCCTGGTTCCCCCAGCAGAACCGTTTGGCAAATGGCTTCATCCAAGCATCTCCATCAATTGCCGCAACCTGGGGTCCTCAAAGTCTAAGAAACTGGTCCAGTCAGCCACTGCCCAGTTTGATGGCTGCATATTTCGTAGAAGGTGCAACGCCTTGGCTCTGTCACTGCTACGTTGACCCGGCTTCTACCATTGGTTGACAAGGCATACAGTAGATAATGTGAGAAGCAAATGGGATTGTGTAGATTAATGTGGTATAAATGCGGTTAAGTCAATCCCCAAATCTACCGGAATTCAGTGTTGCAAACCATTCTTAAGTGGGAGTTTATTGTTGCATGGATTTGTTATATTATGCAGGAAAGGAGATATGGAAAAAAAATATGCCAATTATCATGCAATTTCACCCCATGGCCTTCAACATGCAGGGCAAGCCACGGGCGTAAGGAAACTGTCTGGCTCCTGGCCACGTATCTTATTGTACAGCCACATCTTTGAAAAGGGTCAACATGTGTACTGCATCAGTCTATGTCAGTCTCCCCCAGGTGTTCAATCTCAATTTCACGTCCAATTCCTCCATTAAAGGGGGTGCCCACCAATTTGACGGTCAATCGTTAGCATCCCCCTTAAAATAGCCACAATTTGGCGGCCCCCTTATTTTCAAATAAACCCACATCATATTGTAACTGTTGGTTGTGTATCCCATTATATTCTCCCATCAACCTATCAACACTATGATACCCCCATAAGCTTACATCCCAAATGACTGTATAATTGTATATATATATATGTGTGTCCGGATATTGTTGATGCTTTATCCCATTCTCCAGTCCCATATGGTTGGAATTATATCCATTTATGTCCCAATTTTGAGTTGGTTATGGTTGGTTTCACTATGATTGACTATTTTGGGTTGGATAAACTACGTATGTTTAACTATATTCTTATCCCAATTAATTAACCCCGATTGACTATGATTAACTACCATTCACCTCAGCCAGGCGCGGCTCCTGGCAGCCGCAGCGGCCACGGTCACCATGCCGTGCTGCGCCAAAGGCACGGAACGTTTGGAGCGTGCGGCGCCAAGCGGCGCGCAGCGGCCAAGCTGACACCACCGGGGCAGCCGCAGTCCTGGGGCGGGGTGTTGCGTTGAGGAAACCAAAGACATATATAATATATATATTAACTATTTATATGTATTTATTTATCTATAACCAAAAATAGGGGTCATATGTCCTTTATTGATTGGCACATGTATCAGATATATTCAGATGTTACATACCTGTGATTGGTCCTTTCAACCACCATCAACCACCTTGAAGAAAATGAAAATCCTTGGGAATTATATGGAATTATCATGCCAGGTAAGGATGGAAACAAACCATAGAATCATTTGCTGCATCGCGCCATCTAAAGAATGGGAGTCAAGAATTTGAGCATATTTGAGCCATCAATTCAGAATCTGAAGGTAATCTTGAGCCTTACTGACTGGGCCTGGTCGTTTTCTTCCGATCTCTTAAGGATTCTCAAGGTCTGGTGCAGATCCTTCCAGCCTCGCAATCATGTGGGAGAAGTATGCCATGAGGTCAGCTGCTGCCGCATGCTCAATATCGTAGAACCTCGGGACATGGCTCTTAGAAAGCTTAAATGAAGGTGACTAAATTGAATCCTGCTGAGCAAAGTTAACCTTTGGTTCACCATGGGCAGCACTTGGCTTCTGTCAAGCAGCGACCCAAAGCTATTGCCAACATAGCTGATGTCGGCACTTGCTCTAATGAGCACCGCCAGCAGAAAAATGCAAGAGCAGCCGCTGTCACCTGCCAACTCGTATCTGCAAAGTCTGATAGTTCCTTTTTTGTGCATGTTCATCGAAGAAGCAAAGACCCAAAACAACTCCGTCCGAAGGGGAATCAAATGGAAACTGACACAGCCCCATGAGTTGTCTACAGAGCGATGGCATCCCAAATCTTTCCAACGGTCAATGATTCCTACATGTTACACCCCATTATATTACGTATCGTTTTTAGCGCCTTTGTATTTTTTCCGCCTTGCATTTTTCGATTCCCCGTTTTGGACTATTTATATGATCCTATCGGCCTATCGGTAGCTTCTTCGAACCCCATCCCAGGCTACCCCTGCCTTCGATGTGGCCCCGACCACGCATTAGGGCGTTGCGTAGCAAGAGGGCCATATCTCGCGTGGTGCGGTGGACGTTGCCGCCGTACCTGTGCCAAGCGAAACAATGATATCGATGTCGTGCACTCTTCTCCTTAGGATTTCCCGCTTCCAAGGCACTTCCAAGCACTTCGCGGCACTTCCAGTATTCGTTTGCAGCCCGACAACAAGTGTTTTCAGGTGAGTTTTTTTTTTTCTGTGACAAATCCGAATATGTCTTGCATGATGCCACTATAATCCACTATATGCAACTGGAATTGCAAAGTGCTACCCAATGACAGGTAGGTGACAACAACAGGGACCATCTTTCTAGGTAAACCCGTGGCACTGGCTTCGCCTGCTCCAGTGGTTGAATGGTTCGTAGATCAGTTCTCGCCATTCGCCTCCCGTCATCTACAAGGAGCATCAAGGAGCTGTCAAAAGCAAGCCATTGGGCACCCACAATATCATCCAGAAGTGGTCATTGGGCTAACTGATGGTCCTGTAATCTTTTCATTACCCACCTGGTGGAAGAAAACATGTTAAAGACATGACGCATTGAATCTCAATGCCTTGAAAACTGATGGCAAAAATGATGGAAATCATGGACATGTTGAGCCCAGACACCCTGGGGCAATCGGTTCTGGTCGAAAGTCAGTGTTCCACATCGCTCGGGTACAAATTCTGGAGCATCCTGACCTCGACCGATCGATAGGTGCACACCTGGGAGGCAGGATATCTTTCAAAGGGATACCCATGGACCTGCACAAATGGCTGTGTTTATCATTGAAAGGTTGCAGGCAACCATGGTTCTTTCCAAGGATTTTCATGTGGTTCCATGGGGTTCCTGACAATTGTACCTTCATCCAGTTCTGGGAATATTCGAATTGAACAATCCAATTCATCACGCCCAAATTTAGCTCCCTGCTGGCTAAGGCTAGGCCACGCCATACCACCATGGCAAAACATCGCCCGGCGCTGTCACCGAATTTATATATATATATAATACTATAATATTATATATGCACCTGCGTGCGCATATATGAACAAGTCACACTTTTCAACTTTTGCCAGTGCAATTACTATCAATTGCTGCTTGTGTGACTTCAAGATATTAGACAAATCATCATGTGTTCTGTATACTGTATACTATACATTACTATTATACTATAGATTACTATAGATCATATTCAAAGCCGCGTATGCCTAGCCAGTTCACCATGACATCCATACAGTGCCATACAGTAAGCTGCAGCCGTGGCTTCAGGCGGCGCAGCGGCATAGCATATGGAGCCACTGATGGCATCAAGGCCGACCGTGCCGATGTCAGGACCACGTCCCGGCCTTGGCCTTTTCCCCCCCCTTTCCAGTTCCGGCGGTTCTGGGACCAATAGCCTGGCCACGTGGGAAATAGTGGGAAACCACGGTAGTCATAGTCAGTATATGTTGCAATATGTGGCAATATGTTGCAATATGTTGCAATATGTTGCAAGAGTGACTAAATACATGTTGATATGCATGAAAGACAGAAAAACTGAAAGATCCTGACCGATCCTGAAAGTCTCCAAATCATCTACCAGCGACATGTTTCCAGGCTTCGGGAAAGATAAGAAAGTGGGTCAACTTGTCGACCGACGTTGCCTTTTCCTTGGCTTCTTTGGCCTCCTCTATCCTGGGGCAGTGGAGACACATGGAGACGCTGGACTGGGTACTGGCTGGCTGCTTTTACATCTTTTACTATCTCAGCTATCACAAAATGACTGCCATTTGTCTGCATCTCATCCGCGTCCTGCCAATGGTCCCATTCGTCCTCTTTCGTCTCTTCCTCCCAGAAATCCTCGCCCCAGTCATCATCATCATCGCCTGAACTCGCAGCTTTTGGGAAATGGACAGGATCAGCAGGAGACTTTCACAGCCAGCCTTCCACCCACTCCTCCTCATGGGCTTCTTCCGCCCATTCCTCGTCGTGGCCGCCTGGCTGCCACTGCCAGTGACCATTGCCTGCATCTGGCACTGTGAGATATCATAAGCAATGGACCATCTGAAGGCGCATTTTGACACATCTCGGCATCTTGGCAAAAAAAAAATACATTGCCGTCTGGATGAATGTGTCCCAGGATGTCCCAGGGTCCTAGCTGCTAGGTGAGGGTCTCTAGTTTTTATGTCAACTTGCTCCTGCTCCTCTCTTCCTCCACTATCGCGAGTTCGCAGACTCTCTGGGGCTCACAGGACCCCAACACTGAAGGTCAGAATGTCAGTTGAGTCAGTTGGTGATCACTAAGCATCTCTCTCCATCGCTTTTTTCGATGCCTGCAGTTGACTCCTCTGACAAAAGTAGCTTAGTGACTTAGTGCCCCCGTGTCTCCACTGCCTTCATTGCGATCCTGGCGATCTTGCCGCCATGAATTGCCTTGGCCTTGCCGAGATGGGCCGAGCCACTTGGATCCACTGGGTTGGCCTAGCATGGCCTAGCGCCGTCACTGAGGAGCCCCGCTCCAACTTTTGGTCCAATTCATCTGGACCTGCCGGCCTGCCAGGAAACACCAAGGGTGTACACTAAACGGTAACCGTCTCTGATCAACTACAGTTAAAGGCCGAATATCTGCCTGAGCGTTGCTGGTAGGGCGGCATCTTGTTAAGATTGTCCAGTTTTTCCAAGATTTGGATGAAATATGATGAAATTGGATGGTCCAAAGGCTGCTGGATCTATTTGTGGGCCAGGGACAGGTGCAATGGGAAGTTGTAACAGTAAAGCACTCTAGAAACAGCTCAGGGTAAACTATATTAACTATATAATTAGGACATTAATAAGTCTATCTATCTTTTGGAGACAGAAGGGGCAGAAGGTGCTGCAAATCACCAGGACTCGTATGGCCCAATTTGAGCCGAAAGTCCTGATCCATGGAAACTTCCAGCAGGTGTTTGGGTCGAATGCCAAAATCTAATTCGGGTCAAAAGTCAGCCTCTGCCAAGTGCTGCAGGATTCCATACAAACACCGATTCTCGATAATTTGTGGCTGTCCAACAAAAAATCTATGATTGTCTGTGCGAACATGAAACAGCAAATAGATAATTACACGTAGTTTGTCCCGCCTTCTGCATGATATGCTGATCATAATCGTTCTTTACTATCCTGTTCTTGGCATCATGCTGCGATGCAGCTGTAGTGGCACATGGCAACAAGTCCTTCGGTCTGAGTCCTTCAGCCTGAGCATTGATGAAAGGGAGAGTTAATGAGAGTTAAGGAAACGCTGAATGTTTGCAAAGTTTTGCAATGGAATATTTGCCATTGTTTAATATACCCGGTAAACACCCGGCTTTGCTTAATATACCCATTGATACCCATTGATTCAACCCTACTTTGAAGGCACATAAGGCACTGTCCTTCCATTTCCTCCACCATCTCTTGGGCAACGCTGCGGGACTTAGTCTGCAGCAATTTGCTGGGACCACGGTTGCACCTACAGCCTGCGATGGTCATCGGATCTGCCATGGTAGCATCCATGTCCAGAATGGTGTCCGGAAACTGTGCCATACTGCGCATGCCAAGCCTTGCCGCCCAAGTTAATAACTTGAAAGAGAAGTGGCCGAACACGCGAGAACACATCTGTTAAACATAGTTAGGAAATATTTAAGAAAAAATCTGTCACTGAGACCATCTCAGTCCTTGGCGACAGGTGTTCTGCCCAAGGGGTGAAACGTGTCACGGAGCAACCAGGAAATGTGACTAGAATCCAGGGATGTGAAGGGATGTGAAGGGATGTGAAGGGATGTGAAGGGATGTGAAGGGATGCAAGCCATGACTTTGCAGTATTTTGCCACTTTGTGACAACAACATCAAGCAGAATCAGCAGCATCTACACCATGAAATCAGTCACCGTCTCCCTTCACATCCATGGCACCCGATCACTCGCCAGGAAATTTCGATGGGGCAAATTTCAATCACAAACCAAACGACAAAGTTTGTTTGGGGATCTGCTTATAAACTACCTCTTAATACTTCTTATAGTCTTATACATATGCCACTTATCATCATATCATATCATCATTTTCGGTGGTCCATGTGAGGTCGGTACAGTTACTGCTCAAATGGCAGCTCACAGGCTGCCAATGTCAACGCTGCGCTTGCTGGCTGGGAAGAACTCTGTGAGGCTCAGAGGATGCGCAGGAAGACCTGCTGAGCTAGCGATGTTAACGAAAAGGTGCCATTGTCACCCCATCAGGATCCATCAGGATATAGGTTCTCAAAGATGGCAGATAAAGATGTCACATCTCCAGATGATCTGCCCATTTGATATACCATCTGGTTATTTAACATAGCTATTGAAAATGACCATTTATAGTGGATTTTCCCATTGAAAATGGTGAAATTCCATAGTTATGTTAGTTTACCAGAGGGTAGGTTTTTTGGTTGCCATGATTTGCCATGTTTTCATTGCCAGAGGTTCAACGGTATCTCTGTGTCGACGTAGGTCATTAAGTATCATTCACGAAGGAATGGCAAAGGAGGTTCTTGGATCTTGAAAACTTGCACAATATGCACAATAGGTTCAGAAGTTCTGAACCCAAATCTCTTTCTGCCACTGGCCTACACATCCCAAACTGTCTTGGAACAAAAGAATGCCATGGAATGCCTAGCTAGGCTCGCAGTATTGCCACCAACGCATGTGTTTGTTGTAGCTTATCATTGTTTCAATGTAACATTCTGGAGCGCCCTTTTCAAAAAAAATCCTGGCATTTCCTGCTTTCTAGTAAAGCTCAAGACCTTGCATTTGTATGCATTTGTCATATGTTTTGCAGTCAGCAATGTGATTAGGAAATTTGATTCCATGGACGTTCAGGATTTGCGGGAGTTGATACTTTTTTGAAAAAGTTTTGTGGGTAATTCTTGCCGTTATCGAACAACACATTTGAACATGACATATTTCATGCAAAAGCCTCGTAGCCTGCAACAGCCTCAATGTGATGGGTTTTGGATTCATTTCTCCATAGGATTTTTCAGACCAATTGACATTGCTGTGCGGAGAAAAAGGTGACTTCTTATAGAATCCTGTGAGTTTCCTAGGATTCTATGGAGAAATGGTCCAGGATATGTGTAGCATTTTGTGCCGATGCATCGTCGTATCTCAAGGCCTTGGAGCTTGTCTTGCCAGCGCGTGAGGCCTGGTGCATTTTTCCGATGATCTGATGGTGGGCCATGTTTGGGTCATCCGATGTGCTAATGCTAGAGCTGCTAGAGCATACCCCATTCACTCCGAGTTTAATCCCATTCTGATCCATGTACGGGTAATTAAAGCCATAGCAACACAATCCAAAACAGGGTTGTTTTACGAACGAGTAGCAAACGTCTTGCTGAGACTATGGCATTCTATGGCATTCTCATGCACAGTCATTCTCAGCACTCACAGTCTTGGTGGATGCCAAGAGACGTGGCTTGTCACGGGCGGAAACCTCAAACAACATGCAACGGAAAGCTGGCAGCAAGACATCTTTCAAGCCCCACTAGCTCATTGAGTGAAGAAATACCTGGCAATCCTATATAGACTTATTGCTAGTTTGCACATGGAACCAACATGATCACCCCGATGCATAATTCATCATAATTCCACCTACAAACGGAAACAGCAGGCTTCAAATGGCTTCAAGATGTGGCCTGAAGAATAGAGACAACGTTTAATTAAAAAGCCGCCACAGACAAAGGATAGTCAATACAGAGGGAATGGTGTCATCGGAAGGAATTTTCACCATCAAAAGATACCACAAGGCCGCGCCACTTCACTAGAAACTGGATGCCAGATATAGAGTTATACAATGTTATAGAGTTGTACAGGACTAGTTAAGGCCGGTGGGAGAAACTGTTCAAGCTGTGGGGGATAGTGCAGTTGTCATGCTTCCCAGATCTTCGAAGCCCAGGTACCGGTTGCAAAGGCGGCAGACGTGGAGTGTGCGGAGTATGCTCACGCGCCGAGGAGGGTGCCTCTCGCTCAGGGTTTGGGACAAGGGAAAGGACATTGTTTAGCAATTGATACTGGAATAACATGGAATAGCCCCAGCTACATAGATTTGGGTAGCTTTTAGAACCCCAGCAATATATACTAATATGTATGTATATATATATATATATGTGTGTGTGTATATCATGCATAATTTGGGGTAACTCCAATAACTCCAATTATAGTTATAATATCATTTGTGTCATGTTATATCCATTAGGATCCCAGATATTCTTTGGTAAACGCACTCCTTCATATTGCAGGATATTGCAATATATTGCAATCCTAAATCCTAATATCTTCATGCTGATGAGACGTTATAGCCCAAAATGTCACAGAATTCAACCGGAAGCAATGTTGCTCATGTACCGATCTGACATCAAATCTGGTTGATGTTGGTGGAGCCAATTGGGACCATCATCTCTGAATTCCGACAGATATGGAAAGCAGAAAATACAACCGTCGATCAGAAAGCCAATGACTTCATCTGACATCATCTAAGCTGGGTCTACGTTCAACCCCTAGGATTTGAATCTGTAGTTGTCTCAATCGATCTAAGATTTTCTCAGACATTGGTAACATCAACCTGGGAGCAATAACCCCCTGGGCTGTTGAATTAGGGGTGTCTCATTTTAATTAATAGCAGGTTGTCCCTCTAGTTAATACACCGGGGGTTTACACACTTAGATTCCAGATGTTGGGGAATTATAGCAATACTAATGTGGAATCATGTGGCGTATTAAACCTGCATACATGTTTGGATTTGTTTCGGAATTCCAGTAACACATAGTAACACATAATAACACATAGTAACACATAATAACACATAATACACCGGGGTGCAATATGACCGACTGGTACAATGTCATCCAACTGGACCCTGTCCTCGTCTGTGCTGTGCTTCCGCAGCCAGCGACGAGGGAATTTCCCAGCCTTGGCCAATAAACACAACATCGTTTGCGAAGCTTCTTCGGTGGCCTCACATGATAAAGTCTAGAATAGACCACTCACATTAAAATATTAAATACCTTCAATTCAATGCGAACAAACAAAAACTGAAACATCCGGATACCGTTGACATCCGTTGACTTTTCAGCCCGGGACCTCTGCAATCCTGCAGCTTAAGATCACAGCTAACAAAACTCACCATTCGAGGAACTAAGACGCACCAACCGAGAGATATGGTCCAATTAAGCTAAGAACATAATGCCCAACAAAGGACCATAGTTCTTTTGGAGTATGAAACGTTCTTTCCTTCCATGTGCAAATGTGGCAGCGTGCAATTACAACAGCACAGCATGTATAACAGCTCGAAGGTACAACATCTTTAACCAAAGCCAACACAATTTCGCACATGTGCGCATGGTTTTTGGGGATGCATAGGGCATGGCCAGCCCACATCATCGCCATCGGCTGTGCAGCGTCCTTTCCAAGAGCTGGCTGGTTGGCACCCGCTCCAAGTGAGCTTGCTCCTGGTCAGCACCGGATTGTGAAATGCCTGGACTGCTCACAAGATTCACAAGTCATCTCAATGTAACTCCCAGGTAGAGTATAGGTAGAGTCCCTCTTTTCAGTTCACAGTCGGCAATCTCTCGAGCTTGAACTGGTTTAGATTGTTCAGTTCCAGATGATGGGATTTCCATATAGATATCATAGATTTCCACGTCTGTTGCCTCCCAGATCTCCTGGGCGGAGCTACTAAAAGCCACACAGTTGTGGTAAGGAGGTGCTGCCACCTCAGCGCGCACTCTCAGCTACCCGCAGCTACCCGGCTACCGGGCGTGGAAGTGCTTTGTTGAGGGAAAATTTGCTTTAAACACTGGGAATCACTGGGGCCTGGACACACAACAACTTCTTTCGGAAAGTTGGAAGCTTTCCTGGCAGCATTCTGGCATTCTGGAACATCTCATGCGTGAGACGCGGTCGTCAAAATTTATGGCTGTCAACTCCCCTCCTTCCTCGCCGGGTCCCCCCCAACAAAAACAGTATTACATCATAATTTTGAAACACACACACATATATATATATACACCCTCTGGTTATTTAACATAGCGATGGGAAATGGCCCATCTATAGATGGTTTACCTATTAAAAATGGTGATTTTCCATGGCTATGTTAAATAACCAGAGGGTATATATATACAGTATATATATATATATCATCCTTCTCAATGGTCACCACCGGTGCCCAGCCTGGGACGGGATCAGTTGGCAAGGCCACCAGGGCGGCCAAACCGGCACTTTGGAGCACTCGCGGTCTCAACTGTTCCTGGCTGGGTCCATTTTTCCCAAGTTATGGAAATACAAATGAATCAATAAACTATGGATCTAAAATACCAACCATAATACCAGAATATCATAGAATATCAGAATTATGTTGGAATATTGTGTGTGAGATATCATGTGCTACAGGCCATAAGATCTGCAATGCTTTGGTGTTGTTGTCATATTCTATGGGAAACCCTGGCGTTCAGCACCAAAATTGATTGGCGCAAACCTGGGTAAAGTCTGCAATTGTTCCATGAAACCAATACCAGTTATGAGTCTGCTAGTGTTCAGTTGGTATGTTCATTGGGCACAAGCCTGGTCAGGTGGTGTCAAATAGCTAGATGAGGTGCCCCAAAGCCCAAAACCCACTAAGATCGGGGGGGCCTAGGCGGCCTAGCCATACCCAATCTTCGCACATCTACCACTGGGATAGACAACTAGCTATAGCTGGGTATATAGATGTATATAGATAGACAGCCAGATAGAAGATAGATCCTAATATACAGACATAGAGACAAACTTCCACACACACACATAATATATACAGTATGTATGTGTATATATATATATATGTGTGTACATATGTATATAACACTATATAACATGATTATGATCATTGCTATTGTCATGACATGTCATGAATCGTCAATTGATATCATAATTTATCATTGCAGTTCTAGAAACACCCGTAACTTCTGACTTTTTTCCTCGGCCTCTTCCTCCTCGATCTCAGGGAGGGCCGCATGGCTCGAAGCTGCCATTTGACTTCCCGCCAGGTGGCTCCCAGGCTGCCTTGGGAAGCCAGGGAAATTCATGGGAACTCCCCAAATCCAATGGATTGGTTTTGTTGGGAAAATCTACAAAAAACCATAGATTTTCCCATTAAATATGGGGTTTTCCTGTAAAAAAAACCCTTAAACCAATCTGACAAAATCATAGAGCTATCTCTATCCCTGAAAGTCAAATGATAGTAGTGATAACCCCGAATTAACTGAAGGGTAAAATGAATTGTTGATATTTTCTGGGTACACATATTATGGCCCGGACCTACATACTGTACTCATTGAATTTGAAAATGTTACCCCCTTTCAACTCACTTTCAATACATACAATCGTCACTTCAGGCGACTAATACTTTCAGCAAAAGAGTATAATGTTAGCACAGCAATAAACTACCCAACTTTTGATGGTTTATACAACCCCTTTATGGTAAAATTTGTAAAATTGGGGATGGTTTACTATTGCTTTACTAACATTAGTTTAAGATAGTTTAAGGATGCCTGTGAAGCAGATCGCTGCCACAGAATTCAAACCCACATTCCGAGGAGGTGACAGACTTCCAGCAGTAGCAGCAGTTCCAGTGGTCATCATCGAAATTTCGTGCGCACTCACCTCCTGTGAGTTTGGTCAAATGGTTTGGTCAAGAAAGATGCGCATTCCGAAATTCCAGTGATTAATCATCATTATCCTTCATTATCCCTCATTATCCCATCCCTCATAAAATTTCATTTTCGGGGTGTGATCCCATTTTCAATCACAGAAAAAACATGGCTGTGGCTCGAGACCCCGTGCCTGGAGGCTCATTGACAGCATCTCCTGCGACACATCCTCGCAGGAGAACTCCTGTGGCACGTAGCAATAATTGTATAACTGCGCATGTACGCAGGAGCACATACAGTACATCTATCTATTCTATCTAGTCTATCTAGTTCTATCTCTTCTATTCTCTTCTGTGCTGTTCTGTTCTATCTGCATAGCCGTCTATATATATATATATAATCGAATCGAATCTAATCTTATCTGATCTATCTGTCTATCTGTTCGATTTGTCCTATCTATCTATCTATCTATCTATCTTTCTATCTTTCTTATCCTATCTATCTATCTTATCCTATCTATCCATCTATCCATCCATCCATCCATCTATCTATCTATCTATTATAAACTCTATTCCATTCCATTCCATTCCATTCTATTCTATTTATCTATCTAATCTACCTCTCTCTCTCTCTATTTATCAATCTATCTGTCTGTCTAATCTAATCTAATCTAATCTATATAAACTATATAATCCAATCCAATGTATGAATTTATCTGCATTTGACAATTGATGCCTGCATACAGTGTTTGAACTCATACCAGCCGGAGGTCCACTGTATATCACTATACATTAAAAATGGTCCCACAAGCACCACGAAAGACTTGCGACAGTCCCTCGACTCAGCTGGTCCTGTGACATGTCTGGCCCGATGGAAGTATCCACCACGGAGATCTCCGGCCAATGACCGGCCTGTGAAGTAATTGGCTGGTTCTGCTGGTTGGAATCTATCCAGGGTATTCATCAGTTATCCAGGATATCCAAATTAGCTGGGTACCTATCCCCATTTATGGCAAATGATTGAAACTAAAATACTAAATTCCCATCCAAGGTTTACCAGGGGGTTTGAGAAAAAATGTGCAAGTTTGCACGCCATATCTGAGGCTTGAGACCCTAGGAGATCCTTCTCTCTAGCATGTGCAAGAGAAACCTCCTACTCAGCACATACATCATGTTGTAAGTTTGAAGTCAAAGGCATCAACATGTCAGCGCTGTACAAGTCGGCTAGGCCAGCTGCTGAAACCGGCAACACTTATGTTTACACTTATATATACCATATATATATATATACATATATATATATATCATATTTATATATCCCATATATATATACCATATAAATATATATATATCTACCATATATATATATACACCATATATATATACCACATATATATATATACCACATATATATATACCACATATATATATATATATACCACATATATATATATATATACCACATATATATATATATATAATACCATATATATATATACGTTCTTCCTTACTGAGTGACGGTTTAGACCCATTCCAAAAAATCAGCCATGGAGGATCCAAACAACCAAAGCTAAGCTTGCAATGGAAAGGGGGCAATCATAACGGTTAGTGTTTATATGTGTTTATATCCCGATATGTTTGCTGATATTCCATGATATTCCCATTCATGGTTGGTCCTATCCCTGCTGGTTCACCCACCAGCTGGTAGCCTTTCGAGGCTGCTTCACGCTGGCGCTTGAGACTCGCCTCATAAAAGGGAGTCCGGTAGCGACCTATCGACCTGTCACTTGGATGGGACCTACTTGGTAAAACGTTGACATGGCCTACTTAAATGGGCGATATGCATGCGATAATCCATTCCATGGATCTGGGTCAGTCATAAAGGCCATTTTGGCATAGTTACCCCAATCCGAACCAAAATTCCGATGACGTCGCACTGAGGTCATGGATGCTCATGGTAATTCATCTAGAATGGATAGGATAAATTGGATAATGTCAACCCCGGATTAATAAACCATGGTTTATCAATTAGAGGGGTACTCCCCAAATAATCATAATCTGATACTTAAATGGTATCCCCCCAATTAAACAACCTACTAGTAGGGATTTATTAATCCAGGGTTGACATTAAATCCTGTTTATAATGGTTTATCACAGAAGTCCCACCACTCTCATGGAGTCAGACACTCTAGATGCTAGGCTCCCACACTCCCAGCCAACACTTTGAGCAGAGCGTGCCATTGCAGCAGTATCGTGCGCCTGCAGGGTGTGGAAGTTAAGCTTTTGCCGTCTTTTGCTCCATCATAGCTGATGCAGCTGCTTGTAGATTTTTTTTCATAGATCCATATAGATCCATTGATCCATCATAAGCCAAACAATTTGCCAAACATCTTTTTCGAGTTCTGAATTTCATCCCCCGACCCTGGATGGATCCGGATGGCCTCTGCCACACAGACCAGGCTGGTGGCCTCCGAATCCGCTTCCGAAGCTGGTGTCTCATCCCCACTCCGAAACCTCGATCCCTGGCGAGTTGTGAAACGACAGCCCAACGACAGAAACGGCAAGGGCCCGTCAAAACAAACATAGCATGGCTGCTGCCAAGTTTGATCGGTTTGATGGTTTTTAAAAGCCAATTTTTTTGGATATGAAAAAAGGCAATATAGAAAGTACATGAAAGTACGGCATTCTAACCTTTATCCGGCTTTATCCTTTCCAAACCATTGTTAAGCCACCAGCCGCTTTATAAATCCGTCTTTGCTGCAGCCTCCCCCGCCTTTGACGCTTCCCCCATCGGCCGCCGCCGCACTGCACGACGCATGATCAGGGCGCGGCGATGCTGCACTGATCGCTCTTCCACCTGTCGGATCAATGGGTAACTGGAGGAAACTCATATAGTCTTAGACCAATGGGCTGCTGATTTGATAACTGTAGGAGGGGTGTACGATTAGGCGATAAATGGTGATAATTTGGTAATATTTAATTTTATATAATATAAATAATATAATAATTTCATAACCAAACGATTATATTGATACTCCAAGTTGGGTATGTGTTGCTCACCTGAGATCTTGGGTTCAGCCATTGGGGCACCAAAGGACCATATCGACCCACAAAAGGCTGATTTTGGGTGACAAGTTTGACCCATGCCAGGAGAGTAATGAGACCAATGGGCTGCCAGTTGTCACTCCAGGATTCGATCACCCTCAAGTGAATTAACATAGATGGAAAAGTCGCTATTTGTAGAATCAAAAACATCAAATTTGGATAAAAATTGGCATAACATTGCTCCCCCGTAAAGCCTACTACTTGGTGAAACAAAAACATGGCCGATCATGGTGGATCTCTCCATATGCGCTGCCACTTCGGCTTGGACCTTCAGCAGGGAAGGGTGTTCGTGACGCTGCGCTGGAACTTGTGGCTGCACCGGCGGCCGCCTGAACCCAACGACAACGAGCCCTGTCCGAAGCCTCACCCCTGAAGGGGCCAAACATGGAAAACGAAGACGGCATAACCAATCTGAACAAAATATAGAACAAAAGCTTGGATAAACGAGCACCGTTCATTGCACCATTGTGGAAGTTCATCTTTGGGATGGTCACCAGGTACACCAGGTTTCCAAAATGACTCCATGAACTCCATCAACCAATAGAATGTGTGTAATTATGTGCAATTATCAAGGTTTTAACCGCAACTTCCGCATTCTCAGATTAGGCATCAAGGATCCACGTCGGATCGTTCTCCCACCTGGCGCTGAGGCACAACTGCTTCACCTCTGTCAACAAAGAGCTTTGCTCCGCTGACTCTCGGGTGAGGGGCTCGCTCAACACATTGCGAAGCGCCTGCAGAATGCATGGCGCTAGGAGTGTCGGGGACCTCGTGCGTCTTTTTATATTGGATCTTGGAACTAAATGATATAATACATTATAATACCCTTAATGATACCCATTCTGTGGGGTTCTGTTTGGACATGTTCTGGGGATTCAATGTGGCTGTGGGACTGGGATATAATCTGAGGTTGAAGGGTTCTGTCATGTTCTGTCTGTCCCCTCTGTAATGCCCACCGTCAACACCGTAGGCTCCGTGGTTGGTTCCTCTCTGATATCATGTTCGAGCTCATACCTTGGCGACGCTGAAGGCCCGGGAATATCCCGCAAGGAACTGAACACAAAAAATGTGCACGAAATATGGACCATGGATGACCATGGTACCCCTAAGGTATATTTCATGTTTGGAGATCCCGATCCCGATATGGCATTGATTTGGTTGTTTATCGATCAAAAGCGCAATTACCGTCTGGTTATTTAACATAGCCATGGAAAATCACAATTGTTAATAGGTAAACCATCTATAAATGGGCCATTTTACATGGCTATGTTAAATAACCAGAGGGTATCACAAATATCTCACAATTCTTCACATCATGTGATGCTATTAGGAGCTACAGCACCTTGCCAGTGCCTGTTGCCGCGACGAGCTACCCACGAGCAAAGGCGCCCTGGTCAGTGCCACGAGACACGGGGCCACTGGAGGAGCTACCAACCTCGAGGCCAAATAAGATTCAATATGATGCACCACAACGCCAAATCCACACGAATAAGCATCATTACATAACATGATAGAACATGTATAATAGCACACTACAAGTACATGACATTATGAAATTACAATAAATTATATTATATACCATAAGAAAATAACAAAACATAACCAGCCATATATATATATATAGCCATATGCAGGACGTGTTGCAACATAGGACCTTGTCCAAGTCGCCTCGAAATCGGGACTAATTACATAGGTGAAAACTGGCTTCCATGGCAGCCAATTTGGGCCACCCTGCTGGTACCCGGCTTACAGGGTAGCAGCCACTACCTCCACGTGGCACTTGTGCCTCCCATGCTGCAGTGCGCGAGTCTTGTGGCTTGGGCGACATCTGCATAGCCCTGCTTCTTTGTTCAACAAGGCATAGAGTCAATCAAGCTTCAAACCACAGAACACCTGCTGATTGAGATGGAATATCAAAAACAGAAAAGTCATGACATAGAACAGAACCATAGAACATCTCTGTCCAAACTGCTGCCCAATCATCAAATGGGTTTGTCAATGTGAGTTTCGGTCATTTATGTTGGAGTAATGCCGCAATTATATTTGAATATACTTTCGGTAATTTCCCGTTTGGGTCTATCTGAAGAATTCCACCTCATTGCCATTTTAATGAGGAAAACGATGATTTACTTTACCATGTTCAAAGGAGCTAAATGGGGTACCCCATTTTCACCTCCCATTTTGCTCCATTTCCTCGGCGCCTCGTCCTTTTCGGCCTCCACTTCGGTGTCATCCAGTGGCTCCGTCAGGAAGGCGTTGCTGCTGGGGCCTTTGATGCCCAGGCTATCTGCCATCTGCTGATCCAGGATTCGCCTCAAAGCCGGAGAAAGGGGGGAAGTGTGAAGAACTTGGAGAACTGGGATTCTCCCACTTTTGACCCGCTGTCTCATAGATATTCAGAGAAAGAGAGGAGAGAGCGAAGAAATGTAATTACAAGGCCAGGATAAGTGCAATTATATTGCACAGGTGCTTTTGGAGGACTGTAGTCAAGTCATAAGTCATCACAAACTAATATAAATCATCCAATTTCGACTGGTTGCCAGCAGACATGTCTAACAAAATTGGAGATGGTGTACCAGCGGTTTTATCCTATTGACATATATAATCATACGTGTACTATATATTTTATCTTATTTTGTAGCCCAATTACTCAATGGAACCTGAGTGGGGTGATCAAATGATAACACGCCGACCAGAATTGCCGCTGAAGACACTGTTGGAGCTCGTGTTCATCCGCAGAGTGCTGCACTTTCAAAGTGTTGAATGCAGCACCTGGCAGCATGGCATCCCAGAAGTTGGGACAGTAATTGTACGGCGGCGAACACCCGACATTTCACAAGCGTTAACCCCTATGATTATGATTATGGCTACTAGGAAACCATATATGATCTATATAAATATATATATATAAATCTATATAATGTATACAGTAGAATGGTGTAGTAATAATATGAGGATCTGTGGCGTTTCTTCCCGCCATACCCAGGTTTTTTCCGGTCAAAACCTGGCCTCGATTGCGCTGCATGGCCCGCAGCCTCCGCCGTGCTTTGGCCAAGTCCTCGCCGCTGGCGGTCGCCATGAGCTGCTCCGCCGTGAGGGCGCGCAACATCTCGCCTCGGTGCCCGGTAAAAGCCTGGTGGAAACAGCGAAAAATATGGTGATTTCATGCGGTTGAACCAGTAAAGACAATAAAGATGGAGATGGACTGGGATATGTATTGGAATAATGTCTAATATATACAGTTAAAATTAAAAAATACACTAACAATGGGATTTAAATGAGAGTTAAAAATGGTGTTAACTCACCAAACATTGGGAAGTAATGCGATTTTTTTCAGAAATAGGGGGGGTTGGCAGAATATGTCCTATATCCAACTGTCAATGGTTGTTGAAGGTGCTGGAAAGATGTATGTTCCAAACAGGGGGGGAGGGTCTTGCTCGCTATTCTATAGACATAAAATGGTGTCATTGACCCCTAGGGTGCATATAATTTGCTGAGCACCAACGTCGGACCCCCAAGTCTATAAAATAAGGGGTCTAACCACTAACCTTGCCAAACTTTGACCATACAAATCATGATGTCTATGAAATTGGGAACTCTTACCCCCCCAATCTGGGTGTTATATTTTGAAAAACAGTGCAGTTCACCACAAACAAAATGAGAACATGTATCTCAAATAGTTTCAAATGATCCAAAGTTTCCATATGTCTAAAGTTATGAAGAATATAGAAGAAAGGAATGGAAAGGACATGCAAGGGCAGAAATTGGATGAAATTGGTAGAAGAGGAACTAGATTGTTTTCCCCACAGCCTTTGGCCTATTCGGCCCGGTCTGAGTTAAGGTCTGACGATGCTATACAATAGTGGGTGAAATCAAAATTGCCGGCCGTACGACGCAATGTCGGACCTCCGGAGGATCATTCTTTTGAAAAAGAGCACCGACAAACAAGACACAGGCTCCGGTAGTATGCAGAAAGGGCCCAGTCGTGGCATGTCGTGGCAAGATGTGGCAGGAGGTTGCCCAAACCAAGAAGTCAAGAGGGATGGTAGCAAAGATGTGAAAGGATAGTAGAGGAAGTAGAACTTTGCCGAGGAGTGAGAGCTGAGATGGCTTCTGAGTACTGGTTCTCACCCCTGCTGCTCCAATTCTTCTGCTCTCTCCCACAGAGCAACAGTGTTATGGCGCAGGTGGGGGTTAGACCCCTCCATTTTATAGAGATCCACCCCTGCTTATGGTGCAGGTGGGGGGTTCGACCCCTAAAATTTATTATAGAGACCCACCCTGCCAGCAAGGGCCCAGTCGTGGCATGTCGTGGCAAGATGTGGCAGGAGGTTGCCCAAACCAAGAAGTCAAGAGGGATGGTAGCAAAAATGTGAAAGGATAGCAGAGGAAGTAGAACTTTGCCGAAGAGTGAGAGCTGAGATGGCTTCTGAGTACTGGCTCTGACCCCTGCTGCTCCAATTCCCGTGCTCTCTCAGCAACAGTGTTATGGTGCAGGTGGGGGGTTAGACCCCTCCATTTTATAGAGATCCACCCCTGCTTATGGTGCAGGTGGGGGGTTAGACCCCTCCATTTTATAGAGACCCACCCTGCCAGCAAGGGCCCAGTCGTCCAAGATGTGGCAGGAGGTTGCCCAAACCAAGAAGTCAAGAGGGATGGTAGCAATTGGTAGCAAAGATGTGAAAGATTGTGAAGGGATAGTAGGGGAAGTAGAACTTTGCAGAAGAGTGAGAGCTGAGATGGCTTCTGAGTGCTGGTTCTGACCCCTGCTGCTCCAATTCCCGTGCTCTCTCCCACAGAGCAACAGTGTTATGGTGCAGGTGGGGGGTTGGACCCCTCCATTTTATAGAGATCTCCCTGCTTATGGTGCAGGTGGGGGGTTAGACCCCTCCATTTTATAGAGACTCACCTCGCCAGCAAGGGCCCAATCGTCGCAAGATGTGGCAGGAGGTTGCCCAAACCAAGAAGTCAAGAGGGATGGTAGCAATTGGTAGCAAAGATGTGAAAGATTGTGAAGGGATAGTAGGGGAAGTAGAACTTTGCAGAAGAGTGAGAGCTGAGATGGCTTCTGAGTGCTGGTTCTGACCCCAGCTGCTCCAATTCCTCTGCTCTCTCCCACAGAGCAACAGTGTTATGGTGCAGGTGGGGGGTTGGACCCCTCCATTTTATAGAGATCTCCCTGCTTATGGTGCAGGTGGGGGGTTAGACCCCTCCATTTTATAGAGACTCACCTTGCCAGCAAGGGCCCAATCATCGCAAGATGTGGCAGGAGGTTGCCCAAACCAAGAAGTCAAGAGAGATGGTAGCAATTAGTAGCAAAGATGTGAAAGATTGTGAAAGGATAGTAGCGGAAGTAGAAAGATGGCTTCTGAGTGCTGGTTCTGACCCCTGCTGCTCCAATTCCCGTGCTCTCTCCCACAGAGCAACAATGTTATGGTGCAGGTGGGGGGTTAGACCCCTCCATTTTATAGAGATCCACCCCTGCTTATGGTGCAGGTGGGGGGTTAGACCCCTCCATTTTATAGAGACTCACCCTGTCAGCAAGGGCCCAGTCGTGGCATGTCGTGGCAAGATGTGGCAGGAGGTTGCCCAAACCAAGAAGTCAAGAGGGATGGTAGGAAAGTTGTGAAAGGATAGCAGAGGAAGTAGAACTTTGCCGAAGAGTGAGAGCTGAGATGGCTTCTGAGTGCTGATTCTGATCCCTGCTGCTCCAATTCCTCTCCTCCCTCCCACAGAGCAACAGTGTTATGGTGCAGGTGCGGGGTTAGACCCCTCCATTTTATAGAGACCCACCCTGCCAGCAAGGGCCCAGTCGTGCCAAGATCTGGCAGGAGGTTGCCCAAACCAAGAAGTCAAGAGAGATGGTAGCAAAGTTGTGACAGGATAGTAGAGGAAGTAAAAGTTTGCAGAAGAGTGTGCTGAGATGGCTTCCGAGTGCTGGTTCTGACCCCTGCTGCTCCAATTCCTCTGCTCTCCCACAGAGCAATAGTGTTATGGTGCAGGTGGGGGGTTAGACCCCTCCATTTTATAGAGACCCACCCTGCCAGCAAGGGCCCAGTCGTGGCATGTCGTGGCAAGATGTGGCAGGAGGTTGCCCAAACCAAGAAGTCAAGAGAGATGGTAGCAAAGATGTGAAAGGATAGTAGAGGAAGTAGAACTTTGCAGAAGAGTGAGAGGAAGAGTGAGAGCCGAGATGGCTTCTGAATTTGCAGACTTGTTCAAAAAAAAACATTGGTCGTGTTTATTCATATTTACTCATGTGGATTTGTGTCATTCAGCAGGTTCTTTGTATCAAAACCATGATTTAAACATGTTCCGAACTTTGAATTATTATATGGACTCCTGATGATTCAATATGATTCATGTCGAGTTTCTGA
Organism: Cladocopium goreaui; assembly: GCA_947184155.2. Taxonomy (NCBI): domain Eukaryota; class Dinophyceae; order Suessiales; family Symbiodiniaceae; genus Cladocopium; species Cladocopium goreaui. Next base: position 5,497 of record CAMXCT020000802.1, on the reverse strand, counting down.
ATTTGATCGGACACCTTTGTTTGGCCAAATGGTTTCGGATAAATTTTATCTACTCGTGGTCAACAATCTATTATCTAACTGAACTATTCAATTCAAAAAACATGCACCAAATTTATATGTCATGTACCTTCCTGCCATTAAAGAAAACAAAACTGGAAAAAACATATCCTCTATAAAATAGGGATCTCTGACGCCCCCCCTCCTGAACCCATACTCTGAGCAGAATCATGCAAAACCATGGTTTCGCTATAAAATTGGGGGTCCAACCAACAGAAAAACCATACATAAAACGTTTTATGCAGGGCCATGACCCTCGCTATTTCATAGAGGGGTTTGGGTATCTAGGACTAAGGACGAGTAACGCTTCACCAGCACAGTTTCGACGATGTTCTTGGCGTGAGGTGATAGCAGCTGCAGGTGATGTAGTTCTGTGAGGACAGCTGCCTGTCGCAGCCGAGAATGTGGGGTTCGGGATGCCTTCGGTCATTGCATCATTTCCATCGAAGGGATCACAGATTAAAATATATGATAATGTATAGCAGTATTGAAAATGTAAGCAATATAATGCGCATTATATATGAGTATTTAATGCATTTATCTTTATTTTTGTTATATCTATATATTTAAGTGTATCTTGTGTAAGTATATATCATATTATACGTATATCTATATATTCTATTCAAAGGAAGGTAGCAATTTTGGAAAGGATGAGATGAGATGGACTGGAATGCAGCAACGAAAGAAATACAGTACCACGACTTGGGTCCAAGCCGAACTCAAGCAGCCCCGAGCCTGTCTCATTGGTCTTGAGACATCCAAGAGACCTGGCAATCTCACCAGCCCATAGCAACGGGATGGAACGGGTTCCGCATCAACTGAGGTCCCAACACATCAGCAAAGACTCAGTGAGACCTTTGTTCACCAACTCCCTGCATAAGTCCTGGCAAGACTGCGCAACGTGAATGATGTGAATAAGAGAAAATTCTCACAAAACCCAGGGTTTTTCCCTTAAGCTATGATTTAATGTTCATAATCATTTGGGTTTCCCATTGAAAATACTGAAATCTGAAGGTCTCGAAGCCAGGCCTGGCTGCGCTTCACCAGGAACATCACCAACGAAAGCTTCAGCACACTCACAGCCTCTGAGGATCATCTGTGGGTCGGGCTCAAAATTGGGGCACTTTCTGGGACCCTGACAATCCTACTGTACATTAATTATTTAACCATCAATTTCTGGTGATTAACATGGCTAATATTGGATAGTCATTATAGTCATTTAACGATCCATTCCCACACATTGAAAATCTGCAAAACCATGTCAGACCTGGTCAAAAATGTCTTGCAGAAATCCCGTTTTTTGAACTTTGTTTGGAAGTATTTTGGAAGTATTAACATTCTTAAGCATCCATGTAGTCATACCCCCCAACCATCAACCATTCTGCTTCCAGAATTTGCACCTCTTCATGGCATGAAGCGCCATAATCCGCAGCTTCGCTGCCGGACACCCGCACAATCTCTGCGTCCGTTTGCAACTTTAGCCTTCCGCTGCTATGCTATTGGCATAAGGAAACTATCGTACTCTTGGGACCGGTCGATGTGAAGCAAACAACTTCCACGTGTCTTCAAGCACAACCGATTGAAGTTATATCGAAAATTGCCTATTGCTGCCCCGTTCTTGACTACTATTGCGGCCAAAAGTGGGCTGGGCCTCAGTTTTTTGTGAAATGTTTGTCTCCGTCAATCATAGATCATCGATGACAATCGTGGTATCCCCACAGGGACCTGGATCTCATCTGTATGGCGATTGTAGTCCTCCATAGCACCCCCAACATTAACTACCTTCGGGTGGGTTAGAAGTTGGATCAGGTAATGCTGACAGCTGACAATTATTGATCAATCTATGGCGGCATCATTTGTACGTAGTGATCATCAATAAATACCCGCGAATATCCTCCACGTTTCGCCCGCCTTTTGGCCAGATTTTCTGGTGCTTGCACTGCTGGCGCTTTAGCAGCCTTGGATTTGCTTAAGATGGCAAGCCAACATCAAGAATACATTTAACTTGGAAACCAAATCATCAAAATATTGCCGCATCGAATAGGATAGTAATATATAATAATACTGTAATTCTCCATACCCAATATTGGGAATATTTAGGGGTCCTTGTTAAATTTAGGGGGTGGATGCCCAGGAGACTCCCCATGTCTGTTGGCTTCAGCAAATCCAAGCAGCGGCCACTTCCACCACCGCCCAAGCGTCCACGTCCTGGAGAAATAGAGGGGTCAAAACATCGCCAGGAAAGGTAAACTTACTTGAGTGTGTCTATCATCGCCCTAAAGAAACCCTTTCACCCAGCATAGTTCTTCAGGTTTATCCAGGTTGAATGGCAATTTGTAGCCGACATGCGTGATTTGATGTTGGTTACATCCCCAGTTGAACCTTTGAAAATGGCTCTCAACATCTGTAAAAAAACTCTACCCATGTAGGTTGGAGCAACCGTGTCCCCTCGCAGTCCTGCGGCTGGTTCAGTTGCCGCGCAAAGTCCCAAAGCATGGTATCGCAGCGGAAGCGCCGCACCAAGCTACATAGGAGGCAGTAGGAATCCGCACCTACATGATGTCTCATTGACATTCACCATCATTCACCTATGAAATCCACTGAGCATCACTTAGCTATGTAAGTCAGAATGAGTCGGCATTGCGGCCAGACATTTGGCTTTTCTGTGGGAAAAGGCTGGGGTGTGAGTGGATGTCGGTTCAAGAAGCATCGCGCACGTGTTGAAAGCTCTAAGGCAGCAACTCACTCTCAAGTCTCGACCTCAGGGCAAGTGCTGGTTACTGCACAACAGTGAAAGATCGTGAAGCCATGTGAAGATGTATAAAACCCCATGGCCCTGCTGGGCCTTCCAAGAGTATGAGGAGTTGGGGAATGAGCTGATTCGGCCAATCTGAACCTTCACAGGCAGCATAAGCAAGTGTCAGTCACGTACGTCTTGAGTTTGCAGGCGCCCTTCTGGCATCACAGCAAGATGACACACCCTGAGCTACTCGAATGCTTGACATTCTTCTCCTACTTCTTCTCCTTCTTTCTGGCTGGAGGTTTCAACCCGTCCCAAAGACATCCAAAGACAAAAGCGATGACTGGTCAGTGAGGGGAATCATCACCAAAAAGGGGTTGACAGGTGACATGGACGTGGTTCAGGACTTATCAATACTTACCCATAGGATCCATGTATGGTATATATGCTAACATTGGGGGCAGATTGGGGGTATATTGATGGTAAATATTACCATATATCCGCCGACCCCGGCTGCGCAAGGGGGAGCGCGTTAGGGAATAAGACAGCAGCACCCAGCCAGTAGCCAGCAGTCAATATCCGCCGACCCCGGCAGACGCAAGGGGGAGCGTGCCAGGGAATAATACTTTTGACTCTTGTTTCGGACTACTACTACTACTACTACTACTACTACTGCCATGGTGTTTTCCCATCCGGCAGGTGCCTTTTGAACAGAAGGAGTCACAGGAGCAGCAGCAGCAGCAGGAGGAAATAGAAGGTGTTTGACAAGACGGTTATCATCACAAAGGCAATTCTTTTTTTTTCTAGGATTTCAGAAGGGACGTTAGGCACTTTTTGGGCTCGATTTTGGAGCGTTTTGGGCACGAAATTAGGTGGCGTTTCAGCGTTTCAAGTGGTGGCCATGAGCAGCAGCAGCAACAGGAGCAACAGGAGGGTTCTATGTCTCATTGCACAAACAGTGGTATAAACATTGGTCGAAAACTATAAACATTGGTATATTATTGTGATTGATTTTGCGTCATGTTCGGCACGAAATTAGGTGTCTGGCTGCTGGTTTCTTACTTTATTAGAGGCAGTGGCAGCAATCAAAATTAGAGATCAATCAAATTTGACTAAAATTAGATTTCTATTGGACAAAATTGGATTTCTAGTAGGATTTCAGAAGGGACGTTTCGGCCCCCGAAAACCTATTCTTGTGATTGATTTTGCGTTATGTTCGGCACGAAATTAGGTGGTGTTTTGCTGTTTCGGCTGTGTTTTACAAAAGGTGTCTGGCTGCTGGTTTCTTGCTTTATTATAGGTGGCAGCAGCAGTCAAAATTAGAGATCAAAATTGGATAAAATTAGATTTCTAGTAGGAGTTCAGAAGGGACGTTTCGGCCCCCGAAAACCTAATATTGTGATTGATTTTCCGTCATGTTCGGCACGAAATTGGGTGGTGTTTTGCTGTTTCGGCTGTGTTTTAAAAAAGGTGTCTGGCTGCTGGTTTCTTGCTTTATTTGAGGTAGCAGCAGCAATCAAAATTAGCGATCAATCAAATTTGACTAAAATTAGATTTCTATTGGACAAAATTGGATTTCTAGTAGGATTTCAGAAGGGACGTTTCGGCCCCCGAAAACCTATTATTGTGATTGATTTTGCGTTATGTTCGTCACGAAATTAGGTGGTGTTTTGCTGTTCCGGCTGTGTTTTAAAAAAGGTGTCTGGCTGCTGGTTTCTTGCTTTATTATAGGTAGCAGCAGCAGTCAAAATTAGAGATCAAAATTGGACAAAATTGGATTTCTAGTAGGATTTCAGGAGGGACGTTTCGGCCCCCGAAAACTTAATATTGTGATTGATTTTCCGTCATGTTCGGCACGAAATTGGGTGGTGTTTTGCTGTTTCGGCTGTGTTTTAAAAAAGGTGTCTGGCTGCTGGTTTCTCGCTTTATTAGAGGCAGCAGCAGCAATCAAAATTAGAGATCAAATTTGATTAAAATTAGATTTCTATTGGACAAAATTGGATTTCTAGTAGGATTTCAGAAGGGACGTTTCGGCCCCCGAAAACCTATTATTGTGATTGATTTTGCGTTATGTTCGTCACGAAATTAGGTGGTGTTTTGCTGTTTCGGCTGTGTTTTAAAAAAGGTGTCTGGCTGCTGGTTTCTTGCTTTATTGTAGGTAGCAGCAGCAGTCAAAATTAGAGATCAAAATTGGACAAAATTGGATTTCTAGTAGGATTTCAGAAGGGACGTTTCGGCCCCCGAAAACTTAATATTGTGATTGATTTTCCGTCATGTTCGGCACGAAATTGGGTGGTGTTTTGCTGTTTCGGCTGTGTTTTAAAAAAGGTGTCTGGCTGCTGGTTTCTCGCTTTATTAGAGGTAGCAGCAGCAATCAAAATTAGAGATCAAATTTGATTAAAATTAGATTTCTATTGGACAAAATTGGATTTCTAGTAGGAGTTCAGAAGGGACGTTTCGGCCCCCGAAAACCTAATATTGTGATTGATTTTCCGTCATGTTCGGCACGAAATTGGATGGTGTTTTGCTGTTTCGGCTGTGTTTTAAAAAAGGTGTCTGGCTGCTGGTTTCTTGCTTTATTAGAGGCAGCAGCAGCAATCAAAATTAGAGATCAATCAAATTTGACTAAAATTAGATTTCTATTGGACAAAATTGGATTTCTAGTAGGATTTCAGAAGGGACGTTTCGGCCCCCGAAAAC
>CAMXCT020000801.1:50000-209472 GCA_947184155.2 Cladocopium goreaui | reverse complement strand
GTTACTAGTGGTTACTAGTGGTTACTAGTGGTTACTAGTGGTTACTAGTGGTTACTAGTGGTTACTAGTGGTTACTAGTGGTTCCTAGTGGTTCCTAGTGGTTACTAGTGGTTCCTAGTGGTTCCTAGTGGTTCCTAGTGGTTCCTAGTGGTTCCTAGTGGTTCCTAGTGGTTCCTAGTGGTTCCTAGTGGTTCCTAGTGGTTCCTAGTGGTTCCTAGTGGTTCCTAGTGGTTCCTAGTGGTTCCTAGTGGTTCCTAGTGGTTCATAGTGGTTCCTAGTGGTTCCTAGTGGTTCCTAGTGGTTCCTAGTGGTTCCTAGTGGTTCCTAGTGGTTCCTAGTGGTTCCTAGTGGTTACTAGTGGTTACTAGTGGTTACTAGTGGTTACTAGTGGTTACTAGTGGTTACTAGTGGTTACTAGTGGTTACTAGTGGTTACTAGTGGTTACTAGTGGTTACTAGTGGTTACTAGTGGTTACTAGTGGTTACTAGTGGTTAATAGTGGTTAATAGTGGTTAATAGTGGTTAATAGTGGTTAATAATGGTTGATAATGATAATCAATGATTAATATACTGCTTGGTGTTTTGGAACATGGCTTTTTTTTTTCCGTTTCATATATGGGATGGAATGGAATAATCTTTCCCATTGACGAACTCCATCATTTTTCCAGATGGTTATTACACCACCAACCAGCTATTTTTTTTTCATTTATCCTCACCATTTTTATAGGTGGTATGGTTACCATTTTAATAATCATTAACCACTAGTTGTTGCCATCATTTACCGTTTGCAAAGATTGGGGCTTCATTGGGGCTTCAACCACCAACTTTTGAGAACTGGTGATTCGCCGGCGTTCATTTTTGGAAAGGCGTGGGGAAGCATCCCATTTTGGAACGAACTTTCAGGTTGATGAGTGATTAGAATTACATACTGTAGCCATATAGAGGGATAGCAGTTATTCCTGAGCAAAGAATTTTAGGGCTAGTCAGGGTAATCTGTATATTGGGGCTTAACTTTAGGTGATCTAAGGCAGCTAAACCGCTCCTACAAACGGATATCACACTCATTCATTAGGGAATTAAGCCATAAAAACTATAATCATCCCGAAGTCGCAAAGATATTCTCATTTTAGTGAGGACTTTTTAAAAAACTCCATATTCTATCTACTTCAGGATGACTATAGTACAAGCAAGGGCCCCTAGTAATAGGTCAGTTGCTTCATTGTCCTACCGAATGTTGCGCTGAGGTTTGGTCGTGTCTAGTTTGGACCTCAGGGCTGTGACCTGGTTGTTTGGGTGTTATATGCACATATATATATATATGTAATATACTATACACATATGTATGATGTATTTATACATACATACAGCATACATATATATATATACATTCACATGAATGCATGCATGCATGCATGCATGCAGACAGACAGACAGACAGACAGACAGACAGACAGAAAAAAACATATACATACATTATACATATATGTATGATTATGTATGTATATATATATATGTATAAGCATCTCATTCCATGCCAATTCCTGTGGATTGTGTCGGCGCTGCATCCCTTCGAAAAAATGATATTCCACTGATTGGACACCCAACGCCCCGTGATGCGTTTTCATCCGCCCTGACGAGACCTCCAAGTTAGGAGCTTACTAGGCCGTTGCTGTTGCGGACCAGATCTCTGAAGCATCTTGATGAATCCGAATACAGTAATTGGTCAGCTCCCCATTTTGATCTGCTAAATTCGATGTCTTTGGTGGATGAACTCCAATCCTCCTTGTATGAATTCCCCTCCACATCTTTTAAACAGTTTTTTTTTCTTCCATCCCAAACATGTCTTCTTTTCTTTCAAAACAATCCGGGGTTTTTCTCAACCAAATCCACAAACAAATCCCAGGTTTTTCGCTTTGTCATACGCCAAATCCCAGGTTTTTCTTGCTTCAGGTCACCTGCTGTTTGAAGGCTCGCGACCTGAGTCGCGCGGTAGGGGCCTCAGAGACGAGTTGAGTCAACGAATTCCTTCCCAGAACCATCTTCGAGCACCCCCTCCAGTCACAGATGCTGAGAATACCTTGGAAACCTCGAAATTTCGGAGGACACATCATCTTTTTCACATCCTGGAAATCCGTTTCGCTCTTTTTGGGGGTTACTAATCCCTTTGCCCGTTGATATTAAACACCCCACAGAAACCCTGGTTGCTTGTTGGATGAAACCACATATCTTTGACTCATAGAATGGAGGTGTTTAGTATGAATGCTGCATGGGATTCGTATTCAACAAAAAAAACATGTTCCCGGAGATTTCAAATTTATGAGCAGAATCCAGAAAATGAGCAGCCTGCAGCCTGCAGCTGCAAAAAGACCCCTTCGACATCCGAGAAACGGTTGATGATTGGGATGGGGTTGTCCCAAAATTTCTCGGAGAAACCTATGTGGTATATATATATATACATGATATATATATATATACATGATATATATATATACATTATATATATATATATATGTATATATACATACATTATATATACATACATATATATACATATATATACATACATATATATACCATATATATACCATATATCAATAATATGTATTTCTACAGTATATGACTGTAATGTACATCAGGTGCTTTCCTTGGAATACTTGGACAACGACGGCGCCTCCCTGGGGACAGCGGGGGACAGCGGGCTCCGTGGTTCCGGGCGCTTCGTCGTTGGCGTGGTTTGCCACAGGAAAAGCGTAGGAAAACCATGGGAAAACCATGGGAAAACCATGGGAAAACGCCGATTGAACCAAGAAACATGGGGGATTTCCATGGATTTTATGGCTGATTGATGAAAGCTAAGTTGACGCACATCGCTTGGATAATGGGTTTATGGAGGATATAACTAACTGGTGGTTTCTGGTCGTTTCTAGTCATGGTAAGGGTGGTTAAAATCCATGGTTAATGGAAGATTCTCAACCAAACTTGCAAATGATGGCATTTTGATGTGAACATCAAAACATTGGTAAACCAAGATCTATCATTATCTACCATCTAGTTTGGTTGTTAACCATTATCTATCATTGCCATTAACCATTATCTACCATTATCTATCAACATTTCGAGGATAATCATTTGCTACCAATAGCAGTTGTTAAGAATTATTACTTTTGGCACACTGGCTAATAATCCAGAATAGTAGTGGTTAGTAATAATGGTTAGTGATGGTTCGGTCAATGTTTGTTGATTCTTGTTCAAAACCCCTGGTTGATGATTAGTCCGGGTATTACACAACCCTTTAAACTCATTTTGGACACTCGGAATCTATGAAGTGGGCATGTCCTTCTTAACCAGGCGGACTGAGGTTTTGAGCTCTGCTCAAAATGGGATTCTGTGTGCATCATCTCCTCTCATTGTTGAGGCTTATCTCCCCAATGTTTCTTCTTGGCAATTTCCCGACTTGCTCACATCTCCAGTTCTTCTTGGCAGTCAGCATCCCTATTCTTTGGAGCTGATCTAATGATTTTTCTTCATGATGTCTTGTCTCTTCTCATTTGGTGGGACGTATGGAAACTTAGACGAACCCTGGATATTTACCTATCAAATGTTGGCCTTCCGAACTTCCTTCAACATCGTCCACTTTTCTCCGGATGAACATCACCATTTCTGGTCCAACCTCAGAATTTTGCTTCGATCAAAAAATCCGACCTATCTTTTGATGATCACCATGGCCTTCCCCAGTCAATCCCATTGTTTTTTTACAAACAGGACCGGGCGGATCTCCATGTACGCTGCGGTCATTGAGAGTTGTATCACCTCTGGCGAGGCCTCGAAATGCCTCGGTGGTTTCCTATGCGGCTACCCCAAGTCACCATGGGTTTCAATAACTCAAATGGTCGAATGAATTGGATGATTTGGGGTACCACTATTGGTATATATATATACATATAGACATATATATATAGACATATATATATAGACATATATATATATATAGACATATATATATAGACATATATATATGGACATACATATATATATATAGACATATATATATAGACATATATATATATAGACATATATATAGAGACATATATATATATAGACATATATATATATAGACATATATATATAGACATATATATAGACATATATATATAGACATATATATATAGACATATATATATAGACATATATATATATAGACATATATATATAGACATATATATAGAGACATATATATATAGACATATATATATAGACATATATATATATATAGACATATACATATATATATAGACACATATATATATATACACATCAATATACGTATATACACATAAATGATATATACATTGGATTGGATTTTACTTTCCTGCATCTTTTTCTCAGGGTTGCCAACAAATACCTTGTGAATGCTTCGAAACATCTTGACCATATCACCCAAACATCTTTTCAACATATTTTTGAATCAAGGTTTTCACCAATAAAAATGCGGATAAACATGAGAAAAATGAGGATGTACTGATGTACCTGTCAAAGATGTCTTAAGGAACCAAAAAGACATGTTGATCAAATCCCTTCCCCCAAAATGACAAGCCAGCAGAAAGCCTGGTGCTGTACCAGGCTGCCATGTGGCTTCGAAACAGCAAATCATACTGTACGGAATTCTGTCTGAATGATAAAAACCATCGGTTTCCTTGCGTAACAACTCGAAGGGAAAATTTAGTTCTGGATTGTAAAAACAAAACCACAGTTTTCCATGCAGATTGTTTCATTGTTTGGATGGTACACAAGCACGGTTTCTCCCCAAAAACCCTGACTTCAAAAATGGTCATTTTCAATAGCTTTTTGTATGTTTACCAGGCCGGGTAACTATTGACCATTAATAATAGATTATCCATAAATTTAACCATAGATTAACCATAGATTTACCATTTATAGATGGTTTACCCAGCCATAAACTTACCATTATGAGATGAACCATGAGATCCGCTTAAGAATTCCAGCACCTGCAAAGAAGCCTCCGCTGCTGTCACGAAATTCAGGTGACCACGGCCTTGCAGATGGTCGATTGGGCCTACACGAGAGCTCCTCCCGAGGATGTTCCTTGGCGACGGCCTGTTGTTTCATGTTGTTTCGGAAGATACCCCAAAGGAGTGAGATTTTCCAACAGAAACGCTTTTCATGTACCGAAACATACCGAAAGCTTAGTTTTATGTTTGAATGGTTTCGGATGTGGATTTGGGAGAGCAAACTGCTGGGGCAGTTTAGCTGGGAGTACAAGTTCACAAAGCAAATATTTGGGATGCTAGCTACAAAACATGGGGTGTGAAGAAAAACAACCATGGCATCCAGGAAACCCAGAGATTTTTTTTTTGCGTATTTCATCGCATTTATGATCCAATCATTTCTGGGGTAGCTCAGTTTGATCGGCATTTGGGGTTTCAAATGGGTTGAGACATCAGGTTGAAGCATTCATGTGTCATTGACCAGAGCTATTGGAACACATGTATTTCCCAAGTCGGCTGCATGTTGGAAGCTGCTTCTAATTTTTCAGGAAACCAGGTGAGGACCCCCCAAACCTCTCTTGATCCATGTTAAGGCTTATGGAATATTTGCCAATCAAGATGGAATTCACAACAGACTTGAGGGTAAAAAACATGGGTGGTAGCCAATACTAGGTCAACCTTGGATGGGTAGTTTAATTCTTTAATCTTTTGCCATAGGAATATCTTGTAACCCGCTAACAAAAACATGCAGGCTATCCAAGATTGGCAATCAATAGATTCGTCTAACAGGGGTTGGTAACTGTCCCATTTTGGGAATATTGGACATCACCTAAAACAGTAGCCATTATAGACCATATACCATTCATGGTTGGGTGATGTGACCCATGGGGACATCAGTCATGACCCATGAAAGATTCCGAACGAGAACTGGTTGGGGAAGCCAAACAGCAAGGCACGCACGGGTCTCTCCATGGATTTGCTGAAGCGGGTCTTTGACAGCGCCGTCTACCGGGGGGCCGAGGCGAGAGTGCGACTTCTGTGGATCCTCCAAGTCTTAACCACACAAGGAGGCTATGATATCTATGTGAATACATGCTATATATATAATTATACATATACATGCAATATGTGTATATATATACATGATATATATATATACACATACACCATCCCGTTTGTAGGGGTGCACCCAGATTCATGAACCATAATCATTCGAATGGTGACAGAAAATGTTGTGGATCTCCATAGGGTACAGATGGAGCTTGTGCAGCTGCAAAGATGGACTGAAGATGGAGATCACCAGAATTTCTGGCAGCTTTGGGGTGATGATTCACCAGTGATCTCTGGAGCCAAAAGCTCGAATTCAAGGGCCCCGAAATTCAGAAGCCGTGCCTTGAAGGGGTGGAACTCCTAGCTCCCAAAAATCTGGTTCTATTGGGCGGATTTCCCAGTTAGGCACCTTGCAGTTAGGGTAAATGCCATATTTTTTCAGAAAGGCTTGTTGCCAGCGCTGAAATCACCAATTCTTTGTTTTAAACATCCTATTTGATGACCATTTCCCAAAGGATACACCTAAGTCCCTCATAATTAAAATAGGATGTTTAATCAAAAAGTGGATTTTTCTTGGAATGCCATATTTTTTTTTAGAGCGTTTGGAACATGAGGAAAGCCTACTTTCCAGTGGCAAAAAGCCCCTCTAAGTCCCAAGTTTTTTGGTGGAACCCACTGGAGATGAAGCCAGGCGGAGGCGCAGAATGTGCTGGATGCCATCGGACTTCGAGTGGGAGATCATGTGGCCAGATGTGGAGATTTGGAGATCATGGAGCTGGGGGATATGGATATATATGTATATATATAGACTGTGTATATATATATATATATTATAATATTTACTATAATATAATATAATGTAATATAATCTATATAATATAATATATTTAATATAGTTAAATACACTATAATATCAAATAGTATAAGATAAGATAATATAATTTAATATTCATATAATCCAATATAGTATAATATAATATCATAGAATATATAGTATATAATGTAAACCATAATATATAATATATAATGTAATAAATAGTAGAACATATAATAGAACATATAATAGAACATGTAATAGAAAATATCATAGAAAATATAATATAGTAGAAAATATAAGATAATAGAAAATATAATAAAATAAATCATATAATATAATAGAAAATATAATATAATAGAACATAAAATATAATATCACATATAATATAATAGAAACTATAATATAATAGAACATATAATATAATAGAAACTATAATATAATAGAAGCTATAATGTAATAGAAATTGCAATCGAAATATAATAGAAATATTCATAGAAAAGACAATAGAAAATGTAATAGAACATATAACATATAATTTACTATAATACAATATAATATAATATGATATAATATAATGTGATATAATATAATACGATATAATATGATATAATATAATATAGTATAAACTAGTATAATATAATATAGTATAACATAATATAATATAATATAACATAATATAATATAATAGAATAGAATAGAATAGAATATAATATTGAAATATAAAATAATATATAATATTAAAATATAATATAATATAATATAACATAATATAATATAATATAATTTAACATAATATAATATAATATAATATAATAAATATATACATGTATAGAGGGGGAATGTTCCCCAGAGGTATGGGTTTTTATGAAAGGATGCTATTGGTTTCATTGACTTCATTGTTATTGTGTTTCATGTTACTCTTATTTCTAGCCTCTGACCTGATCTGGGGAAATTCCTTGCAGGATTCCTCCCGGAAACAGCGAGCTGCACTACCAGAACTATTGCGAATTTGATGAACAAAGCTATAGGAAACCACCAGATTACCAGATTTGGGGATAACTACCATGATGTTCTGTAGAATTTTGCTCAAATCAATCTAGTGACGTTGATATCGCCCTCGAAATCAACCATACATTCTAAATCATCTCACTATTTCTTGACAAGCAGATACAAGTTTTATGTGTATATATATATCCAGAGAACATGAAATTGAAAACATATCTGTCATAAAGATAGGATCAATATGAAAAAAGGATCATGTCAAAAAATAGAATCAATCGCCGAGCCATATTATCCATATTATCAAAGCAATCAATAGCCATACTACCAATCAGAAATATACAACAATATGACCAATGCTATAAGAGCTTATAGGAAAAGTTGATATGATAATAGTGTAAGACTAGTGCAATATTACCATATTATATAAATCCAATGGGCCATAAATTACTATTATCCATATCATTGATTAATCATATATATATATCAATTATATTATCAAATAATGTGGCTTAGCACAAAATCGATTAGTTGATGATTGAATATTATCCACTGCTTATCGAAAATCTATCAATCACCATTTGCCATGACTATTATCAAATAATTTACTATGGACTATTATTGACAAGTGACTATTGCCATCTTCTATTATCCTATGTTGAACCTATCAATCGCGATGACCATTATTGCGTATTATGGAATACCCCATATTACGTGGCTTGTTTCACATCAATATCATAGCTTTATCAATCAACATCACTACATCATTATATTGATTGTTGAACCATAAATCAACCAATTAGAATAATAAACATATGGATTAATCATATCATTGACACATTAATATTACCATGACTATGATCACCAATTATAATGAACACGCTATTAGATTATTCACATACTATCTAATCCAACAATGATTCTTGAATATTAGATGATTCATATCTGATCCAATATGATAATATCATCTAGTATTCTAATCCAATTATGATGATATATAATCATAAACAGAATAGCAGATGATACTATCCAATATTATCAGAATATTAATCTATTGGAGAATCACTATAAACTATTCATTGTAGATTAATATTATATGTGATAGATTAGCCAATACATATTAATGATTATAATTGTTACTATTCATACTATTTATCTGGGCATTTTTTTAACGACTTCACTGCGACCTCACTGGAATCATGGTGAATGTATATGGGAATCATCCCAAAATGGCCGAAACTTTCAGGTTAGTGAAATATTATCATTTACCCAGAAGAATGGGGGAACATCCTTTTTGTTTTCCAGAAAGAATGGGTTGAGGCGTGAATGTGGGGAGAAGGTTTTTTTTTTTTGTAGCAATTATAGCAATTATGTGGTTTTGATGTGGATATCATGGTGATCTTTGGGATTTGACCCACAAACATTTGGGGATTTAATCATAGTCATAATGATTCTATTGATTCTTGAACCTCAGGTCCGAAACGCCTTGCAAGACACGCTGACCACTCGCCGTTCGCCGGGGCCACCGGGGCCACTGGGATCAAATGATGAACATAGGAAGATTGTGACGATAAGACCATTGAACATTGGGTTAATTCCATTATATTCCATTGTTTTGTCAACATTTTTCTGAATTTTCCTGTAAACAATTACCATACATGGGCTTTTATCCATTTCTTTAGCCGGCTCAAAGCTAGCAGCGCTGGGAAGTCTGGTTGGTGATTTGATCGTTCGATCAAATCGGATGAGTTGGGTGTTTCGGGGTTACTCTCTGGTAATTTGTTACAGTTTGCGAACTTGAAGCCATGGCCCATTTTTGATGTTGATGTTACGGAACTTAAAGATGGTGGATTTTCCATAGCAAACTGTTAGTTTACCAGGTAAAACTTGGGTTTACGGGTAGGGCTAGCGGCAAAAGATAAGAAACAAACCAGACACCCAAGATGGGCATCCTGTGAATCTTTTTGTAATGTGGTATATAAACCCAATGCCATACGCTTTGGATTATCATCTCCATTAAGATGAAGATTTAGAGGGTATATATGAGGTATATATATACATGATCTAGCCAATTTTCAGACACACCCATTGGGTTTGAGGTATTTTTCAGCTTGAAACAGGATCATATGGAGCTGACTTCCAGTTCTGTTCCAAGGTCGCGAGCTGATGAATCGGCTTACAAAGGACAGCGACAGTTGAGGGCTGGTGATTGGGCCGGTTTATTATTATCATTATCACTATTATTATAAACAACACTCCTAATGATATTATCACTATTATTATCATTATCACTATTATTATTATCATTATCATCAATAACCAATAGTGATAACAACACTCCTAATGATACCTAATTCATCAATAATTCATTATCACTATTATTCATCAATAATGATACTAAGAATACCGAATAGTAATAAGAAGAGTGATAACAACACTCCTAATGGAGGTTTCCTAAAATGGGGGGGGGTACCCCTAAATCATCCATTTTTTATTGGATTTTCCATGAAATAAATCATCCAGCTGTTGGGGATTCCCCATTTATGGAAACCTCCAAATAGTTGGGTCGCTCTTCAGCCCTAGGGCGCACAGCTAGGTTTCAACCATAGGAATGGAATGGTGATTCCCAGTAACGAGCAAGCACATTGTTGAGGGTTGAAACAGAAAGCACCAACGAGGCGGACGACATCATCATCATCAGAATAATAATAATCATCATCATCATCCCCATATACATGCCATTTTTTCGGTACAATTTCAGACACATGTATATCCTCAATTCTGTTGGTGAATTGGCCATATTGCCATCTTGGTTGCAATCTTCTTTACATTTTCACACGAAATTTTTCGTGGGTACATTTTCCGCAACCAATGAGATCAACATCTTTCCTGGCGAACCAGTCATATCCAGTCACTATCTACCCTCTGGTAATTTAACATAGCTATTGAAAATGGCCATTTATGGTGAGTTTTCCCATTAATAGCATGGTGATTTTCCATAGTCATGTAAACGTTTACCAGAGGGTACTACCAGTTGACCTTAATCAAACCAGACTCCACCATTACCCCAACAACTCCCTTGAAATTTCCTCTGATGTACGGGATGTTGTAGCTGTCATAGAGGTCATCGTTTGGAAAAAAAAATTGTCTTCGGACCTGGTATGAACCATAGCATTTTCATAAGACCTTCAATTCTAGATTCGAATCCAATGAAATCCCTCCAAATTCCCCTCGAATCCCATACAAATCCCATTAAATCACATTCAAATCCCATTGAAATCCCAGTAAATCCCATTAAATCCCATTAAATGCCAATTTCAAATCAAATTTTTCATCTTTGGGGATCGAAACCACACCAGTTGATCTCCACATGGCAGTTTCCATAAGATGTTCGACGCGTGACTGACCTAACCAAGAGGATCTAAGAGTCAGTTTGAAATTGTTTGTCAAATCGACTTAATAGTAAAGACATAAATAAGCTTCATAAATGAAGAATCTTGAATGCATATATACATATACATATGATATATGTATGTATATGTATATGTACACTACATATATATATATAATATACATACACTGTATATATGTACATAAATATGTACAATATATGTGTAAACATCCCCAGTTGCACCAGTTGTATCAAGCGCTATCTTGGAGGAGCCTCCAAGATCCAGGCGGTCCAGGCGCTTTTTTTCGCCGTAGCGAGTCATGGGGCTTTCCTAAACTGGGAATAGCCCAATAGCTGGATGGTTTATTTCATGGACAATCCCAATCTAATAGCTGGATGATTTGGAGGTACCACAATTTAGGACACCTCCATATAATGGTGATTTACAGGTACTACAATGGCTAGTGGTTCATATACTGTATATATATAATGGTTAATGGTTATGAATGGTAAATGGCCATGAAATGGAACCGATTTATTGAAGGTACCTACCATAAGGTCTATTTTTTAGGGCTATATTATATGATAGCTATATGGGAATATCTCCAGAAAATATGGTTAAACCATCCATAAACCAACTTTTTTTTGGTTTAAACCATCCATAAAAATGGTGAATTTGGGGATGGTAACTATCGCTTGACACACTTTGTAAACGTCTACAGGAGGGTATAATAAATGTATAGTGGTAAGGGTGTAAGGATTGTACTACCTGGAAAGTGAGTGGGTTATACTAAGCTACAGCATCATTGATCAGAATTATGTAATATAGGTAGGATAAACAGTAGGACTAACCATGCTTGTTGGACGCGCAGCATCAAGTGAGTGTGCAACTTCACATGATTGTTATTAGCTGCATCCCATCCACCCTACATGAAGTGACTAGAGTTACAGAATTCGTTCAACCGTAAATGACCAAACCGTACATTTCCTCTATCCTTACGTTTATATATTCACATGTGTACATATACACACATATATATATATACACATATTTAATACCCGCCAAAAGATGCAGAAAAGTAAAACTTTTCACTATTTCAGGACAGTCTTTTTTTAAAACCACATTCTATCTTTTTCGTGGCTTACTATATCTATATTTATATATCTATATCTATATATATATATATCTACTATATTTACTTTATCCATAGATGTGGTATCATAACAGATGACCATTTTGGGCTAAGCCGGCGCCCGAGGACCACAGGGACCACAGGGACCACAGGGACCATAGGGACCACAGTTGGTCAGCAAGGTGCGGACTGGGTGAACGTGGTCCGTTTCGTCTCCAGAAAGTGACGTGACTTAGGGAAATAACTGTTGTCTAACTGAAGGTGAATAACCATAATAAGTATTATATAATTGTTTTGAATTTTATAATAATATCATATAAGGATATGTGTTTTCTTTTTGGGGAAGATGATAATGGCAAATGTGGACGCTATTGGGATAATTATATATATATATATTGATTATATGGGATACATTGGGGAAGATGATAATGGCAAATGTGGACGCTATTGGGATAATTATATATATTGATTATATGGGATACATGACCAACCCGATAGATCTATGTTGGTTTATGAAGCTTATAACTCATCTAGCCATCAATTGGGGATGTTTTTTTTTTTTTCCGGAGAAATGTGTATGTAAACAGCAAGAAAATGGATGTGACATGTTAACTAAGAACAACTATGGATGTTTCACACAATTTTTCAGAACTTACAGTATGTTACAGCACATTTTCAGAGAAACCCAAGTGATTGGGGCTTACACGACTCAGATTTTCATGGGTTTTGATCTATCTCTGTAGCACCGGTGAGGCTCGGTCAGTTGCTACAAGGGTAAAAAACCACCTGGTTGATCTGAGATTATGGACTGACCAAGGATGGGTTTTCCTGGAATCCCCAGCGGGAGGGGATGACAGACATTGGGCTTTTGACAACTGCTCTGCCCTTGTTTTCACAGCACAACACTGAGTTGCTTAAGCTCTGTCCCCTTGGCTGGAGATCAAATGTTGAGACTGAAATACGATTGACCATCTGGGCGCTGGTCATGTAGCGACCATCCAAACCCCTAATATCAGTTGAAATGGGGAGAAATTTGGGTTCTTTTCGGATCACCCTGCAGGAGGTTGAGAAATCACCACTGTGAAAAACCACTCTGAAGGAGCACCAAACATATGATATGAATCACCGTTAAAAAACCCTCCTCTGAACTGCGGAACTGGAATTCATTTGACCATGAAGATTTCAAGACATTTCAACAGATTTCAAGTGTAAACCATGGGACATCTCCGACATCGACATCTCAGGCCTTGGGATTCATCCTTCTCCTCGGAACCGCGCTTTGAGGCGATTGGTGATGAATGTTTGTTTCCCAATGGAAACACCATGGGAAAATCGGATGGGGGTTGGTGACTGTTGGCGTTTTTTTTTTCCAAATTGAAAATCCAAGCATTTTTAAGGGGAATCGAACCCGGGACGAGTTTCAATCGATATTTTTTGGGGACAGTTTCGATCCCAGAGTGGAGATGAGTTTACGGCTTTCGATCTTCTTTTGGGGCTGCGAAAGACAACTTCAGATTTTTCGTTGTACTTCTCTTTTTTTTATCATAAGAATGGTTATAGTATACAATTTCAAGAATTTGCCATGGAGAGCAATGTTTACCCCTTGGTATAGGTGACTATTGTTTAACGTAGCCATGGACAATTTGCTATTTGTAGATGATGTATCCATTAAACATTGCAGTTTTCCACGGCTATGCATGATTGCCTGACGGTATCCTGTGAAAAGTTGAGTAGTAACTCAAGTTGAGAGTAACTGCAAACTGCACAGCCTGTTGGATAATTCCCAACAGCGAATCTGTTGGGTTTCAATCTCTGGGGCCGGGGGTGACACGTAGCCATGCACGCCCCGAAAAAGCGGAACCGTCCTCCGTCGCCTTGCTGGTACCAGGAAAACCGACTTAGAAATAGAGTGGATGGAAGAAATCCTGCACCTGGGATGGTAGAAAGCCTATAAATAATGGGATAAACAACCATTTTTTTCGGTGCAGGATTTCTTCCATCCACAGTAGGAGTGTGCAATCTTTTACCAGCTGGATCTATCTGAAATTGGTGGAGCGACTAGCCTGGAGACACGGAGACCAGTTGCACTCCAGGACAAAAAGGATGCCAACAAGAACTGCCTGATATCAGACATTAATCCCTGCAATGGTTATATAATCTTATATATGTACATGCATGTATATACTATATATATATGCACATATGTATATTTCAACCTTGAAACTGAAGTTATTAAGATTATTTTTACTGTTCTCATTCTTATTTTTACGATACGTTTTCTACATATGGAAAATCGGTCTGAAGCCTTAGCTTTCGACGTCCAGGCCTACGGTGGAACGTGTGATTCTCAGTGGCGCCAGGTGATGTCAACGGAGATATCTGAGATGGGATGGACTCAAATGGCACAGATTTCACTAACCATGGTGAACCACATATTGGTGAATATAATTATTGTTGAGTATGATTGGTGAATATTAACCAATTTTGTTAACCCAGTTATTGGATATTCAATAACTATGATTGGTGAACCAGAATTGATCACCAATTCAGTTTAAACTTAAACACCATAACTGCAATAATCATATGCCAATCGCATTTCGTGATTTTCCAGCCCAGGAGTGACCCATGGGATAGCAGCGCTGCTAGCTATTGGCTCGGACACGACATGTGCCCTGCTGTTGACCTGCAAAGCAAACAGTAGGATTTTTTCCCCAGGAAAAATGGTGAATTTACAAACATGGGGGATTTGACAGGGAGACATGGGCAAAGAATGGTGATTCGAGCAGCTCAAATTCAAGACATCATGAGCATTAACAAGCAAAATTGGGATTCTCACCGATTCTTGGGACTACTAGACCTCAGACCATTTTATTTTTTTCCTTTGTATCCACATTCTTTTGACTGTTTCTACACCAATTCTGGGAATTCTCATCCAAGTACATCATCACTTTGGCCAATTTTTTGCAAGTGATATAATGTCAACCCCGGATTAATAAACCATGGTTTATTAATTAGGGGGGTACTCCCCAAATAGTCGTAATCTGATACTTAAATGGTATCTCCCCAATTAAACAACCTAGGGGTTTCTTAATCCAGGGTTGACATTACACATGAATGTTTTAGCTTTTTGCACCCAAAGCTATCGCGGTTTCCTGCAGATAATTTTCCGAAAAAACCAACTCCGGGGCCCGGGCCGTGCTTTGTTTCATCGATGGCTCTTAGTTGGGAATGGGGCAGTGAACCATTTCATAGCAATAAAAACCATCATCCCATGCCCTACCATTCCCTACCATTCCCTACCATTCCCTACAGCACCAGTAAGTCTTTTTCCGAAAATCCTTGCAGGTACTCTTCGCTCTTCAACCCACCTGCTGCGTGGATGCCATGGACCTTAGACTCGCTGGTCTGGCCCTGAGAGATACCATGGCGAATGTGTCATCGAAGTAAATGCCGGTTTCACCATGAACAGATGGGATTTATATAGGACTTAATGGGATTTGATAGGGATATCTTAGAGATCATGGGATTTCGTAGGGATTTAATGAGATTTTCATGGAAGATTTATAGGGATTTCACATGGGATTCTAACGGACATTTCATGGGATTTACCGATGATTTAACGAGATTTACTCTCTGGTAATCAAACGTCTGGGAAATCCATGGGATGATTGGCCATGGTAGACTACCATGCTGGCGATTGTGTGACCATGGTAGGCGCAAGCGTCTTTCGTGACAATTTCAAGTTTTCGTGATCTGATCAGCTTTTTGGGTTCCTTAGTTGCTGTTGTCAAGCATATGCCAACGTTTTTCGGCTGCATCTCATCTCCATGGTCAAATTGGTCTTTTTTTTCTGCCGGTCAACTTCCTGCTGCCCACTTTACCATGGCAAGCCCTAATTTTAATTGGAACTAACAGACACACTAGACAAAACACGCTCGTACTGGTATTTAATTGCATCGTGTGCTTAAAATCATCCAAATTCCAGAATTCCAGATGGGGGTATCTAAGAGTTGTGTACCCTCTGGTAAACTAACATAGCTATGGAAAATGGCCCATTTATAGATGGTTTACCTATTAAAAATTGTGATTTTCTATATGTTAAATTACCAGAGGGTATATACCAATATGGCCACTTGCATAGAAGAATTGTTTTGATAAATCCCATGGGTTTTGGGGGTTCATTCTGCCATTTTTTCAGGTAGCAAAAACGATCATATCAACATATCAAGTTTGTTTGTTACATAACAATAGCCTAATAGCTATAATTTGTTTGAATAATTTTAGTATCAACAACAATAAAATAACGACAATGATATTAACAGTAATATTAATTTAGCAATGATAGTAATGATAGTAAAAATATCAAAAGTAATAATAGTAACAATAATAACAGTAACACAAGTAATAGCGATAATAATGATAATAGCAACAATAATAGTAACAACAACACCAACAATGATAATACTAATAATGATATATACAGTGTATATATATATGTATCTATGTACTGAGTGCAGTACATACACACTATCTATCTATCTGCCTATCTGTCAATCAATCAATCTATCTACCTATCTGTCTATCTATCAATCTATCAATCCATCTATCTATCTATCTATCTACCTACCTATCTATCTATCTATCTACCTACCTAGCTACCTAGCTGCCTATCTACCTATCTACCTACCTATCTACCTATCTACCTATCTACCTATCTACCTACCTACCTATCTACCTATCTATCCATCTAATAGTACTAATAGCAATATAATTATACAGTATATATATATATAGATGTACATACACACACAATATATATATATATAATATATAATAATATATGGATATATTGACATATCCAAATTCATATCCCCATATGATCTCCATGTCCCAAAAGGTCACCGGCTTCAGGCGCCTTCATTCAATGGATGGCCACCACCAGCCTCGGGCAAGAGTTGGGAGACCTGGAGACCTTGGAAAATCGTGGCTGTGCCTTGGGATTTTATAGGGATTAGTGGGATTTTATAGGGGATTTATAGGGATTTATAGGGATTTATAGGGATTTATAGAAATTTATAGGGATTTATAGGGATTTATAGGGATTTATAGAAATTTATAGGGATTTATAGGGGATTTATAGGGATTATATAGATTTTCTAGGGTTTTTTTAAGGGATTTTATAGGGGATGTATGAATTTTGACTGGATTTTCATGTTTTTTTTTTTCAACTTGGAGTAGATAGAAATATGGACATGTTCAAAAAAAACTCATAGGTTTTTGTTGGACAATCAGATATTCTATCTACTTCAGGATGATTATATATATATGTACGATGGACCTTTATGTACTATTTGAACGTTTGCATGTCGAAAGGATTTTATTGAAATTATACCTCTTTCTGGAGAATCCCTACTAGTTAATCTATATACCAAAAAGAAAGAAATGGAATTCAAAAAATTCAAAAAATTCAAAAAAAAATGAATACATATTTTTTTTGAATTTTTTGAATTTTTTGAATTTTTTGAATTCCATTTCTTTCTTTTTGGGACTTTCATTTTTTTTTGATTTTTTTGAATTTTTTGAATTTTTTGAATTTGTTGAATTCAAAAAATTCAAAAAATTCAAAAAAAAAATGAATACATAATTTTTTTTGAATTTTTTGAATTCAAAAAATTCAAAAAATTCAAAAAAAAAGTGAATACATAATTTTTTTTGATTTTTTTGAATTCAAAAAATTCAAAAAAAAAAATGAAAGTCCCAAAAAGAAAGAAATGGAATTCAAAAAATTCAAAAAATTCAAAAAAAAAATGAATACATATTTTTTTTTGAATTTTTTGAATTTTTTGAATTCCATTTCTTTCTTTTTGGGACTTTCATTTTTTTTTGAATTTTTTTTGAATTTTTTGAATTCAAAAAAATCAAAAAATTCAAAAAAAAAGTGAATACATAATTTTTTTTGATTTTTTTGAATTTTTTGAATTCAAAAAATTCAAAAAATTCAAAAAAAAAATGAATACATATTTTTTTTTGAATTTTTTGAATTTTTTGAATTCAAAAAATTCAAAAAATTCAAAAAAAAAGTGAATACATATTTTTTTTTGAATTTTTTGAATTTTTTGAATTCAAAAAATTCAAAAAATTAAAAAAAAAATGAATACATATTTTTTTTTGAATTTTTTGAATTTTTTGAATTCAAAAAATTCAAAAAAAAAGTGAATACATAATTTTTTTTGAATTGTTTGAATTTTTTGAATTCAAAAAATTCAAAAAATTCAAAAAATTCAAAAAAAAAATGAATACATAATTTTTTTTGAATTCAAAAAATTCAAAAAATTCAAAAAAAAAGTGAATACATATTTTTTTTGAATTTTTTGAATTTTTTGAATTCAAAAAATTCAAAAAAATCAAAAAATTCAAAAAATTCAAAAAAAAAATGAAAGTCCCAAAAAGAAAGAAATGGATTCAAAAATTCAAAAAAAATTCAAAAAAAAATATGTATTCATTTTTTTTTGAATTTTTTGAATTTTTTGAATTCCATTTCTTTCTTTTTGGGACTTTCATTTTTTTTTTGATTTTTTTGAATTTTTTGAATTTTTTGAATTTTTTGAATTCAAAAAATTCAAAAAAAAAGTGAATACATAATTTTTTTTGAATTTTTTGAAGTCAAAAAAATCAAAAAATTCAAAAAAAAATATGTATTCACTTTTTTTTGATTTTTTTGAATTCAAAAAATTCAAAAAAAATGAATACATAATTTTTTTTGAATTTTTTGAATTTTTAAATTCAAAAAAAAAAGTGAATACATATTTTTTTTTTGATTTTTTTGAATTTTTTGAATTCAAAAAATTCAAAAAATTCAAAAATTCAAAAAATTCAAAAAAAAAATGAAAGTCCCAAAAAGAAAGAAATGGAATTCAAAAAATTCAAAAAAAAATGAATACATAATTTTTTTTGAATTTTTTGATTTTTTTGAATTTTTTGAATTCCATTTCTTTCTTTTTGGATTCAAAAACAAATCCGAATACTAAACTGTGTATTTGAAAAAAAAACTACTGCTAAACTAAGTCTGGCTCTCTTTCTGGGAATTTCATTTTGTTATTGTTTTTTTGAATTTTCTGAATTCATTTTTTTTTTAAATAGGCGTTTCTTTTTAATCCATCATTTTTTCACGTTTTATCTTTTATGTTATTTTTCTGATCCTTACATTATTAATATTGTGTCATAACACCATCAATTCTTAAATATATATATTTCGTTTTTCCTTAGTTTCTATAATATTTTTTTTAATTCCATGTCTTCATCTTTTCAAATTCAAAAAAATCAAAAAAATGAAAAAAAATGAATACCCCAAAAGTGAGAAGCTTAGCTCCCAATAGTAATCTATATATATGCAAAAAACAACTCAATACTAAACTATGTAACCATGCATTTAAACAATACTAAACTATGTATTCATTTTAAAAAAACTACTGCTAAACTAAGTCTGGCTCTCTTTCTGGGAATTTCATTTTTTTTTTGACTTCGAAAATTCAACAAATTAAAGCAAAAAATGCATACTCCAAAACGAGAAGCTGAGCTCCCAATAGTAATCTATATATGCAAAAAATGTCAATACTAAAAGATGTATTCAAAGCATACTAAACTATGTTTTAAAAAACATGCTAAACCATGTGTGTGTGGTTCCCTTTCTGAGAATCTTATTATATACTTTGTTGACCCCAAAAATCATCAATACTAAACTATATATCCACCCAAAAAAGCCACCAATATTAAACTATGTAGCAAAATAAGGAAACAAACTGCAGACAATGAAAGTCCTGTGTCTCAAAAGCACCCAAAAAGAACAACAGTAATGAGGAGAGAAGGGAAAAAGGCACTGGGAAAGACAAGAGGAACAAGTAATGAAAGAAAGGGAAGAGGAGAAAAGCTCTCTTCTCCGTCCCAAAATGCTGGAGACCTAGAAAGAAGCACGGTAGTGGAGAGAGGATAAGGAGACCGCTTGGAGGGAAACATGTAGTAGAGAGAGGGTAAGGGAATGTAACGGATAATAGGTTTCGTCCCAAAGCACACAGAGACAAGCAAGGAGACTTATACGAAGGAAGACAAGTAGGGAGAAGCATTCTGCCCAAAGCAGCCTGAGAGAAGAATAGCAATGGGGAGCGAATGAAGGATACAACTTGGAGAGAACAAGGGAGACAACTATACAACTTGGAGAGAACAAGGAAGACACGTACGGAAACAGATGGCAGACGAGAAGAATCAGGGGTCCCAACAAGCACCTAGAAAGAAGAAGAGCAAGAGAGAGAGAGAGAGAGAGAAAGAAAAAAAGAAAGAAATAAAGAAAAAAAAGAAAGAAAGAAAGAAAGAAAGAAAGAAAGAAGGGCACGAAATGGAGACAACAAGGACGACAAGTACGGAAACAGACAATGGACAAGGAGCATCCGATGAGCATCCTGTGCGCCGGAAGCACCCAGAGAGAACAACAGCAACGAAGAAAGAAGTGTCAAAACAAGTTGAGAACAAGCAGAGAGACGGGCGCAGAAACAGACGGGACACAAGGAGAGTCCTTTCCCCAAAGCAACCAAAACAAAGAACACTGAGCAATGGATCAACAAGGGAGACAAGCACAGAAACAGGTGGAAAACAAGGAGAACTTTGCGTCCCAAGCGTACCCAGAGAAAAGAATAGCAATAGATAGAGAAGTACGGAAACAAGTTTGAGACAACAAGGGGAACGAACACGGAAACAACTGGGAGACGAAGAGACGAAGAGTATCCTGTTTCCAGAAGCATCCAGGAAGAAGAACAGTAACAGGGATGGACAAAAGGAATGGAGAGAGGAGGACTGCAACACAAATGAAGGACTCGGGAATGTTTATTGCCCCAAAGCACCTAGAGGTCCTAAAGCCTAGACACACGTGGGAGACAAGGAGAATCTTGGGTCCCAAAAGCACCTAAAGAGAACAACGGTAGTGAGGAGAGAAGTGAAGAAGGCAGTGGGAAAGACTAGAGCAACAAGTAATGAAAGAAAGGAAAGAGGATAAAAGCTCTCTTCTCCGTCCAAATGCTGGAGACCTGGAAAGAAGCACGGTAGTGGAGAGATGATAAGGAGACAAGTTGGGGACTAGTAGAAAGGCAAGTAGGGTAACATATGGTAGGGACCCAGGGTAAGGGAATGTAACGGAGTAACGGATAATGGGTTTCGTATGGTTTCGTCCCAAATCACACAGACTTCCACAAAGGAAGGCAAGTAGGGAGAAACAAAGACCAGGAAATCCATTCTTCCCAAAGCAGCCTGGTACAAGAATGGCAATGGGAAGGAAATGAAGGATACAACTTGGAGAGAACAAGGGGAACAAACACGGACACAAATGGGAGACGAGAAGAATCAGGAGTCCAGGGTCCAAAAGCACCCAGAGAGAACAACAGTAACTAATGAGGAGAGAAGCGAAGAAAGCATTGGGAAAAACTAGAGGAACAAGTACGGAAAGAGGAGAAAAACTCTCCTCTCCGTCCCAAAATGCTGGTGACCCGGAAAGAAGCACGGTAGTGGAGAGATGATAAGGAGACAAGTTGGGGACAAGTAGGAAGTCAAGTAGGGTAACATGTGGTAGTGACCGAGGGTAAGGGAATGTAACGGATAATAGGTTTCGTCCCAAAGCACGCAGAGACAAGCACAGCAATTAAGAGACAAGTACAGAAAGCAGCCTAAGAGAAGAAATGAGAAGAATAGCAAGGGGGAGGCAATTAAGGATACAACTTGGAGAGAACAAGGGAGACAAGTACGCAAACAGATGTGAGACGAAGAGAATCATGTGTCCAAATAAGCACCTAGAGAGAAGAACAGCGAGAGAGAGAGAGAGAGAGAGAGAGAGAGAAAGAGAGAAGTAAGGGCACGAGTTGGAGAGAACAAGGGGGATAAGCACGGAGACAGACAGAGGACAAGGAGCATATTGTCCCCCGGAAGCACCCAGAGAGAACAGCCACATGTGAGAGTGAAGTAGAGAGACGAGTACGAAAACAGATGAGACTTGAGTCCTGTCCCCAAAGCCACCAGAACGAAGAACACTGAGCAATGGAGAGAGAGGAACGGGAGACGAGGAGACTCCTTTGACCAAAAGCACCCGGAGAGAAGAATCGCAATGGAGATAGAAAAATAAAGAAACAAGTTGGGAACAGACAAGGAGACAAGTATGGAAACAAATGGGAGGCAAGAAGAATCCTTTGCCATCGAGCACCACGAAGAGTATCCTGTGCCCAGAAGCACCCAGGAAGAATAACAGTAACAGGGAGGGACAACAAGGAATGGAAAGAGGAGCACTGCAACAAGGTGACGGAAGGGACATAAATGATGGACTCGGTAATGTTTATGGCCCCAAAGCACCTGAAGGTTCTAAAGCCTAGACAGAAACAGCAACGGAGAGAGTAGAATGAGTAGGAAAGTAAAATGGAGTAAGAAAAGGGAGAAAAAATTGGCTGAATAAGGACACAAATGGGAACACATGGGAGGCAAGGAGAATCTTGGGTCCCAAAAGCACCCAGAGATAACAACTGTAATGAGGGTGAAGAAAGCATTGAGAAAGAATAGATGAACAAGTAAGGAAAGAAAGGGAAGAGGAAAGAAACCTTGCTCTCCGTGCCACATGCTGCAGACCCGGAAAGAAGCAAGGTAGTGGAGAGATGATAAGGAGATAAGTTGGAAACAAGTAGGAAGGCAAGTAGGGTAACATGTGGTAGTAACCGAGGGTACAGTAAGGGAATGTAACGGATAATAGGTTTCGTCCCAAAGCACACAGAGACAAGCACAGCAATTGAGAGACAAGCAAGGAGACTTATACGAAGGAAGACAAGTAGGGAGAAACATTCTTCCCAAAGCAGCCTGAGAGAAGAATAGCAATGGGGAGGGAATTAAGGGTACAACTTGGAGAGAACAAGGGAGACAAGTATACGACTTGGAGAGAACAAGGAAGACATGTACGGAAACAGATGGCAGACGAGAAGAATCAGGGGTCCCAACAAGCACCTAGAAAGAAGAACAAGCAGCAAGAGAGAGAGAGAGAGAGAAAGAAAGAAAGAAAGAAAGAAAGAAAAAAAGAAAGACAGAAAGAAAGAAAGAAAGAAGGGCACGAAATGGAGACAACAAGGACGACAAGTACGGAAACAGACAATGGACAAGGAGCATCCGATGAGCATCCTGTTCGCCGGAAGCACCCAGAGAGAACAACAGCAATGAAGAGAGAAGTGTCAAAACAAGTTGGGAACAAGCAGAGAGACGGGCGCGGAAACAGATGGGACACAAGGAGATTCCTGTACCCAAAGCAACCAAACGAAGAACACTGAGCGCGGGGGGGGGAGTAGTAGAACAATCAAGGAGACAAGCAGCTAAGCATGGAAACAAATGACAGACAAGAAGAATCCGCTGCCATCAAGCACCCAGAGAAACAGAACTCAGGCAGGGAGTAGGAGCCAACACGGGAGACAAGCACGGAAACAGGTGGAAAACAAGGAGAACTTTGCGTCCCAAACGTGCCCAGAGAAAAGAATAGCAATAGATAGAGAAGTACGGAAACAAGTTTGAGACAACAAGGGGAACGAACACGGAAACAAATGGGAGACGAAGAGACGAAGAGTATCCTGTTTCCAGAAGCATCCAGGAAGAAGAACAGTAACAGGGATGGACAAAAGGAATGGAGAGAGGAGGACTGCAACACAAATGAAGGACTCGGGAATGTTTATTGCCCCAAAGCACCTAGAGGTCCTAAAGCCTAGACACACGTGGGAGACAAGGAGAATCTTGGGTCCCAAAAGCACCTAAAGAGAACAACGGTAGTGAGGAGAGAAGTGAAGAAGGCAATGGGAAAGACTAGAGCAACAAGTAATGGAAGAAAGGAAAGAGGATAAAAGCTCTCTTCTCCGTCCCAAATGCTGGAGACCTGGAAAGAAGCACGGTAGTGGAGAGATGATAAGGAGACAAGTTGGGGACTAGTAGAAAGGCAAGTAGGGTAACATATGGTAGGGACCCAGGGTAAGGGAATGTAACGGAGTAACGGATAATGGGTTTCGTATGGTTTCGTCCCAAATCACGCAGACTTCCACAAAGGAAGGCAAGTAGGGAGAAACAAAGACCAGGAAATCCATTCTTCCCAAAGCAGCCTGGTAGAAGAATGGCAATGGGAAGGGAATGAAGGATACAACTTGGAGAGAACAAGGGGAACAAACACGGACACAAATGGGAGACGAGAAGAATCAGGAGTCCAGGGTCCAAAAGCACCCAGAGAGAACAACAGTAATTAATGAGGAGAGAAGCGAAGAAAGCATTGGGAAAAACTAGAGGAACAAGTAAGGAAAGAAAGGAAAGAGGAGAAAAACTATCCTCTCCGTCCCAAAATGCTGGTGACCCGGATGATGGACTCGGTAATGTTTATGGCCCCAAAGCACTTGAAGGTTCTAAAGCCTAGACAGAAACAGCAACGGAGAGAGTAGAATGAGTAGGAAAGTAAAATGGAGTAAGAAAAGGGAGAAAAAATTGGCTGAATAAGGACACAAATTGGAACACATGGGAGGCAAGGAGAATCTTGGGTCCCAAAAGCACCCAGAGATAACAACTGTAATGAGGGTGAAGAAAGCACTGGGAAAGAATAGATGAACAAGTAAGGAAAGAAAAGGAAGAGGAAGGAAAAGAGCTACAACCACTGGATAAGATCAGAAAGGAGGACGGTCGCATTATACCAAAAGGTCCCTGCCACATATATATATATATATACACCATATATGTATATATATATATATATATATATATAATTACACATATATATATATATGTATGTTAAACAAGAATCCCTATCACACCAGCTTTAAACAGGTTCCCTATGTCAATAACCCGCCAACAGTGGTGTTCCGTGGCCGAGGAGCTATAGCGGGGTGGATGCTCCTGAGCCCACGGGCAAAGGTGTGGGGAATCCTGAAGTTTTGTGAGACGGTGTCACGTGGCGGAGTAGATTTTTCCCCTACCCTAGGGGCCTACAAGGGGTTAATATGGGTGGTTTAAGGGTTAATGGGTTAAATGGGATTATAGGGGTTAAATGGTTAATATGGATTAGACCCTACAGGGGTTAATATTGGGTTAATATTAACCTTCAACCAGCAAACTTGGTGGTTTAATATGGTTAGTCATGGGATTCTAAGCTAACCTTCAAACAGTGTGATTTCATGGGTCATTGGGTCGCCCAAATTTGTTTGCTGGGTTGTTTTGGAAATGGGTTATTAGTTAGAGTTTATGGTAGATAAATCTAAAGTGAATGCGGAGAATGAAGCAACTCAGAACGGGGAGGTACCACATTGTACCTGTATGGATACAAGTCCATTCTGAGGGAGCGTTCAGGGTATTATTTAGAGATTCAGTACCATGGATGAGAAAGAATATTGATACTGTTTGGGAGAGTGCTAGAAAAGTTGAGCACATATCTGAATATTTGCACACTAAAGCTTTATATACTCTTTAAATCTTGGGGTATGGATTGAACATAGGAATGAATCAGATTTTTTATGGCCTTGGGTCGATAGCTTTCCACGCCAAGTTGGAAAGCTTCAATGTGAGCTGCGCCTTCATGTCTCAACCTTGGTGGTTTGGTGGGACCATGGGACCACCCTTAAATGAAGTTCTGAAGTTTTTTTAAAAAAAGTCGAGCGATACCCTCTGGTAATTTGACATAACTATTGAAAATCACCATTTAATGGGATTTATAGTGATTTAATTGGGATATTAATGGGATTTACCCTCTGGTTATGTCAAAATAGATTGAAAATGGCCATTTAGTTCGTGGATTTTCCCATTGATAGCATGGTGATTTTCCATAGCTATGTTAAATTACCAGAGGGTAAGGGGAGATATATTCACAGTTCACTTTTTTTGGGGGTAGATATATTCACTATATTCACAGTTAGATATATCTACCGTATCTGCTCACAATTTCTAATGGTCTTATAAAACCGACTTGCCACTGAGAGGCACATTCTGGGAGTAGGGTGTTTCGTTTCCTCAGAGGTTTGAACATCTTATTCTTGAAGCAACTAGTTCCTAGTTTGACAACCATTTTTTTTTGCGTTCTAGTAGATGGAGATGTTCAAACATCCAATGTGGCTGCGTTTGAACATGGAGTATACCCCCAAACCAGATGATAACAAATGGCTTTGCAGCCTCTTCTGTACAGTCAAACCCATTTGTTTCACGAAGACTGGGTGACGATTCATATCCCAACCTGTCCTGTCTTCTTCGTAGCACGATAGGGTTAACTGGACAGAGTTTTCAAGGAGAACTGACATATACTGACGCGCATTCACGAAAGGTGGGTCAAATTGGACCAAAAAATAAAATTATATACACTAAGAATGAACAAAAATCAGTGTGTCCCTGGGTCCTAATTACTGTAAATTGTGATCCGTAAATGAAAGGCGCTTTCGACAGGCGAGGTCGCAGACCCCATGGGGTGTCACCTGTCACCAGCATCAGGTACCCGGGCAACTTGTCGTTACCGCGGCAATACTCCTACCATGGTGAGGTTCGGGGGCTGTGAAGCTTCAGGGAGATGGGGAGGATGTTGGTCTGGAGTTGCCGAAACAAGTTTGAAAACCCCAAAATCATCCAAAATCACTGTTCTTGTCATATTGTTTCATGTGATGTATTATCAATTCGCCTGGTTTTTCTAATAATTCCATTTTGGGTTTAAAAACACAAGTGTCGGTAGATTCACAAGTGTTCCAGTGGGCCCGTGGGTCTCCCATCGCTGTAATGTGGGCATCGCTGTGCTTTTTCACAAAGACATGTAAAGAACTGACCAACGTCAACAGGATTGAGTTTCCAGCATTCAAGCAATATATAATCGAAAGCAATCCAAACCACGAATCCAAACCATCACGATCTTCGTTTGTTGTTTCAAAATGATTTTTGGTTCGATATAATAAGCAAAACCACAGTTCGTGTTGAAATATATACTGTAAACGGCTTTTGATCGTCGTTAGTCATGGTTAGTTCATGTTGTTGCTGTTGCTGTTGCTGTTGCTGTTGCTGTTGCTGTTGGTGTTGTTGTTGTTGTTGTTGTTGTTCTTGTTCTTGTTCTTGTTCTTGTTCTTGTTCTTGTTGTTGTTGTTCTTGTTCTTGTTCTTGTTTTTGTTCTTGTTCTTGTTCTTGTTTCACCTTTTCAACCACATTCTGATGGGTCATATAGGTTTTGTTCCAGACTTTTATTGGTCCAGGACGACTTCGGCGGAGTCATTGAGCCACTTGGTAAAAGTCCTGCCATTGGCACTGAAAAAAGGTGTCAGGTGGGGCTCCCAAACAAAAACCTACAGAACACTTGTGATTTAAGCAACACACATAGGGATTCATTGGGATTTATAGCTGATTCATGATAGCTAAGTTGGTTCATGACTAGGTGAATTCTATGGTTTATGCGTAGATATAATAGTATTCATGGGTTGTAGAACCCCCGTTTGGCTTAGGACTGCTTTTGCCGTTTGGTGCAGGAAGGGGGGGGTATTGGTGCACGGCTGGTGCGCGAAGTTTGTTTTCTGGTGCAAAGGTGGTGCGGGAGTGGGTCTTGGCAAATTTTTAGGGTTCCTATGGTCAGTGTTGGATTTTCCTTTTTGGGTGTTGAAACGATGGTTTTCTGGGGTTGATTTTTTCTTATTAGGTGAAATCCAGGGGTTCGAATGGCTAAATTTAGGTGAAATCTTGGGTTTATTAGGTTAAATGTTCTTTATTAGGTGACACCAGCCATGCAATTCATGGTAGCAATCACACAGTTGTCAGACAAACCCAGATGTGTTTGAGCTGGCCGTACATGATTTCAATCGATGGGTCCGCCAGAAATAGCCATAGTCAGATTTGGTTTACGACGCTGCCCCATGTTTGGTCGCATGTTTAATCAACATAAAGCCGCGGTAGGTTGAGAAATATTATAACGCTCATACAACAAACACAAATAGGTTGGTATATTGGTTAAGTTAAGCTAAGCCCCGGACCAATCCCAAATTTGTTCATAAGCGCACACCTTTTGGAGTTTATACCCTCGAGATGGATAAATATACCACATATCATATCACATAGCCACATAGCTGCATAATGATGTCTGCAACTTCAACCCCGCCCTTAGCCCCTCCACCCCACCCTACCACACCCCACCCAACCCCCCAAACTTTACCCTGAACCCCACCCCACCCCGATGTTATGAGATCTTCAAACCAGTGCGACGGGCACTTAGCCCACGGTATACCCAACTAGAATGAATAATTATGTATGTATGTATGTATATATATATATATACTATCTATGATATATGATATATGGATCAAAAATAGACAGCGCAAATTTAGACTCTTCCTGACCCAATTTTCGTAGTTCTTGGCACCCAAAAACAAATTCTTGGCACCGAAAACAAATTCTTGGCACCCTAAAAACAAATTCTTGGCACCCCAAAAAAGGTGAATGAACACCAGGCTCAAACACCAATTTTGATGATTTCAGCCCCAGCTTTGCCCCCAAAAAATCAAAGATTGCACCAATAATTATTTTCCGCACCCCTATTTTCAATATTTAAGCACCTTGCCGCGCACCACCCCCCCCCCAGTCTTAAGCCAAACACGGGCTCGGCAATTCATGGGGTTTATAAACCAACTTATAACTAGGGGCCCTACGGTGTAGACACGTAGTTTCTACACCTGTGGATGAATTACAACAACCTCACTGCGACGTCAGTGGAATGATGATTGGATATGATTAGTAGGGGCAACTATCCCAAAATGACCAATTCAGGGTTGTCGGCCGGGGTAAAGCTGGGTCCGAAATGAAAGCGGCGGCCTCAATGCAGCTAAGCCTTAGTGATTTTGGAGAAGTTTATCCAGACTTTTAGACTAAAGCGAATAATTCAAGATCATCTCCCTTTCGTAAATATCATCTCCTTTTCGCAAATGTTTGTGCGGTCAGTTTTTTTGTAGACACATTGACCAGAAGTATATCGATAGATTTGAGACCCGACTGGAAACATGTGGACCCATTGCGATCTAAAACCATCCAAATTTGGGATCTATAATTCTGAATCATACTGTCTTGACGGTCTTGACGTTCCCAAATTGTGAGTCACTTTGAGGGGTGAACAGTGAACAACACCTGAAATGTTGAATAGTATTTAATACACCCCAAAAGTTGATATTTACATTTACAGGAACTTTGCAATATTCAAAAGCCTGCTGTCTTTTCCCATCGCGCTGGATGATGGATGGAGTTGAAGTTGTTTGATACATATAATGGCATATGATAGCTAATATGTATATACACTGATGTATATATACATATATATATATACATACATACATACATACATGCCATACATGCACATAATTGGCATCTTAGCATATTGGCATGTTGTTCAAATTGATTTTTTATCCCCCCCGGGTTCTGCAATTTGTCTCAAAACACACTGTGGGAATTTGCGCCCATCACTCAGTCAAAACAAGTTCCGGTGGAGCCGTTCTGACCCTAGTCATGGGTCAGAATCATCAACCAAAATGGATGGTTTCATACTACCCTTTGGTAAATTAACACCCTGAAAATCACCATCTGTTAGTTGAAACTCATTTTCCAACCCCGATGACTGCCAGGGTCTATGTTAATTTAACAGAGGGTAATACAAGGATAATCAAGAACCCATCAATCAAAATGAATTCCTGATACTTATGTGGGATGATCATGGAACTTGACCATGGAACTACATAGCATGGAACTTGACCTTGGCACATGTTACCAACTGTGTCATCACACGACAGCGAAGGGGGGCTTGCTGGTTCAACGTGCCAAGGTATGCCATGTTTGACAATGTCAACTATGACGAGGCACAAAGGTGTCATCGGTGTCTTTACCTCAAGGTATATAGCAACATCTGTGATCCCACTACATTATCATATGATTCATATGATCCGATTATATGTCAGCTCATTGTCATCCTATATATATATATATATATTAATGTACGGTAACAACATTTAAATATGTGGAGGGCGTTCCAGACCGCAAGGCCCCGGAGGTAGTATGAAATACCAGTTCGTATGTTTAAATGTAGTTACCGTATGTTGAAATGAAGTGTATTCCGCATGTTTAAATGGCTGGGCGGGCCAAGGAAAACCTTCCCGGAGGTAGTCTAAAATACCTGTTCGTAGATTTAAAAGTCCGTATATTTAAATGTAGTTACCGTATATATATATATATATTTATGTGATCCCATTATATTCACACTATATTACCCAAGCAACTGGGTAAGCTAAGGGGTGGTGAACTGGGCACCAGCTTTGGTTCAAGCCAATTCGGCTCCATTGGTTTCATAGAGCGGATGGAAGACATCCTGCAGCAGTTGGTAGATAGTAAACATCACACAGTTTCATAATTACCAACTGGTGAAACATAATCCATAATTACCAGTATAATCCATAATCTCATGATTTACACTGTTTCATTTAATTACCAACAGTGACCAACTGGTGCAGGATTTTGCAGCCATCCACAGCTCCTGGAATTCCAGATCGCATTCTTATTCCATATCCTTCCCGTACAATTTGCGCTGTGAATTTCTCTAGCTAGCTTTGTCGAGTGTTTTGTTCTTACTAAGGCAAGTAAGAACCAAACATTCGACAAAACTTTT
Source organism: Cladocopium goreaui (assembly GCA_947184155.2). Taxonomy (NCBI): domain Eukaryota; class Dinophyceae; order Suessiales; family Symbiodiniaceae; genus Cladocopium; species Cladocopium goreaui. The sequence continues at coordinate 178,389 of CAMXCT020000801.1, read as the reverse complement.
GTGCTGTGAAATTCTCTAGCTAGCTTTGTCGAGTGTTTTGTTCTTACTAAGGCAAGTAAGAACCAAACATTCGACAAAACTTTTGCGCTGTGAATTTCTCTAGCTAGCTTTGTCGAGTGTTTTGTTCTTACTATGGCAAGTAAGAACCAAACATTCGACAAAACTTTTGCGCTGTGAAGTTCTCTAGCTAGCTTTGTCGAGTGTTTTGTTCTTACTAAGGCAAGTAAGAACCAAACATTCGACAAAACTGCTTAGTTCCTATCCACCTCTGGCTGCCCTCGATTTGAAGTTCCATCCAATGAAAGACGGTGACTGCAACGAACTCCGAACGATTTTGCCTTGCAATTTCCGAACGAAGCCGTTGCCCACACCAACGGCGAGAGAATTTGACGGTGGACAGCAGCACCGGGACTAACTGGAGTTGGATCCCATGGAGCAAGGAATTTGTTCCATGGTAGCTGCGGTGGCATCCGGTTGTTGAACAAAAATGTTGGACTGGTACTGGATGGTGGTTTGGAACCATGGAATTTTGACTGACTTTCCATATATTGGGAATGTCATCATCCCAACTGACGAACATATTTTTCAGAGGGGTAGGCTCAACCACCAACCAGGTTATGCTGACAACAAATGTCCGAAACTTCTGATCAGACACTGAGAAATGCGTCTGGAAGTGACGCTTTCACCTCGTCCATTCTCAGTGAATCCAGCTCCCAAGCGGAGAAGTTACGACATCGACACCATGAGCGAGAAAGAGAATGCACAGCTTGAGCCTGACCCTATTGGCACGCGAGCTACAGCTCCATAGTTTGCGGAACATGAAACAATTGAAACATGATTCATACCTGGAACCCCACCAGAAATATGTGGTAGGTTTCCCAGTTCCAACCATTTGTCCGATTATTTCTGGTTGGAGCTGCTGCAAAGCTTTCTGCTAAGACGGCATTCGTGCTGCTTTAGATGGAAAAAGGGTCAGTATCCCGTGTCTTGATCTGTGGGGGATTTTGAATACTTATGACTTCCAAATGGCTGTTGGATGTCATGTTGATGTCTAAATGGATTAATTAGTTAATTATACCGTTATACCTTTAACACTTCCACATCCTTTCACTACCCTTGCAAAAAATCATTGGGAACTCTGGTGTGTGATCTATTCATGGATGTGCATATAATATATTTTTGTCGTATTTATATAAGCCATTTCTATATGGAATATCTGATATCCCCAATCAATATTATCCCCATGATATGAAATACCCCGAAATTGAATCACATTGACCCCTAACATGAATAGATCTGATACTTGTCCAGTGTATTTCATATTGGGGCGCAGGGATGATCTAATTTATCTGTTTATTTTATGGGGTGGGTATCAACACCTTTTACTAGTCGTATAATTTTTGAGTGAGATGAACATCAATTTACCAGCTATTTTGGGGTTCACTACCGGGGCTAAGAGACCCGTAGCCAGTCATGGAGGTTTCCTAAGTCATGGGGGTACTCCCAGTTATCATCCAACATTAGACCATTTTACTATTGAAACCTGTGGTTTTGGGGGTACCCCATTTTAGAAAACCTCCATATATTTATTTCTATTGCATTCTTTTCGTGATACCTGCCAGTCCTGGGATGAAGTGGGAAGGTGGCACGTGGCAAGACGGTCATGATCGCCGGACATGGTGCCTTTGGTGTGGAAAACGTTGGAAGCCCAGTGGTGATGTGCTTGCACCCGCCCAGCATGGCTGGATGGGAAATCCCATCAAACATTTTCCAGCAATCCATGTTCGGTTACGAGAGGATAGACCTGTTATGACCTGTTCGGTGGCACTGGTTGATACGCACACACGTGTAGAGCAAGTAGCAAACCAGATCCAGGCCTTGAAGTAACCACTTTTTTTAAGGTGAAATGGATTTCAATGGAAGGTCCCGAGGTCAAAGTTACAGGTCATAAAAGTTAAAGTAAGTGGGTCCTGCACCAATGTTCATACGAATATAATATACCCATCATTGCAGGAAAACACCGTAGTTCATCGCTGAGATACTCACCTGGGAGTGCAGTTTCCCCATGATTTAAGATAAGATTTTGAGATCTTTTACTGATGTTTTACTGCACTCCCAAAGGCACTTTGACAGCTTTGCCTGTGATTCATGCCAGTTTCCTTGAAGTACCCCACACTTGTTAAAAACCTTGGAAACACAAAGAAAAAAACAAAACAAAAAACAGGAAAAACAAAAACAATTTCTAGACTCTTTGGAAGGGGGGGTCCCAGCCAAGACTCTCTGAAAAGAGGCAAAAACCTTGGAAAAACAAAAAAAATACAAAAAACAATATGTCTAGACTCTTTGGAAGGGGGGGGTCCCAGCCAAGACTCTATGATTTGTTTTTTATGTTTTTTTTGTTTTCCAAGTTCTTTTTTGGTTTTGGTCACTTTCAGCCATTTGCACCTTTTTGTACACTGGCCGTTCGGTGTCTTCATGTGTTCAAGCTTGCAGGAACCAATCGTTTAACCACTGCAGCTATGAACATACTGGGTCTGAGGATCAAGACTGTGTGTTCCAATTTTGAATTTTTTGGCAATGTCCTAGATAATAAGCTTAGTTTTATGCTATACTTTTTGAAAACATGTTGCATACTTTGGTAGCACACTTTGAAGTAATACGACCATCTTCTCAAGCATCATTGCATCATCGATGGAATCTGCTGTAGACTCATGTTACACTTTCTTGGAGGGATGCTACACAGATTTGCCAAGAAACTATTCACTTTTAAAGGTAGATATACATACACACATATAATCATATATATATATATACATACAGTGTGTGACACAGATTTTGCACAGTTTGCAATAATATGACATTTTTTTGACTGCACTCTTTGCATAGGCATGTAGCACTTGTCTACATTGCCATAATTATATTTGAATAAGTTTGCATTAGGATTTATGATCTATATTTACAATGTGTTTTGCATTGTTTGAAGCCATATTCTACTTTGTTTACAAAGATATGATATGCTGCACTCTTTGGAAATGCATTACTTGCAGAAGTTGGCGCAATACTTGCTTTGCAACAAACAACGCGTATTTTTAAACAGGCTTTTGCATCATCAATGGAATCTACAGTAGGATCTTGCTACACTTCCTTACAATAATGCTGCACACTTTGCAAACAAGAATCTGCACTTTCAAAGGTAAAACACATGTTTCAATGAATGTGTCAGTAAGGTGGCACTCTTTCCAAAACCATGCTGCAGTAATTCAAGAATAGATTCAATCTTTCAAAACAGCATGCTACATTTTCCTACATGAATGCTATGATTTCTGACAGCATTCAGTACATACATAGGAGGGTTCTCCTTGAAATTGGGAAGTAATGCTACACATCTTTCAAAGAATGCAACAATGTTTGCAAAAGGTTGTGGCATACATGGAGGAATGGTGTTCTTTATGCAAAGTCATTTTACAAGTGATCTTTGCATGTTTGGTTACCGTTATTATTTATAGAGAACATATTGCATAAATTGGTGCCTGTTTTAAATGCACATTTTTTAAATGCTACTTATTTTCAAACAATGCCACACTTTTTGCAAAGGGTTTTCACATTGAGGAATGGTATTCTTTAGGCAATATCATTTTACAAGTGCAGTTTGCATATTTATTTTTCATTCATTGTTTACAGAGAACATATTGCATAAGTTGGTCCCTGCTTAGAATGCGCATGCCCAAAAAGACTATTGCATATGTTGAGGGAAACTCCTGTAGAGATGTAGAGTCTATACATTCTTAAAGCGATGCTGCACTCTTTGGAAAGGCATTTGCACTTGTTTGTTTTGCTGTTTTTATGTATTAGTCATGTTTGTTTTGGCTGAAACTATGTATCTATGTAGGACATTGGGAGAGCTGCTGAGAATGCACAGTGGTTTCTTTTGTTACAGAAGCAACATGAAGCAACAATGTTTGGTTTTGGAAAGAACAGGGTTTGGTATCAAAACTTATGAAACACCGCACTCCCACAGCCTGCCACTCTCTTTCTCCAGACTCGCTGAGATACGCACCTGCTGTGAATTTTCAACGAAGAAGATCTATTTAGTTTGCAGAAGGACAGGGACAGCAATGTCGCGTACTGGGTCAACTTCGGGTGTGCTTGACCAGTCCCCCACTGAGCAAACAACCGGTCCATACCTGGGATGAAAAAACGAGAGCATCGACTGGCAGAAGAGTTGAGACAGGTGATTGTTTCAAGCCCCTGTGTAAAAAAAAGATGCATGAGGGTACATGGGCTTGTCTAAAAATGGGGCCATGGGCAGACCCCAAAATTAGAATTTTCATGGAAATGGCAATCGACCACAAAAAATAAAAAAAATCAAACAAAATGCCCCCCAATTATAACTTGATTTACAACCCTCTCTGAAATCAACCCCAAGAGACCTACTCATGGGGCACCAGCTCAATCACTGCTTGCACCAGGAAAAACTTGGCGTGTCCACGAGTTTGTTCCTGGCCCTTCAGCTCAGTCTTTGAAGTGTTGCTGAAAGATGGAGGTCTGATAAATCAACATAAATCCAACATAAAACATGGTGACATTTCCTGGGTGAACCTTAAATACATCTTGACATCTAATGTTGAGTCAAAGTGATGGATTGTTATGGCGATGTTTATGGATGTCTCTTGTACCCAGTTACAGATGTTGCATTTGCCGCAGGGGGCAGATGCCAGTGTGGGCAAAGGGCGGGGTGCTGATAAAGTGCGGTGCCGAGGCTTGCGAATCAGTCCAATCCGCCTATTTCAGGCCGAAAGACTGCGGTCCAGATGATGATGATGATGATGATGATGATGAAGATGACTATTATTATTCCACTTCTGTTAGTTGCCATGGTGACTGGTGGATCATTTCTGTACAGATTGAACGGATGGTCAGAACCTCATGCTAGGCATTAGTTCGGTACCAATTGAAGGATTTGTTCTGGAAATTTACAGATGTTTACTGTACATATATCAGGATTGTTCCAACCTATTGTAGGTAAATGATAGCCACTTTCGGGGGGAGAACAGTGGTTATTTTACCTCATTTACCGCAACTTTTGCCTGAAACGTATCATTCGTTTGGCCAGGAGCTCTTTTTATGGAAAGCATGGTGCCGGCTTATCAGTCCTTCTGGCACGATCGAAATTTGCTGGGTGGTTTCAATTTGTGGGTTTTCCATTTGGGACAATGATCAATATTGAAACATTTTTGGGGGGGATGTGTTAAAACCACCATCGGGCTATGACTCGCAGACTGAGGGCGTGAGTATTGTGGCAGTGCAAACAGCAGCAGTTTTTCGCTGACATGAGAATGGTCCTTCACAAGGTTTGCGAGAGCAGAACCAATCAGATAGTTCTTCGTCAAGTCCTAAGACAGCGAATTACATTGGCATATTGGCAAGGTGAATTTCTCGAGGTGCCATCCATGGTTTGTACTCTTGTGCTGGGGCCAGGGTAAGGATGAAACAAAGCCACGGCGAAAAACACAGCCACTGGGCGTCATTCGGCAAGTGACTCATGACAGGTTGATTGGCTTCGATCCCTGGTGGGAGCCCTGGGGTGGTGAAACATCAAGCGGCGCTGTCCGGGTTGACCTTGATTTGGTTGGTAATGGTTGGTGGCTTTATGTTGTGGCAGTCTAGCATAGCTGTGCAATATGGATAAACATGGCCCATGTGTAGATATGATTACTTATTCAACATGCAGTTCTCACGGTTTTCCCATGTTTTCCATGGCTAGGTTCGATTGCCAGAGGGTGAAAAGTTGGTGCTCCAGTGGTTTGACAATCTTTGACATCCTGGAATCCCCACCGTCCATGACTGCCAGCTCCAGGGAATACCACTCGGTGATGGCCAATGCACAAAGAACCTCAGCGCACATCAACCAGAAGGTTTCTTGGCGAACATGTGTCCCAGGTGGATGTTGGTCGATAAACCAAAAGAAGAACTCGTTCGTAACTACCATATACCCCAACCGTTACACGAATTTGATGAGTTGGTTAAGAACATATTTTTTCTAACCACTATACTATCTAACTATGAATCCATTATTGTGTGGTAACACACTAAGTACAATAAGTTGGTATATTGGTTATACTAAATATGGATATACTAAATATGGTAGTTATACAAATTATAGTCTATAGTCTATAGTTATCTATATCATAATTAGATATCTACTATCTAGTCATCTAGCTATACCAATTATCATCAATTATCTCATTGTAATGTTATAATTACAACCGCCATGAACTTTGGTTTCTCTAGCTACAAACGAAAAAACCACTCCAAGGAATCCGGCAGCGTTGTTTTTTTTGGACACGTCCAAGTGAAGGGTTCAAGAAAAGCAGCCAGAATGGTGGTTTTTATCATGGTTTGATGTATGGTTTCATATGATTTTATGATTTGTTGAAGGGTTTAATATGGTTTTGTTTGGTTTGTATGGTTTTATATGTGTTTTTTTTCCCTAGCTAAATATCAAATTTGAGTCTCAAGCTGTAAGCCAAGTGGGTGCAGGGTAGCCGTCGAGTGATTTTGGTTTCACAATGTAAGTGGGGACAGATATATTACCCAGCAACAAACATGTTTTTTTGTTATGTATTTTAGAATAGCAATGTGTAAACAAATGACAAGCTGTGTGAGAAAAAAAAACATAAAATACCCTCTGGTAAACTAACATAGCTATGGAACATGGCCCATTTATAGATGGTTTACCTATTAAAACTGGTGATTTTCTATAGATATGTTAAATTACCAGAGGATAATGTGTGCGGACATGTTTTAGATGATGTTTAAAGACATGGCCAGGACTGGTTTTGGTGATAGCTGACCTAATCCCAGGCCACAGGTTGGTCTACAAGAAGGCAGCCCTGGATAAGTTGGCTTCCAATCTAGGGCAACTAAGGTTCATGGATGTTTATGGTGATATCTCTATATCTGTGGATATCAGTTAGGTGGGTTTTTCAAGCAACTCATACAGAAAAAACAAAAGGGGGGATGCTCATTGTAGCCCACTGCTCTTGTTTGAATCATTTTGAATCTATTTGTAAGGCCTTGTGACAAGTGAATTGTGAGCCACCAAATGTGGGTGAGATTCGTTTCGGAACTTGGATGCGCATCCCAGTCAGCAAGTGGTTTTCACAACGTTAGGAGAACCAATCATATATCATAAATCACAATATATTTCACCATGAAAATCTACAAAGTGGTGCCCCCTAGATAGTTAAGTTGGTTTATAACTCCCATAACTATGGTTTATGGCAGATATAACTATAGTTAATGGGGTTTATAAACCAATTTATAACTAGGGGGCACCACATTGTACAGGATGATTTTTGCCACTTAGTTGAGATGCAAAGTTTGCACCACCTTTGAATCCTTTGCGCCGATTTCTGAGTCCCGCTTTGGGATTGGCGATGTTTATTTCCTGGCGTTGAGCATGGGGAAGTGCGAAGTCGTTGTGGATGATGTGACGCGGAGCGTTATGGACTGGGTGGGATCCGATGGGTGGGTTGAACAGAGAAGTTCCGAACCAAATTTTGATCAGAATTGGAGGAACACAATCATTTCATGTTTAAACACATATATATATATATATACTAAGTGCCTGTAATCGGGAAAACTTTTGGATACTGTGAGTATTTTGAGAGAAACTGCTTGGCTAGTAGAAATTCTAACATGTTGTAAGATATTCAAGACGATGGATGCGTAGTTGAAGTCTTTCAAAGGCAAGTTTAGATGTTGCTGATGCCGCCATATGTTCACAGCTTGTGGCCAGAATATGCTAGAATTGAAGTGAATTGTGCTGACACGCCCAAGTTTGTAGACCTTTAATTGCCTTTGAGCTACTACCCAATTAAAATATTTCTTTCGGATCCTTTTGGAATCTTTTGGTTCTATTCTGGACTGGACAGTTTTTTGTCGCAAGTGATGTGGTTACATAATGTTATGTAGCCAATTGGATCCATACACGTGCAGTCGCTAAGGTTATACCCTGCCATACTCTCTCACTGATCCGTTGTACATGGGTCAGCCTTGCTAGGATGATGGCTTTTGGGTTGATTGTTTTACCATCTTCAGGGTAAACACATCGACTAACCAGCCAATACTTTTCCACGCTTGATGCTTCAACTCCCGTTCTTCCATGCTGTGGGAAAACAAAACAAGTTCAACATGTGCGTTATTCAAATAAAGTCTATGTTTTTGATAGTTAGCTAATTATGATATATTATTATTCTTATCATTATTATTATCATTATATGATACATATATATATATATATATTTCCTAGGGCTTGCCATTTCGAAGAGGTTGCCATATCAATCCTCTATATTTGGAGGTTGCCTAAAACAAAATAGGGCATTTCATCCGGGCTACCCCTAGTGATCATCCGCTTGATGTTCAGAATGTCTTTGAAACCCTCCAGCTGTTGGGCTATCCCCCGTGGCTTCCATTCCAAGGTGAAGCGATTGTCGCCAGGGAAGGTTCACTTGGAGTCCGGTCGAGACCTGAAGGTCGTTCGATGCCGCGGCTGAGGGCTTCCTATGTGTGAAAAGATAGGGGAATTCATCACCAAAAAATAATATTGTTTATTAGATGTTCAATATATATATATATATATTCAATATATATATATATATGTTCAATATATATATATATATATATCTGGGTAAATGATAGTGACCTATAGTTATAGTGACCTCACTGGAATTATGGTTAGGCTTGGATGAATTATCCCAATATTAGTCGAGGTTTTCAGGTGAGTGAATATTGCAATTTACCCACATCAATGGAATATCATCATACGTTCACATGGCATGTACAGCAATTATATTCATTAACATATCATAACATATCAGAATTCAGCAAAACGGGATATCAACATCTCCACCAATGCTTTGATCCAAGTTTGAAAAGCTACGTCAGAAGTGGTACAAACTTGGAGTTATTTGCAACTGTTTTCATGATTTACATGAGGATTTAGCACCTACATCGCTAAATAAACCATTAAATCACTTTAGCTAAATGCCCAATAGCTATGTTAAATTAATGGTTGAACGTGAAAAACATGGTTAATCAATGAACACTTTAGCGATTAATTAATGGTTAATCAACTAAAAAAACATGTGAATTGCCTAAATAGGTGAAGCAACATGGTAATTGAGCAACTCGGCAGCGCCTTGGACTGGGGAACCATGGAACATGGAAGAATCATATCTGCATATCTAAGATCGGCCGCGGGCAGTGGCTCATGGAAATAACAACATGTGTTTAATAAGATGAGCCACATGGAAATAACAACATGGAAATAACAACATGTGATTATTATGGATTTCAAATTTCAACTGATTAATAATGGAATACCAGGCAAAGAAAACCGGGGATTGCCTGGGTGCCATGCTATCCAGTTACTGTACTGACATTGGCATTGAATCTTGAATCGTCCCAATGAATCCAAGAATCTCTTGGGACGTAGACGCAGCTGTTCCCAAAAGTTCTCATGTTTTCATTATATCATTGGTATTGATATAAGATAAACCTCCCGATGGCAATGTTGATGTTTTTTTTAATTTTATTTTTTAATAAGTTGATCTCTCAGCCTATCGAAGTATGGTTAGATCAAGTTATATCATATATCTCCATAATATATGACCTATATAATTCCTTTATATATATGTATATATATATATTTATATTTATACCTATATATATATAACTATATATATATATATCACTTTATATCACCATAAACCCTAGTTAATCTAGTCATACACCAGCCGAGCCAACAAAGTCCACATCACTTGGTCGGTTGCATCACCAGTCGAAGTATGGTTTAACCGCAGGTCGACACCATCCTGAAGGTCTTTGGCTTCACAGGTCTCTATGAGGTGCGCATAGGGCGTGTTAGCTCAGAATTCTTGGGATTTATTTGATCATCTTTGATCTAGAGTAGTGCTCTACAGTAATAGTATGGTAATAGTTTAGTACGATCAACTCCCGGTTTTGCCTCGAGTTCGACGCGATCATCAGCACCAGCACCATCATCATCATCATCATCATCATCATCACCATCATCATCACCATCATCATCTTATAGCATAATATATAGTCTGGCTAAATTACAACCCCACGTCGCGACCTCACCATAGATGATGGTCCGTCATGGGAAACTATCTTGATATTGGCTGACCTTTTCAGGTTAGTGAATTATAATCTACCCAGAATAGTACATTAATCGTGGTTAGTAGTGGTTATAGTTTTGATCTATAGATAGAGTTTTTACTTTTCCCAACCATTATGGCTACAATAGTACAATAATTGTGCAACGTTATAGTGATGTTTATATATTTGTTAGTAGTACTGTACGTTGAATAGTATTTCCCGTTATGGGTAGGAAGGTTATAGTTGATCTGTATATACTTATGAACATATTCCAAACATATCACATATGTGCTGTTACAGTTGACAGCATGTATTGCCAGAGTGTAGATGATATATCACCGTTATTCGTTCTGTATTTGTGTAACGTATACTGTACAGATGTATATGTATGTACTGTACACAATCCTATATACATAATGATGTGTCTTGACGTTGCTCCTTTGATGCTCGTTCTGTCGAACAAAACACATACTGGTTGGTGGTGTTACCCTAAGTAAATATGTGTTTCATCATCACAGTCGGTCGCCATTGTACCCTTGTTACGACCTTTGCTTGACACCCGGGTAGAGAACATTCCCACTTGATCCATGCCAAGTTCCACAATGATTATTGCAGATATTCCAGTATTAGCATATGTTTCTCTAACTATTGCAATGTTGTGTATTGTGAAACCGTTCGTTTTGTACTCTCCCTGTTGTTAGTCGTTTCCTAGTCCTGGTTTTCATGCCCAGTTGACATTTCATACTAAATACCAGTATGGTTAGACCTTCCAGTGGACACATTGTAGATGTTGCCTGGTCATATCCCAATTGGCTGGGCGGAAACAAAACCACCACCAGGAGGAAAAAACACATGTTGTGTCATTGTGCCATTGGCTATCAGATTGCCTCTGATAGGTTTTATTTGCCATAACTAGATAACATGTTACAAAGCCATGTTTACGTGTTACTCGATACACATTGTGTCACTTTCTAGGCTGATTATGTCCACTATTCGCTGGTAATCTTCCTGTCCGTGGATAGTGCCGCAGAAAAAAAGATAAACAAAAAAGAAGCATTTACTAATTCACTATTGTGTCTGCTTGGTTTTTATTTCCCACTACAAAGAGGTTGTTGTCCAGCCACGTTTGCTTACCAGAGGGCAGTGTTGGATATCATTATGGGAAATGGGATTGCGTGAAGATTTGGTACCCCAACATCTCATGTTTAATAATATAGTTTTTTTCAGTGCTTAGTGGTCATTTTGGGGTATGCGTCCAGTTTGATACAAGCCCAACATCAGATTGTCGATTGTACAAGTTGCAAATCCCACTACACAGTGAAGTATTCGGATTTACTTTTTTTTACCCTTGCCTTGACCTTCCTATACCCTATACCCTCCATGGTGGTTTCCTGAAATAGGGGTACCCCCAAATCATCCATTTTAGATTGGGATTTTCCATGAAATAATCCAACCATTTTTGGATACCCCCATGACTATGGAAACCCCCATATAGTATATATACATATATATATATATATATATGTTGGTTAAATCATATTACATACCTACCTTTGGTGGCAAAATCCCCAGTATCACCGGTATCCAGGTGGATCGGCTGCTGAAGATCAAGACCATGCACGGCTGGTGGGTCCAAGAACTCAGTTGGTTGGTGGTCCTGAAACGATCAAACCAGCATAGATCTGGGTAAATTATAACGACCTCACTGCGACCTCACTATAATCATAGTTAGTAAGGGGAATCATCCCAATATGGCCTTAATTCAGGGTAGTGAAATATTATAATTTACCCAGATCAGTATATGATATGGGATTTACGGCTGGGATTCATATAACAAGCATCAATGATGTGGAGACGTAACCAACAAGAATGGGAGGATTTCTCAGCGGGAGAAACACAAATACTTGGTGGCTCATCCCACGGCTCGTAAATGGGTTATAACCCCAGTTATAAATGGGATAAGTAGGGTTAATCCACTTATAACTGGGGTTATAACCCACTTACTAAGTGGGATGAACCATCAAGTACAGTGTCTGGACAAATTAGAACAACTTGTAGTTTCGTAAGTATCCCAGCACAAACAATGAATCCTTACAGCAAAAGTGGGAATATCACCAGATACACATGCGATAAATTGAGATGGTATGAATTACCCTCCGGTAATCAAACATGGCAATGGAACATCTACCACTTATCCTTGATTTTCCCATTAAGCTCTCCACTTTTAGTCTGTGGATTTTCAATTGCTATGTTTGATTATTGGGTTTGGATGTGTTTCTTTGTTTATTGTTTTCAACATTATATAGATTGTTCTTAGAAGGTGTCCAAGTCAACTATCTACAGTGCTATGCAGGTCTGCATCTTTGCATCTTTGCCTGCAAGATGCACACCTGCATGGTCCCCATGGTTTTCATAGTTGGTTTACCAGCCATTTGATTTACCCTCTGGTAAACTAACATAGCTAATGAATATGACCATTTATAGTGGATTTACCCATTAAAAAGTGTGATTTTCCATAGCTATGTTAAATTACCAGAGGGTAAGCGTCAAACAATGTCGGATACAGATGATCCTTGGGCACAATCGGACGGTAGGTGTTGAAGGTGCTTCTGCTACTCAGCTATTTCCAGAGGGCCAGTATTCCGGGAACCGCGTAATCAACTGGAACCACCATGGCTCGTGGTTGTTTGTGTTTTCGTCAAAAGAATCACAGGCCGGTGATTCAGGTACCGATGAGAAGGACGGACGATTAAAATTTGATGAAAGGCTTGAACAAAAAGACACATGCCTATTTGCAGGGTATCCAAGATTAACTATACGTATAAACGAAATACATGGGTATTGCTGAAAGGGTGCGCCTCGCAATTATTTGTCTAGTTTTGCCATAAACTAAATAACATTTTTTGGATGATTTTGCCCCCCTTGTGACTTAGGAAACCCCAATTGACAACGGTGGTGCACTTTTCCCAGAAGTGGTGCCTTGAGGCTGAGGGTGACAACCGTCGCCACATTGCCAGCGAAAATCCTGGGGTGCGCCCTCTGGGATCTGAGAAGATGCGTATCTAAAGAAAACATTCAAGCTAGCTATTTAGGATAAGGTACAAGGTGGTACTCCCTAGTTATAAGTTGGTTTATAAGTTGGTGGTTTCAAACATGTTTTATTTTCCAATTTCATATCTGGGATGCCATCCTTCCCATTGACTTTCATATTTTTTGAAGATGGTTAAAACCATCAACCAGATAAGGTAGGGATATCAAAGTCCCTGTTTTCATTTGTTGGGTCGAATCCAAATGCCAGTTTTGGAGGTGGACAAAAGACTGCAGCATTTCAGGGGCACGGGCACGTTTGATCAAATTTCACCAGAATTCCAGGTGATGTGTTAAACAAAGTGATATTTTTTTTGCAGGACTAAATGTGGTTTTGTCGGAAAATATGATATCCCAAGGTCCAAGGATTGATTTTTTTCCGGGTTGATCATCATATATCATAAATTTTCAACATGAACATTGGTGGAATCTCCCCTTGCCATCTTTAGGCCCTTTTTTGCGTATGGGGATGGGGATCAGTTTGTCATTTGTTTGATGTGGGTTTGTCAGGTTTACCACACTAAATAAGTCTGAAATCGTCTTTTACCTGTGCAGCCACCATTTTGTCATTGATTGTCAACGCTTTCTGAGAGCCAACAGGTGTTTTCATATCCCAAATGCTCACCATGGTGCTGGAATATGCACACCAACATAGAAACCCGAACAATTCATCACCCAGTCATCTAGGTAAATATACCAGCACCATGGATATGGGTATGTTTTCATGAAAATATCATGTTCCCCTCATTGTTTATATCATTTCCTTGGTGTTTCCCCACTGTTTCGGATGATGATCTACCGCCCTGGCCGCCTCCTCCATTTGCGCATGATTTGTTTTTGGAATTATGGCATTATAATTTGCCAGGGAATATCATGAATCATGTGTATATGTTTTTTTTTGTGTGTGTGTGTAAATGACCTATAGATACTTATAGATTTTCGACATAATGTATGTACACATATAATATATATATATGTATACATATACATATGTAGCATTGCAAAACTATATTTGGCTTTGTCTCAAGATAGGGGTTAGTTGGTATCGATACTAAATATAATGATGTTGCGTTCTTTTTACTATGCAACATGTTTTTCTCTATGGATGTTTTCGCGTCAGGTCTATGCCGGGAACTTTGCAAGCACGAGCCTGTCGCCAGGCAAGGAGCGTGCAAAAAAGTTACCATTTTTAACAAGGCCTTAGAATGGCATCAGACATGTATATACGGTACATATGTACGCATGGATTCTTGTTTGCAGCTATACTCTCATGTGTTTTGATATGTGTGTGTTGTTTATGTTATTATGTTGTGGTTGTCATTTTTGCGAATGGAATTCGATGGGTAACGACCATGTATACCACTAGGGTGGATCAAGCAATCACCAATGATGACCAGGCGTGGTGAGGGTGGTTGAGAAACATAGGGTTGTAACAAATGTTGCGGGTGATAAGGTTGCAAAATCTATCTCTTATATCTTATATTATCTTATTATCTCTGCCAATGTTCGATGATGTGGATGTGCCTTTGCGTGAATAGGAATACCCGCAAGATTGACCGGAGTGGTCTATCATTCTCCGCAAACCATAGTGTTCGAGGTTCCTGTGGGATTTTTTGGATGATAGCAGTTTGTATTTCAAGTTCCCACTTCTGTTTGTGATTTGTTTTTGTGTCATCGACATTGGATTCCACCACTGGACCTTGGTATCCTTAACCAACACCAGTGACGGCCGTTTAGTTAGCAAGGCCGCCCTTGCTCCCATTGGTGAGTGAGCGTGTGTGTATATCTTAAAGTCGAATGGCCTTCAACTACCAAGTTGTTTGACAAGATCAGGTTTGTCATCATAAATGTTGGTTGGTTGAAGCCCATGATTTGGACCCCCATTGGGTTTTGATGAGATTGTTCATGGCTTTTGATGAGATTTGATGAGATATACTACGATATACTTAAATCCACATTTTTTTTCAGATGTTGTCTCTTCTAAGCCCAAAAAAGGAACCTGCTTTCTTATCTTTCTTGGTACTGGTAGGTGCTTACAGCTGGTCGCAGACAGCGGGGGGCCAGGAGGGAAGGGGCGGGTATAACATGGTATAACCTCAAATTCGGTCACGGGCAAGATGGTAAACAAAAGTCAACTATGAAATTCACAAGCTAAATATATCTAAATATAATATAGTTGACTTTTGTTTACCATCAGTTGGACAATATGAACAATATGGATTGATATGTCAATATTGTAAACATTCATATGATTTGTCAAAATGGTAGGCTTACGGTTAGTTGAAGCCAAAGTGATCCAAAGTCCGAAACCATTCAACTTGGAATTCAAGTTCAATCTTCGCTGAAATTGATTCTGCTTGTTTGCGGTACCAGGATGTAGTCAGCCCAGCTACGTGCAACGACGCTCAAGAAGAGTTGCTATAGAAACCAGACTCAGACAAGATGGGTTTCACTAAATGTTTTTTTTGACTTTCTACATGTGTATTAATATATATATATATGATAATTATATAAACACAATATTATATTTATATATGTGACACAGAGATGTTCCATGTAAAATATGTGTGCCTACGTTTTAGTGACTTAGGGGGTAATTGCAATGGATGATTTGGTACAGAAAAAACACCAAAAGCAGCAGCGTAAGTGTTTGTCAATCTCCTGTCAGCCAAACATCTGGCCTTGTCCCCAAATCTCCTTAATCATTTTCATAATATGTTCCATGAATATTATGACTGGTTGGTGGTTTGGAACATGAATTTTATTTTTCCATATATTGGGAATGTCATCATCCCAACTGACGAGCATATTTTTCAGACGGATTGAAAGCACCAACCAGATGATATTCACCATTTTGGCACATAGGCTACGGCTATTCTCATTTGAATGGCCATAGTAATTGACGCAAGTCCCCCATTATTTAGACACAGCCGTCAGTAGTGATTGTGAATGTAGCCGAAACACCCCCTATTATGGTTGGTTGTAATTCCCGATTTTCCCCTAATTTATTCCCTAAAATCCACATTTCTGAGGCGACTCACATGATGTGGCACCCCAAAGACTGGTCGGGCACCCAATGATCCCCGCTGCCGAACAGGAAGTGCCGTAACTTCACCCGGGGACATATCATATGTATATGATAAGCATATATAAGCGATGCATATATTATACATATATTTCATATACATAGCATATGTATTCAAACCATTATCTGTCATTTCTGGCTTGATTTTTACATCACGAACTCAGGATGTCGAGGCTCCGTGGGATTTTCTTTATGCCAGATATATCATCCAGTACAAGCGCTTTTTAATAAACAACCCAGTTGAATGTGGGATACTTCCCGCAGTTACGGCTGGTTTTTCATTGGAAATTCATGATTCACCACTTACTGGCTGCACATCCAAGTAGTTGCGAACGATCCTCTCCCAAGCTATTCTTGGAATTTGCATGTCTATTTAGAGAAATATTATTGGCAAATTAGAATCAGCAGAACCACCAAATAATTTTGACAATTCGTGTAGTTGGTACCCTCTGGTAATTTAACATAGATATTGAACATGGCCATTGCTAGTTGATTTACCCTTTAAAAATTGTGATTTTCCATAGTTTTTTGTATGTTTACCAGAGGGTAGTTGTTGGTGGTTCGAATTGGTCAACAACTCACCTCGCCCAGGCTGCGCTTGATGCAGAGTTCCCAGCTGCCGCAGAACGTGGCCGACGACAGCATCTCCAGGCACTGCGCGACTGCGCGACTGGTGGTTGACGAATGGACATGATACGTTTGTACCCCCCCATGGATGATATCTCCATGTATTATTTGATCTCTGAACATACCAAAGAAATCCAGAGATCTTCAAAGAAACCACCATTCTTAGATTTACCCTCTGATAAACTGACATAAGTATGGAAATCATATTTTCTTTTTATAATATATAGGTACAGTAAATCATCTATAAATGGGCCATTTTCAATATTTAATAGGTAAATCAACTTGGATTATGATCAACCTACAAAAAGCTATGGACCATCACCATGCTATTTATGGGTAATTACCCCTGTTGGATTATGGTAAAGTAACATAGCTAACTGGAAAATCACCATGCTATTAATAGGTAAATCAACTATAAATGGGTTCTTACCTCTAGTAAACATTCAAAAAAACTATGGAACATCACCATTTGAAATATTTTTAAATGGGTAACTACCATGATTTAATGCTGATATAATGGAATTCAGTGGTGATTTAATAGACTTGAATGGGGATTTAATGGAGATATACCCGGCCTGGTAAACTAACATAGCGAACTGGAAAAATCACCATGCTATTAATAGGTAAATCAACTATTTCTATGTGCCATTTTGATCACCCTTGATTCTGCCATGGGAAGCAAGCAGTGAGCGTACGGACGCGACCCAGAATTGTTTCAATAGCTATGTTGATTTACAGAATTTAGTTAATGTCATCAGCTGTTGTTATTATTCCACACTTGAACATAGTTAATGTATGTTAATGTTACTATTGTTTTTGGCATCAGTCATTGCATTTCTATGGACTGAAACACCTTTTTTTTCAAGACTTGTAGGATCACCAGTGTCCTCGTAAACTAGGCAGTGGAAGGGGAGTATTGTTGGGGTATGTTCAAATGACACATAGATAGATCAAACCTGTGTAATAGAGATACAGTGAGACACACATACACACATGTATGTACCTGTGTGTGCTAGTGCAAGATGGGTACGGAGGGTACGTGTGGAACAATAAAGGTCCGATCATGGGACTTAACTGCAAGTCTCTTGTGTTGTCAAAGTAGACATCTGAAGTGCACAATTGCGAAACAAAATTGCTCAAAGAATCCTTACTCCTGGTCATCCGTATTTCCCATGGTTTCCATGGCAAAGTTTGAGTACAATAAATGTTCAACTCATAAACCGGAGTATTGCAGCACCAATTTTGAATCTTCCGTCATGAGTTTCTCTGAACATTTCAGCACACCCAAATCCGGAAGCATGTTGATCATGTTGAACTATAGATGTCCATAAACTACTCTATCTGGTTGGTGGTTTGGAACATGAATTTTATTTTCCCCAATAGTTGGGATGATGATCCAATCTGACGAACTCCATCATTTTTCAGTGGGGTGGGTATACCACCAACCAGCTATACATGTTATGTTTTTTTTTGCCCAAACATGGCTTCCGGTATGTAAAAATGCGGATTCTACCAGTCACCCAAAACGAGTTTGTGTTACCAGTCACCCTGGTCGCGTTAGGTGAGCCCTCAACAAAAACCCGCTGGTTTTTTTCGGGGAATCATCTGACTTGGGATGTTGGATCCTAACATTGATGCCTCAAAAGTCAGAGCAGGTTCACTCTATCCAGTGGTGAATGGAGGGAGCTAAGGAGCTATGATGAGGTATGGGTATTCAGAAATACCCTATTAAATAGGGAGCGAGCTATGGAGCTACCAAGAGTTTCCTAACCACATACTAGCAATGGACATAAAAGATGTGGTATAATTTCAGATTACATGTTGGCCTCGCAGGCCTGCATATGTCTTGGATGCCAAGACCGGGCTGAAACACAGCTGAAAGCAGAGGGAATTGTTGTGACGATGGGAAGACCTTTGGAGGGGACTCAAAACGAAGACGTTTTTTTTGGTTCCAAGTATCCTCGGTTAATCAAACACGGTAATGGGACGTGTGTTCATAAGACCCAGTGGTTTTATGTTTGAAAATTATCTATAAATTATAACGCCAGGTAACGATGGGGTTGACTACTATGTAGTTAACATCACCATAAAACTCTGATGATCAACATAGATATACTATGATCTGTCCAAGAAACGGGAGGATGATCCCCATTGACAAGCGTCTTTGTCTCAGAGAACCTGATATAACTTAAGTTGATTCAACATTGGAATGGAGATTCTCTACATCACAGATGGTTGTTTAGGGGATACCTACAAGGTGGTACCCCCCAGTGATGGAACGTTGGTTTATAATCCCCATAGTAACTATAGTAATATAACCCCCATTCATCAACCCTAGTGAAATTGGACTTATTTGCACCAAGTTAGCGATTTAGCTCACTGGGGCACCACCTTGTAGCCATGTATCGCCAGTGATAGGATGAAGCCCAAAAGTGCGCAGGCTACATGATAATAAACATATTAAACTATAAGCATGTGTATCCCTTACAGGAATTCAATTGGCTGATTCTGTTTATTAGGGTTTATGAATATTATTAATAATGTTTATCCCGAATTTGTGTGTTTCTCCGAGGTTTCAGACACCAACTTTCTAGGCATTCAGGTCGATCACCGAGTCTAGAAATGGGATGATGTAGGTCATGACACTATTTTTATGGTTGGTTGAGAATAAGCAGCTTCGTTTATGGCATTGGGTTTACACGGGTTTACGATATGATTGGATGGCATCACATGCGCAATCAAAACAAGTTCAAGCGCAGTTCCAGGGTGTTGGCATCGTTGTTTTGACCCTGGCATGGTGTTTGAGTACCAATGTGAAATGACTTGAACATTCGAGTTTTCATCCTGTCAAATAGACTTCAGTCTTGATGTGTGATCAAGATAACGCCACGTACTAGTATTAAGTTATTGTTGTCTTATATTATGTAGTAGACCATTCTCCCAGTCTCCATACAAGTCCCATCTATGAAAAGTATTTTTCAAAATCAACAACCAGATCTTGACCTGTATCTACTATAGCTAGGGATAGCTAGGGCATTAATGGTTTACCAAATCAAACCCACCAGAAACCGAAACCGAGGACCATGCAGTTCACCATCCCCTCCATTTGCCCCAGCCTGGGCAAGGAATCTCAGGGAGGTTACCATGGGATGGGATGACTTTCGTTCCAAGTCGGTAGACGATACCCTCCGGTAATGACTAACAGTTTGCTATTGAAAATGGCTCATAGAAATAGTGGATTTACCCATTGAAAATGGTGATATTCCATAGTTATGTTAGTTTACCAGAGGTGAACCCCATTTTTGCTGGCTTTTCCCTTTGTGAAAACAAGCAACCACTCTTTTATTATGTTGTTCTTCGCTTATGATGTCATGGATAGTGCAAAAAGTGTAAAATCGTACACTTGCTCCAGTCTGTCATGCGGAACCTTTGCTCGGACTCAATTTTATTTCATGTCAAGAAACATGCAGCAACAACTTTGTTCATTCTTTTGAGCATTTTTCAACACATCTCAACATATCTCAACTGGTTTTCGGAGCTGCTCCAAGTGTCTCTCAGGTGAATTGCAAATGAACAATGGCAATGTCAAGTCTCTTGGTGATGAAATCCGCGCAGTCGCAATGAGTGTGGCAACTGGCAATCTGCAAAGTTTGTTCGCCGGCTGACATACAAAAGGTTGAAAAGACATATACCGGTATTAATGTGTATCTACATTCCACATAGATAAGTCGAAGTGTGAAAAAAAATCAATTCATGGACCTAAGCCATTTGAAATGCGCAACAACTTCCAATGCCAAATAAGATGTCCTAGGATATGGCAGATGGAATGCCACAATAGAGGTCATGATAGAATATCATATAAAATGTCCGACTCTATGTCAATGTCAGTTGGTGGGATCGAAGGAAGTAATTCCATTTTGGGGATAAAAGAATTGTATCGTTTGCCCGGAGAACTGGATAACTTGTCAGCAAGTTGATGCATCGTTGACCTTCGCCATAGGCAGCAACGCTCGACTCAGGCGGCAAAAGCAGCTGCTGTGCCATCCGTTGCGAAAGTTCTTGGAGGACGGATTTCGCGGACTTCCCACGGCGCGCAGAAGTCTGCGGGTGTTGTAAACATGAAATGACACACATGTTTGCTTTGTATAATTATATATAGTTATATATATACACATATATGTATATATATATATTATACACACATATATGGACATATACATGTTGTCCATTTGTTTTTTGTTTAATATCTATAATATATGCATATATATATAACTTACAGATACGTAAAGGTGAATAAGATGAATAAATATTTCCCGGACTTGGTTAAAATTGGTGTTTCAAGCCTGAAAAATTGCCTGCTGCAGGAGTGTGCAAGCGAGTGGGATGAGTGCCCGGGCATAGTCTTGGGGGATATTGGACTATGGAACTGGGATGGAGTAGACCAACAGCAATGGCGATCTGCACATAGATTAACCATTTCACACAAACAAATACACCCCATTCTTGGTGTGTATATATATATATATGTATGTGTGTGACTATATATATATATAGGTTTTGCTTCACATCACGAGGGCGAAGATATTAAAACTGTCATTGAACGCAGCATCTAGCCATCATGGCCATCACGCTCCAGCGGAGGTATGGCAAGGCCTGGAAAGCGGAAGATCCCAGTTTGAAGGATCCGCCGCCATATCCCTACACTCAAAAGATGGCGACTTGGGCGGAACATGTTGGAACTGGAGGTGAGGTGCGCTAGTCATACTGGTGTGGGATGATGATGGTGATGCTGATGGTGATGCTGGTGATGATGGTGATGATAGTGATGGTGATGATGATGATGATGATGACGATGATGACGATGACGATGATACCAAGTGACCATAGATGATTTAGATCTGCAAACCTAAAGACTGTTTTAGTTGAGGATAAACAGAAGAATTACGAACTGCTTTATGTCAGCAATTTCCAACAACCTGGAATAGATATGTCAGTCAAATTACCGAAAAAAACACTAGCAGATGGTTTATGTTTAGATTTGTTCAATACGATATTATGTTTGATTGTTGTTTTCTTGCAGCGGAGAGTACCTCAAGTGAACCTGGCCCAGGTGACACAGTCAGGGACCCATACACGATAATGCAGCCAAAATGACTAGCATAAATTGAATTGCACTACCCTCTGGTAATTTAACATAACTATGGAAAATCACCATTTTAATGGGAAAACTCACTATTAATGGCCATTTTCAATAGCTATGTTAAATTACCAGAGGGTATCCTTACCATCCAGTGCTGGAGGAACAATTTTTCACAGTACTGGTTACTGTAACAGCAAGTCTTTGACCCCTCTCTCGGCACAATGTGAGTTCTAACATATCTTGATACATACCAAGTGCATGTCATTTTTGTAATGTTTTTTTAGATTATATATATATACACATATCTGGGTAAATTATAACGACCTCACTGCGACCTCACTGGAATCATGGTTAGTAAGGGGAATCATCCCCAAATGGCCTTAATTCAGGCTAGTGAAATATTATAATTTACCAAGATTATATATTATATATATATATATCAGATTACATATATTTACAGCATGATTCAGCATATGCATGATTCGATGTCAAGGATAGTTTTTGTTGTTTGGACGGTAAAAATAACATCGCAAACATGTAACAATACTAGTCACATCCAGTCACTGTTTTTTTTAAATGTTTTCTGTGTGTGGTTGCTCATATCAATACGTGTATTTATAAACACACAAATCACATAACTATATACAATAACGTATTATATTACATAATGTGTATATATATATAATATGTGTATGTAATATATATATATATATATTACATACACTCATATATATATATATAAATAAAGAGTGTGTGTACTTCTCCTATATCCGCAACATGACGTCCCCCAAGGTGGAAGACTACCTTCGTCGATCCGAGCAATGAGCCGCGTGGAAAATCAATCCGGGCCGACGTGTTGGATTGAGACATCAACGGGGAGTTGAACGATTGTTCAGCCATTTCAGCAATTTCAACATGTTATCATTGATCATTTCGATATATTTTGATTCACTGTCTCAGCAATTCAAACTTGCAATTTCACATTGAACATCATTTACACGATCTAAATGTTTCTGTGTCTATATGGACAGACCTTTCTTGTGTAGTTCTGATGGTTTATTTGTTGCCACACATGCGGATGAATCTATGTGCTCTATGTATAACTAGGCAGAAATGTTATGTTTGTAGAGCACCTGAGAGTAACCATGCCATGCGGCCACCATTTTAGGATGGTTGCCTGGGTAATCTAGTTGAAATGGAATATGCTCTCAAGATCTGTTTGAGAAGGGCAGTGGAGGCATCATTGTAATCAGGTCATCTAGATCTTGACAAACCGATACCCTCTGGTAATTTAACATATCTATTGAACATGGCCATAGAAATAGCGGATTTACCTATTAAACATGGTGATTTTCCATCGTTTTTTGTATGTTTACCAGAGGGTAACTGCGGTTAAAACACAATTCTTCCAGACACGACGAGTAGCGCATGGTTGGCCATGGACGAGTAGCGTACCGGAACCAGCTGCGATCATTGAATGATTGAAACAAATCTTGAAACACAATTTCTGAAACCCAACAAAGATATACAACAATCATAGTCTGGTTGGTGGTTTAGAACATGTTTTATTTCTCCCAATAGTTGGGATGATGATCCAATCTGACGAACTCATATATTTTTCAGAGGGGTAGGTCAACCACCAAGCAGATATTTGAAAAACCATCATGAAAACCATATTTCATAACCATTAACATTAACCATTATTAACAGTATATTAACCATATGTCAACCATTATTAATAGTATATTAACCAATATTAATAGTATATTAATAGTATATTAATAGTTCCATTAACCATATGTCAACCACCAAGCAGTTCTATTGATTTCTGCCACGGCGCCACGACCCGCCAAAAACGCCAGGCCATTGATCAAGACCCTGACGGAGGAGTTGAAACCTGCGGACTTTGCTGGTCAGGCATGGAGAAAATGGGTGCGAAAATGGCAGGAAAACCAGAATGATCCAAAAAAAAGGGTCATGTTGAATGTTAATTGTCGCGCCATCCAACAATTCGTTATCCCAAAATTGGTCATTTTGAATGATGATGTTAAATTATGTTGAATGAGTCACCATCCAACATTTGTCATGTTTCACTGGAATCATCCAAACTAATTTTCGATGGGGCCATCCAGAATGATGCTGACGGCGACGAGATGCCTCGAGAAAGGGGGCCTCGTGACTTGCTACAGATTCCACTTAGTAAAGGCGGTAAAGGTGTTGTATGTTTGCTGGTTGAGTTATGTTGCCAAATTTCCAGGAGGGATGTGTATCTAATTGTATCTAAATATAGTGGCTATTTATATATTTATTATATATATATATATATTAATGTATATACACAAGGTGGTGCCCCATCAGCTTAGATGGGTTCCTAAATCAACTCATAGGGGAACGGAAAATCACTGTGGATGTATCAGAGTTGTACAGAAATTGATATCCAGCAGTGTTTTTTGCGCTATATTAGGCTATTATATGTTGTTGAATATAATTGTGCCATGTTTATTGGCTTTTTCAAACATTGTTCTTCTTGTTGGGTTTTTTAGCACCAGGTTTTATCAGTTTATGGTTTATGCCGTTATGAAGACAGACCCGTGTCCTGACAGTTTCCCTTTCATATCGCATCTACACGGGGACACCTGGGGGATTTCTCACATTCTCCCCATTCTGCACGAAACTTCTCGGTTGTCGTTTTTGGTTGCAGTCCGGTCTGGGGCTTGATGATGTTTCGCTTGAAAAACCGATGATCTAAATTGAATCTGGTGGAAAAAGGTCAGTGTATGAAATCACTTAATGTTGGTAAAATAATGCCATAAACCATCCCCAATTTCACCGTATGTTTATAGGTGGTGTGGTTACCATTCAAATGGGTGGCTTATGACATTGTTTTAACCACATTAGTGGTGTTGGTTCCAGCTGTTCCCTAAGTTGCCAAACGCGTTGCCAAACGCGTTGCCTTCGCGGCTTCATCAACTTGGCTGTGTCATCACTGTCCCATGGCTTGGCGTGACCATGGCTTGGAGCTAAAAAAAACAATATTTTCAGACGCACCCATATCATCATTATTATTGGTTTGTCATATCATATCCAATTATATCCTTATTAGGCTTGGTTATGTATATATATAATATGTACCACCAGTGTCCTTGGTTATTCACATTACATTACCCAATGTCATGGCTAAATATTCCATGTTTTTGCATGGCTTTCAACACTGGACCTTCCAGGTCTTGCATTGTTTGGGAAAGTGGAGGATGGTGCAGAGACTCAGTGAGGCCATCATGGCATTCCGAGGGATCGAGTGGATTTTTCATGGGATACACCAATAAGTATTGGGAAACAAGTGTATACATAGTCATATAGTATATAGTATGGAAACCAATAAGTATAAGTATATAGTATACTATAAACATAGCCAATAAGTATGGGATAAACCAATAAGTATAAGTATAATACCGTATATATATATACACATATGATCATATATATATATATATACTATATACTATGGAATTATAACAATGTTTACCAAATCCTCCCCACCTATACCATGTCTATGTTAAATACCCAGAGGGTATATACTTGGGGGGTATGATAGTGTGATATAAAAGCTCTGATATACCCAGCCAACTGGATAGGTAGGACATATGTAATCCCTTAGTTTTTTCCTCTACATGGAGAATAGCCAGATTTTTTTGTGGACTACCACAGATTAGCCACGAACTTGGCAAAGTGGTTGATTGGTTAGCACACATCACAGTGAGTGAGGGCCTGCCTCTTTTGAGCAGTGCTCAGATTATGACCCTTTGGTCCTCCCGCTCCACTGGTGGATGAGGCACTATTGCAGAGTATTATGATGTTTTCCTAGACCCTCCAATTATACCCGTAAAAATTGTGTTTTACACCATTATTTTATTACTTTTACAATTTTTTGATGATAGTTGGAGGGTCTAAGTATGGTGTATTTTCACCAGTTCCTTATTGTCTAACACCTCATTTTCCGCATGAACATGGCCATAACTTAAGTACCCAACTTTTCAACTGACCCTCTGGGAATTTAAGATAGCTATGAAAACGGGGGGCCTTTACTTCGTTGGTTTTCCAATTCTTAAGAGTGATTTTCCATAGCTTACCCTCTGGTAAACTAACATAGCTATTGAAAATCAGCTTTTTTAATGGGAAACCTCACTATAAATGGCAATTTTCAATAGCTATGTTAAATTACCAGAGGGTAATGTTAGTTTACTAGGGGGTATACCCCATGTATGCCCAAGATTTGGCCATATTTGTCTGTCAGGACTACCACTCTCATGCTGCCAAGGCGATGGGGATATGACTGGGGGGAAACACTGATCCATTCACCAGCTATGACTTAGGGATACTTAGGGTACCTATTACCTATATATATATTATATATATATACCAGGGTTTAGATCCAGAATCATTTACTGTCAATGTATGACCATTTGAATGGAGAACATCATGATAAACCGGATGAATTTTGAGGTTCCCATTTTTGGAGACCACAGATCTGCTTTTCAGCGCTGGTCCCAAATTTCAGGGAACACCATGCGGCTGCATGCAGAAAAGTCACTTGAATGTGTCTTGTGCCAGTGCCATGTCAGATATTTTAAGGGACTGTTATTATGAAATATTTTCTGAATTCTTGAGATTTATCCAGATGACCAGTTTTTTTTTTAGTCTGGCTGTGTCTCCACCGCAAGACCCTGGAGATCCAATTTAATATGTTTTTTTTTCCGATGGTATCTTAAGGCTAGTACCATGGTGGCTTCGTTACTGGAACCCCGAAATCCATTTGATTGGTGCTTTGGAATTGGAACATGACTTTTATGACTTTCCATATATTGGGAATGTCATCATCCCAACTGACTAATATTTTTCAGAGGGGTAGGTCACCCACCAACCTGCCATGTCATGATATGTCATGATATGTCATTGTCATTAATGTGTGTGAAATCCCCATACGTTGCGCCATTTCAAGTGAAACCCAGTGGAAGCAGTGACCCTCGGCAGGGTGCGGATGAAGCTGATGAGGCTCGAAGTATCTCGAAGTTCTGGGATCCATCATGGGATAGCCTTGGAAGCAGCCAGCAATCCAGCATTGACCACCCAATTTTAGGGTGCTGGGTCCCATGGCCCAAAGGTGGGACTCGGAAGAGTGAAGCCAATGTTTAGGACCTTAGATTAGGATACTTCAAATGAACTGGGACTACATAAGGATGTACAGTACATCCTTAGCATTGGAGTCGAAAATGGATCCAGAAGTAGTTGTAGATTTGTAGTACCTCTACGATTCAAACCCTCGAAATCGCCAACTGAGCCAACTGGATGATGGCGCTGTTACCCTCCGGTAAAGGCGACAATGGAAATCCCCCATTGATGTTCCCATTCTAAGCTCCATTTATCGGTGCTTTCCTAGTCATGTTTGATTACTGGAGGGTGCTGTCATGCATCAATGGCTCTGATGTAGTTTGTTATCGCATTTTGTTTTGCGTCGGCGATGTCCATGTTGGTTTTGTGATAATATTGCTGGGCTCTTCATGAATCCAGAAGAAGTGAGAGGAGGTAATGGACATCCAGTTATCAACAGACATCAATAGACATGATTCATGCATACTCCCATCTGCCAATATTAAATACCCCCCCTTGAACGTTTGGTTTCGTACGGGATCTGTTCCGTTGCATATGGGGCTCTTCAATAATCACAAAGGTGGAAGTATTAGTACATACTATATTTCGCTAACCACTGAACTAGAATTTAAATGGTTGGGTTCTCAGGTTGATTCGCTATTGCAGATTGCGGGATTTTAGAAACACACCAGTTTCTGTTCGGGTCTTTTTACATGTCATACAGTTCCGAACAACCACTGTGAACTGTGCTATTGAAAGCGAATTGAAAGCTCCAGCTATGTCAGTAGTTCCGACGCCTTTATTTTTCGGATTGGCTGATAGTCTCCACTGATCTCCACCCATCGCCAACCATGAATTTTGGATGCCATGCGTCTTGCCCAAAATTGCCCCATCAATTGCAATTCGGACACCCCAACCTATTGCTGCTTGGTGGTGACGGGAACCATGGAATTTTGACTGACTTTCCATTAATATGGAATGTCATCATCCCAACTTCCCAACTGACTAGTAACTAGTATTGTTCAGAGGGGTAGGCTCAACCACCAACCAGTTACGTGTCTTTCACTGTGTAACCGGTGATGAACCCCAGGAAGATGACGCCGATGACGCCGATGACGCCGACGCTGAGGCCAGCAGCAATGGGGGATCTGTCTGTGTAATCTACGTGTTCGTCATGTTACCCTCTGGTAATGACTAACATAGCTATTGAAAATCACCATTTATAGTGAGTTTTCCCATGAAAAATTGTGATTTTCCATAGTTATGTTAAATTACCAGAGGGTAAGTTGTCTAAAGCGAACTTCTTGGGGGCTTCCAGCTGGAAGATATACTGTGTCTTACTGTGTCTTATTCGAAGCAAGCATGACACTTTGATGTTGCAGATGGACAACAGCCAGTTGAACCAACTTACTCATTTGCAGTTTATGATGTATCATATGCCTATACCCTCCAAGTACCCTACGGCCCTGAGAGATGATGCTTTACCCCCATAATCTTAATACGGTTGCCATTTTTTGGGGGGTAGTTGTGGGGTCTAGGTAAGTACAACTACCTGCAAAAAGATAACAATATGGCTGGAGTATGTAATCGGAAATTAACGGCCATACCATATTTGAGTTAGTTCGGACTACACCATGCTAAAGTAGTAGTGACTTCAGTTCCATATTATTTGCTTATTACGTCTGACCCTCTAAGTACCCTTAAAATTGTGTTTTACCCCATCATCATCATCATCATCATCATCATCATCATCATCATCACCATCATAGTACTTTTAACAATATTGGGTTGGTAGTTGGAGGGTCTAGGTATGCACCATACCGTTCTTGTTACGAACGTTGCAAGAGCCCAGAGTCATCGCAAGATGCAGTGGCTTTGGGCGAACCCATGGCCCATCTTAGCATGATGTCTCTCATTTAAAGGAATGCCTAAAATGGTTCGTAAAAGGCCTATTTTAGAAAGCAACAACTAGATTCAGTACTCCTATTTAATTGCTTTTGTGATGTTTTGTTTGTCATGACCCTGGCTCATATCCTACCGGATGGTTGGGCTCGGCAATGATAAGTGCGGCTGCATAGTTCAGTGTTCAGCATGTCAATGTTCCTAGATTTGGGTTTAACCCATTCTATTTGCACATTTTCCGATTTGCAATGTTCCATTGAAGCCATAAGAAACCAACTGCAAGAAAACTATATGGAAAAGCACCATGTTTAATAGGTAAACCGGTAAACCATCATAAATCATCTACAAATGAGAAAAAATCATCCATTTTCCATGGCAATGTTAGTTTACCAAAGGGTAATTACCATACCTTAACCACGAAGCACAGCCGAAGGCGGACGACGGGGATGACGACGAAGATGAAGACTGACACTGGTCACCTGAGTCTATCACCGGTCCTGCGGTGGCGACAGCATCCGGTGGCTATCTTTCATAGCAACGAATATCAACATTTACCCTCTGGTAACTAACGTAGCTATGGAAAATCACCTTTAAGAGGAAAATCAACTATTTCTATGGGCCATGTTCAGTAGCTGTGTTAAATTACCAGAGGGTAAATGATCAAAACTTGCGAAACTATGGAAACTGAGAAACGGTTGAGAAAGAAGTGCTTCTCCAATCTACAAATTGAAGATTCTACATGTTTGTTTGCCAACAACTGCGCAGAATTGGCTAGAAATCAATTAATTAGTGACATTCAATTTTGCGTGTTGAGAAAGGTTAAACTAAGCGCCATGAAAAGTGCGATGGCAAGTTTGAACCATGCCCCCCGGGAACCCATGATGCCAACTTACTGTTGCTTACTGTTGCTGGGGTTGTTGGCATCTGGCTTCCAGGATTCCAGGTACCCATTCAGCCGGCTGGCTAAGGACACGTCCCTGTGAGTTGTTTTGTTGAAAGGTAAGTGTTTGTATGAACCAAAAATACATTTGGTAGATACATGTAGATTCTGCTCTAGAGGTTTCCCTTGAACCAACCCCTAGTGATTCCTGGTTTTGACACCTGCTTGGACAGGAAACCGTTGGACAAACGTTCGCCACCGTGCTCACCGGCTCACTCCACAGACGTTTCACCCGAAAAAAACGGGGCTTTACGCGGCCCAGTGCGTTTTTTGGCCAGGGACTTGAGTAGAGGTAGTCCTTGGGTGGATACAACTAGGAAAACATGCAGGATACAACTAGGAAACTGAATGAAACTACGCATGACATCGCATGATGATATGACCACACAAATGTTCAATTTACTGTAGATCAATTGAGCATAAATTAGCGAAGTTGGAACCCAAATTGGAGAGGTTACTGCCAAAAACGCATGGCACATGTCAATCCAGCCAACGCACTAGTAGGTTGCTGAACCTTGGTGTTGAAGATATCGATGATTGATCATCACTATCCCTATTAAAAAATATTGAAAAGGCTATCATCCCATTAAAAAAACCCACATAACCCTGGTGAATCAACATTTGTACCATCATGTTCCTTATGAAATGTCCATTGATTGACAGACCCCACGCAGGAACAGGGTGATGAGGAGGACGAAGCCAAGAACTCGGTGACCGATAAGTTGGTCTGCAGGTATTTCAATTGGGGTCTAGTGTATACACTGCGTGTACATGTTATGTATATACACAGCACATACATAATTACTGTATATATATATATATACATGTAATACATATATATATATATTAATATATATATATATATATATTAATATATATATATATATATGTATACAGTAATTATGTAAAAAAAAGTACACTCTGTATATATATATATATATATATATGTTGTATATAGATGTACTGTATAATACTATGTTCTCTGTCATCATTTTTGTTACTAATCATTGTATAGGTAGATGGATTAAGCAACAAACTTCCACAAACTTTATGTAGCCATAAACTGGTGGAATCTGAAGCCTGAAGCTCGGGTTTGCAACAACTCAAGGCGCCAGAGGAAGAATGAAAGATGATGAAAGATGTAAACCATCATCCATAAACCATCAACTTCGGGATACTATCAGCAAGAAATCGGGAACTTCAGGGTACTTCAGGGCACCGGGTACCCTCTGGTAATTTAACATAGCTATGGAAAATCACCATTTTTTATGGGAAAACTCACTATAAATGGTCATTTTCAATAGCTATGTTAAATTACCAGAGGGTAATACCACATTGAAATTTGGGCTCAATATTTTTTCGAGATGTTGGGACTTTCACCTGAGGATGGTGGGGCGCACAACGGCGGCGGCGCATGGGGCGCTGAGTGGACAGCTCGAAAGGTGCCTGCCAGGGGAGAAATGTCTTTGTTGATTGGTCATTTTAGTTGGGATGAAATTAGGTGAATAATGGTGACAACTACTTGTGATTAATCAACTATGATGGGACAGGACCTAGTTTTTAATCGCTCATTTTACAGTCTCTTATTTCCGGTTGGGGAGATGCGAGTAACAACAATGTTGCAAGCCAATGATTATGATGATGGGATAGATCCCAGCAATCCCCAGTAACACCTTGTGAGTTCGCTTGCGACGGTCTACACTACATGTTGGATTGCCAGTCTGTGAGATATGATTTGGTTGGTCAGTCTGTGAGATGTGAATTGGTTGGTGTTCTTGATATAATGATGGGAATGTGAATATCACACTGCATTCCAAATCCACAAATCACCCGTCCACAACTCACTGTCAAGAAGAAGGGTGTCCCAGTTTGATTGTTGTAGAACCTACTAGAGTACAATCTTAGGGAGGCCTTGAGTCACCAGCCCCCCCCCAAAAAAATGAAGTCATGTGCGCCCGAAAGTGATATCCCAGCCATTGAAATTTGGGCACCCAGGCGGCGGCTTCTTCCTTGGACAATTTGTCCCACATGCCACTCAAGTTGTAGCAGGGGGTAGGGCAGGTGAAAAACGCCTCTTAGAGACGGGGCTGGAACCAGTTAGGGTTGGAAGACTAGAATTTTCATGAATTTTCTGGAACAAGAAGTAACCCATATGCGAACCATGGTGCTGGTATATTTCCCTACATGACTGGGTAATAAATTGTTCGGGTAAATGTTCGTGTGCATATTCCAGCACCACGGTTCGCATTTGGGTAATAATTCTTATAATCAAAATATTACTTAAGAGATACTAAGTAATAGCTCTCAGATATTTTTCCCGTTAAAACCTCCATTAATAGAATTTAATTTCCCAGCTAGCCAGCTTAAAAAACATCCATTTATGGGAGATGTTCCAATGATTTCCAGAGTTTCCAATGATTTTCCAATATTTGCAACACGCATCTTTCGATAATTTAGTTGGTGGATTTGAAAAGTGAACCATGTTTTCCGACACCGACAAGGTGGTACCCCCCAGTGATGTTCGTTGGTTTATAATCCCCATGAACTATAGATATAACCTCCTAATCAACCCTAGTGAAATTGGACTTATTTGCACCAAGTTAGCTAACTATAACAATAGATCTGACCCCAGTTACTAACTAATAGGTGACAATAGGGGGTAACAAATCCCCAGTTACTAACCAGGAATCGCGTTTTCCCCATGGCCCATCTAAGTAGATCTGACCGGTCAGAAATGCCTCCGGTCACCAATCCATTTGATCGACCCATCGGATTCCAAAGAGGGGATGACCACAGCACCTCGAAACCGACCCGGCCTGGTCAACTAACAGTAAAAGCTATAGAAAATGGCCATAGAAATAGTGAGTTTTCCCATGAAAAATTGTAATTCTCCATAGTTATGTAAACGTTTACCAGAGGGTATGTAACTTGACCATGTCGCATATGTCAAATCGCTTCAGACATCCGTGAAGCAGCTTTTATTCTTATGCTTCAATCTGAGTCCCATTTGTATGTTACCGTGCTTTAGTTGTGAATCAAACGGGGATTTGCTGATCAATATCCATTCAGTTGGTAAACCCTTCACATGAAATCATGTTATATATTTATATAATCTGGTTGGTGGTTTGGAACAACTTTTATTTTTCCATTTCATATACGGGATGTCATCCTTCCCATTGACGAACTCCATCATTTTTCAAGATGGTTATTGCACCACCAACCAGTTTATTATTCATTAACCATATAATAACCATGTGTTAACCATAAATAATCATGGATAATCCTTCCCATATATGAGTTTGAGTTCAAACCTGATGAACATGTACCCCGCAATTTGTACAACCAACACCCAAGGGGACACAGCCTGACACTGCTCCAAGTTCTGGTTTGTAAGAAATGGTGGCCACTCACCAGAGGGCCAATGGAACATCAGACCCTCTGAACATTCTAAAATATTGCTTTAGCCCATGTTTCTTTGGTGCTTTGATCTTTTTTGGGGGGGATTTGGATGGTCTAGTCTAGGTATATCAACTTGTTGAATCATCCATGTCAGAGATCAGCTGAGGTATAGGGAGGGAATTCTCGAGGCACTGAGACTGGATCCGAGTCGGGCAACTGACCAGGGTGCTGGATCCTCCAGCTATGGCCAAGTTGATAGGCAACGCGATGATCATCCCCAATGACGAACAGCATTTTCAGTTAAAAGATGTGAAAACCACCAGCCCCATGAAGAAACATTCATTGGGGCACCCTTTTCTCAGACAAACTTATATTTTTGCTGCGGTGTATACAGTTGTGGGGAGTCACTTCTAGAAATTGCTAGGTTCCCAAAAGGTAGAGAAAGTTTCTTGAGCATTGCGCTTGAGCATCATGTTTGCACTTCTACTTGCCCTCAGATTTGGCAATTTCGCATGACCACATATTATTTCATATGTATATACACACTTCCAATACCCATAGGATCCATGGTGCTGCTATATATGGTAACATGTACCATCAATATACCCCAATGTTGGCATATATACCAGCACCATGGATCCTATGGGATATATCAAGAATCAGGTACGGAAAGCCAACCATTGATCATTTTCCTTGGGCTTTCCCTGGTGTGTCGTGTCAGGTGGTGTTGCCTCTGATCTCGAGGAAGCTCGAGCATGAGAGCTGGGAGGCGGAAACCAAGAAGACGGAGAGTTGTGGCTAAGCAGTTGTAAGCATACAAAAAACTATGGAACATCACCATGCTATTTATATTTTTTCATGGGTAACTAGCATGATTTTTCATGGTGATATTTCGTGGGATTTAGTGGTGATTTAATAGACTTCAATGGTGATTTAATGGAGATATACCCTCTGGTAAACTAACATAACTATTGAAAATCACCACTTTTAGTAAGTAAATCAACTATAACTGTGCCATTTTCCATTGCTATGTTAAATTACCAGAGGGTATTTTAGCTGAATGATGTTGAATATGTTTTTTTCTTCTCAATGGTTCTGCGGTAAATCCAGGGTAAAGTCGATAAAGTACCATCTCCGGATGTGTTTCTATCCGTTGACTTTGGAACGAGCAGGAAACACCGGGTATAGCTTGGTGAGATCATGACGTTCTGCCAGGCAATGGTGAGCAAAATAGCGAAACATGTTACTCTCTGGTTATTTAACGTATAGCTATGGAAAATGGCCCATTTATAGATGATTTATGATGATTTACCTAAAAAATGGTGATTTCCCTTCAGTAACCAGATGGTAGATCCTTTTGAAACAAACATTTTAAACTTTGCAAAAGCAGGTTTTTCTACAAGTCCTGGCGAGAAGTTTGTTGGTGAAATCACTGTCCAAAACCATGGCGACGATGCACTCAACTTGACCCCAAGTTGATGGTTAGTGCGTTACTATCCCGAAATGGGCCAAACAAAAAAAATACCTTGGATGGTTTTTTGAAATCCTGACCAGTTGATAGCTGGTAAACATCCCAATGATTTTGTTTGGGTTCAACTCTTCAACCATCCTGAAATGGTGGTGGATTTTGCAACCGCTTCATGATGTCATTGGATCATCGCGGCTGATTTTTGAGGATGCCACCAGCCATGTGTCTGTTGGTGGATGTGCATCCGGGCTAGTATGTGACTAACAAGCATGGTTAGTTCACCAATCAATCAA
Organism: Cladocopium goreaui; assembly: GCA_947184155.2. NCBI lineage: Eukaryota > Dinophyceae > Suessiales > Symbiodiniaceae > Cladocopium > Cladocopium goreaui. The sequence continues at coordinate 143,115 of CAMXCT020000801.1, read as the reverse complement.
TCAATCAATCAATCAATCAATACATCCATCCATCCATCCATACATGCATACATGCATAGATGCATACTTAGATACATAGATAGATTAGATTAAATAGTTAGATAGATAGATAGCTAGCTAGCTAGCTAGCTAAATAGATAGATAGATAGATAGATAGACAGACATACAGATAGATAGATAGACAGATAGATAGATAGATAGATAGAAATATAGATAGATAGGGAGAAGGATAGAGATAGAGCTAGATATAGATATAGATAGATATAGATAGATATAGATAGAATTAGATAGATAGAGACAGATATAGATAGGTAGAGATAGATAGAGATAGATAGAGTTAGATAGATATAGATAGAGATGAGATATACATAGATATAGATAGAGATGATATATATATATATAGATAGATAGAGATAGATAGGGAGGTAGGTAGATAGACAGACTACATACCTACATACATACATACAAACATACAAACATACATTCTTACATACATAGATACATCGACGGGTAGATAGGTAGATAGATAGATAAACATATAGTTTACCATCATGTACAGGCTGATTAATCAGTTATATACATTATGCCTGAGATGCGATGCACGTCAGATAACCCAAGTACATACCACTGACCTTGAATGAGTCGATTATCCGACGGGTATACACCACTTATGACTGTCACGGACCACTCATATGGATGCATAAGACAGCTGGGATATCCCATGATACCCCATAATCATTGGTTCCCGCTGGAAAGTCACCAATGTTGGATGATTGTCAGGTCCACTCTTTTGCGAAACACACGGATTTGTTTGAACATAGATCCACTGGCTTATCATCAGTTTCTATATGTTTTCTCATTTTTAGACACACCTAGACCCTCCATTTAGGCCTCAAAACATGGTAAAGCTACTCAGATTACTGGGTCAGTTACACCATTTTTACGGCGTCCCCAAAGGTTCAGGAATCCGGCGTTTTGGCGCTCGGCGCAATCGCCTTTGGGTGTATGGTTTCTTGGATCTCTCTTGGGCGGATGGTTCTCAGCACTTCCCAGGAAGACTGAGTTTTTTTTGGGCATCAGCCGGTAGTTTATAGCTGATGGCTAGAAGTGAAATGTTTACGGAGCTGGGAAGCAACCAGATAAACTGTTGGAATTTTCATACCCTCTGATTTATTCGTTGAGGTAAAGAACTGGAAAATCACAATGTTATAGCGTAAATCAACGAACTCAATGGTTATTTTCAATAGCAAACTGTTAGTTTACCAGAGGGTAATACAACTCAGTGGATAATCCATTGTTATTTCTTTGGCTATACTAGCGGGTTATACTAGTGATAAATGATAGAGAAAAAACATAGTATGGCCCAGTGGATTAGTATAGTGGTATAGCCCAGTTATAACCAAGTTATATACTGTACATACCCTCTGGTAAACTAACAGTTTGCTATGGAAGCCATGGCCCATAGAAATAGATGGTTTACCTATTAATAGCATGGTGATTTTCTATAGCTATATGTTAAATTACCAGAGGGTAGTATAACTATAGTATAAGCTACTTATATGATACACACTTGACAATCATATCCCAGCAATAAATATAATATAATATATGTATATATGTATGCGGCTCATGGGTCATATATAGTATCAGGCCCCAGGGATCCTAGGTGGGGCCCTTTTACATTTAGAGGATTCCTGATGCTTACTGTAAGCTTGGGGAAGCAACTCATGCAGGCAGGACCATCTCAAAACATTTCGGTGGATGTAATGGGTGAAGTTGGTGCTTTGATTCTTCCACTTGTAAGACTGAAGTCATGTATATATATATATACAGTATATATATATATAATTATACACATGTAGGATTATGACATACACATATTACACAACTATGCATTGGGTAGCAAAATACATATGTAGACATGCCTTGGGCATCCCCTTCCTGCGGAATCTGAAACACCAATGAGATTCGACCGTTGCTTTATCGGAATTAGATGGTTTTCCCTGGGCCAAAACCCAATCACCGAATATCATCCCTTCCCCGCAATATTGAACAAAAGGGGAAAACAAACATGGCTTTGCTTAGTAGGGGATCAAAACACTTAATTATTTGGGACCATAGTGTCTGGGGGTGTTTAAAATGAACGGGAAATGGTATACAGTAGTACTTTGGTCGTCTCCAGTTTACAAACTGTACTTTGCAATTGTTGGATACATACCCAAGCACTTGATATAAATGTATAGATAATCAATGGAAACATCCGGCTGAGTCTGTTTGGGCCATGGCAAAAAGCGCCACTGAGGATGGCTTGACGCAGTACATGCCCAAGGACTCTCGGCAGCCATGGAAGATTGACGCGACAAAATCCGACAAAATATAGGGATTTGATTGGCTTTAAGATGATTTAATGTGATGTGGTATGATTATGACCATAGGAAACTATAGGAATTGTTCAAAATGATTAATATCTTTTTTTTGCTGCTCCCTTCAAGTCCAACTCCCACGGGTGGATTGGGCGACACAACGTGACACAACTAATCTGATGAAACTGGCATCCATGTAAAATGAGGGATACCCAAGCATCGCCTTCGTTTATTGTGTAACGCTGAAGATGATGAAGATGAAGCATGTGAATTTTTGGGCACCCTTTTTGAAACCATATCTTATGAACAGTAGATCCTCCGGTAACGTAGGCATCGAAATCCATGGACAAGGAAATAGGAACAGGATCCACAAATGACGGGTTTTCTATGGGTTTGTATATTTATGTCTGTCATTCTACTGAAGGTTGTAAATATATATATATATGCATATTAATGTATGTATATTTTCTGTGTGTGTAAAAAAACTCTGTTTTCCAGGGACGACATCAGGTAATACATCATGTCATCTTATGGAAATCATCACAATCCAAGAAATATATGTATATATATACATATATATATACATATATATATATATATACATATATATATATATACATATTGAAGCAACAAACACCCAGTAAATACTAGTAACCTCACCAGCAAATGAATGAATGTTTTTTTTTTTGTCACGAAGGAAGACGCATTTGGATCAAATTTTCTGGGTATTGATCTGTATTGACCTACAGTATGGTTTCAGCATTGAGTAAAACCTGAAGACAACCACTGATGGTTTTGTACTTTCTTAAGGTTTCATTGAAACACAGAAAAACCATTGAATTTTGGAAGTAGCCTAATTTTGACTTTGACCCATTTTCCAAGAAGGATTCGATTCTACTCCAAAACCTATTTGAAAAGCTTGAGATTGCAAATATATTTGCTCAGTGTCCATGCACTTTTTCAATGATAGGATACCAAAAGATAGACCGATTCCCTCAGCTTCCTGTATCTACCATGAGGTCAATGGACCATTCCAAATTGAAGTTACCCTCTGGTTATTTAACTATGGAGGTTACCCATGTTTTTCAAGGTTCATTCCATGGTGAAACTAGTGAAACTAGCTTTCTGTTGGCTTCACCATGGTACTTGACGGTCGCCAACATGTTCGGACACATCAAAAAATCACTTCCGGAGAAAGACTGCATTCATTGAAACGAAACAAAAAAAACGAGTCTCCCCAAAAGACAATAAAGTATTCAAACAGAAGAAACGCACCTTTCAGAGAGTAATCATGCTAGAACACTAATGAATAAGAATAATAGATTTACCATTAGATGAGGTTATAGTGATAGATCATAATCATTAATACCATTTGGTATTATAATAATCTACCATGTTGTTTACTCATCATACTAATTAAACAATAGATAATATATAACATTTATAGATAATATAATGAGTAATGATGTTATTGGTTATGATTACAATAATGATAAAGCCGTTATCCCGAGGTCATGGAGCACTTGCTGAAGCCTGGAGAGCCCAGTAAAGGAGACACAAAACAAGTGGAGACCCAAGGTTTGAACATGGAAAAATGATATCATAATAGTTCATTGGATATATATATACACCCTCCAATAAATTAACTACAAGACCCTGGCAGTCATCGGGGTTGGAAGATTAATTTCCACTCAACATGGGTTATTTTTAGGGTCCATGTGAATGTACCAGAGGGTATATGGAGGTTTCCATAGTCATGGGGGTACCCCAACATTGATGGGTTTTTTCTGGAAAATCCTATAAAAAAATGGGATGATTTGGGGGCACCCCTATTTTAGGACACCTCCATGTGTATATATATATATATAGATAGATAGATAGATAGATACATATGTATATACATACATATATATATATATACATCAAAGGTATTTTTTAAAGGTATATTTCAGTTTGAAACATGACATAATCTCTTTTTTTCTCTCAAGAACTCTAAACTGGCAATGGACTACCTTTCACAACATGCTATTTACAGAGGTTTGTATGTGGAGATTTCCCAGTGCCATGTTACCAGAGGGTCGTCTTCCAAGCAGCTAAGCACAAAGTTCAGGGACCTGGCTACGCCAGACTTGATTCAAGTTTCGGCAAATGCAAGATCTTGAATTAGACACTATTCACTGTCATCAAAGGACTTATGTATCTCATAAATGTATATGCACATATAGAAATAGAACTATGTATTGGATCCCAATATGTTATGTACATGAATACATGATAGCGACCTCATTGCGACGTCGCTGTAAAGTATGTTTAGTAGCAAAGTCATCCCACAATGTTTTGTTTTCCAAGTTTGTGAGTTATTGTAATTTGTCAGTACTGGTATATATTACAGTGTATGTTTAACAATAATATGCATCGAATAATTTTGAACCATTATATTTGATTGATTATCAAACGGTGAATCTCCAATATGTTGCATATCAATCTACATAGTTGCATGTTATATGCACATCACTGTATATCATTGATAGACATGACCACCATCAATTATATAATCATTATTGGATTTACAAATGTGACAGTGGAAACAGTATGATAAACCAATGGTTATACATTATATGAATTATGCATGTTCATCAATCATAGAGGAATCAGTATCGATAGACAGCAGTAATAATAGTAATATTACACGCTCACACACACAGTTCCCCACACAAAAAAGATGGGGGGTTCAAAGGGTATTGATTCAAGAGAATCTTAAAGATATCAGTGCTGATATCCAATGTTTGGTCGCTATTTGGTATATGATACCCATAGACAATTCAATTACACAATAGTCTATAGCTATATCAACGGTTATAATGAATCAAGTATAGTAGTACTTGATGATAGATCTGATGTTCATATAATGCTAATGTCTAGAAATATGAGTGCACTGTTACATTCAATGGCTATTAATATCGAGTATGTTATTATACTATTTGATAAGCCATTACCATTGTCATACTATAATATGTATCATTACAATACAATAGTTTTGTCATCTATAATACTGATACTAATATGATAGAATGTAAGGTTTAATTACAGTATCCAGTTTGCATATATTATTATTCATCATAGTTGTCCAAATCAATCAACATATTTAGAGGATTCAAACATACTAGAGATACTGTATAGTTTTAATTTTGTTGTTTTAATCATAGACCATTCAATGCATCAGCTATGGTTTGTCATTATCACTAAATATTATATATATTGGCATTATGATATTATTAAATTATGTACGTGCATTTATAAGATTCAACAATATTAATGTGACAAAAGGTACTGTAATCATATACTGATTATCTAATATATTATTGTCTCAATCATACCTGATCATGATTTTTAGATTATATTGGATGCTACTGATCTTCCTATGATAAAGGTGTAAATGCATTTTAAGTAACATACTAGTACACTACTCATGAGGTCACTTAATGTCACTAGTATCTTTGTTATAGTCACTTAATGTCACTTCACGTCACTTAACAATATTGGTTATAAATGATGACTCCTATTATTGGTCCAATAATTAATTAGTATTATACATGATCTTATCAATGGCACTTAGTATCACTAGTAACTTATTACTGGTTGGTGGATTGGAACATTTTTTATTTGTCCCAATAGTTGGGATGATGATCCAATCTGACTTATATTTTTCAGAGGGGTAGGTATACCACCATCCAGTATGATTAATGGCACTTACCCTCTGGTAAACTAACATAACTATGGAAAATCATCATTTTCAATGGGTAAATCCACTAAAAATGTCCATTTTCAATAGCTATGTTGACATAACCAGAGGGTAATGGCACTTAATCATACTGACATGTGATTCTCCAATTAACCCATTGAATCCGTGGTTTTTTTACGCCGTCTCCGCTGAGTAAAATTGAGGCTTTGCCAAGCTCCCAAGCCTTTGCTGCGGAGCATCTCGTGCTGGACCCGGCCATTGGCCGCTGCGCTTTTTGGTGGGTTTTGGACGCAGCAGTCAAGGTGGATTTCGCCGGATTTAGCAGCAAAAACCCATGGAAAAGCGTTGGTTTGTTCCATGAAAATTATGGGCTTTACAAAGTTCACCGGCAGATAGATGCAAATAGATTCGACTAGAAATACATATGTGTTTCAGCATGAAACAGAGGAATTAATCCAGCAAACATCTTGGTTTAACCATTCCACAATTAGATCCTACTGGCAAACAAATTGGTCATCACGAATGGGGATTCAACTAGCAAGATCTGTAGCAAAGGAATCAGGATTTTAGACACAACTAGTTTGGGTACGAGTAGATGTGAATGTGCTCCGGTAATCTATTCTGGCAATCTAATAGAAACTTGCAGGAAACACCCAGCATGTATGGGTCATGCTCATTTGAGTGGAAAATTGTCCTTTTCAAGACATTGTCCTCGTGATGAACTGCGATCATTGTCGTTGTCCCTTGAGTTCTCACCGCGGTTTACTAAAACTATACTAAATCTCATCCAGCACGGGTTTGTTCTGCACTGCAAGATGATACTGGCTGACATGTCTCTTTGGTCCACATTGGAGGTTCTATAATTGCGGGTTTGCCATATACTCTCTGTTAAATTGACATAGACCCTGGCAGTCATCGGGGTTGGAAGATTAGTTTCCATTAAAATTGTGCTATTTTCAGGGTCAACATGTTAATTTACCAGAGTAACTCATTAGTAAGCACCAGATTTCTATTGGATTTCCCAATTTTCAGGATGTACAGTAGCCATCCAGGTTTTTCCAATTTTCATGGCCAGTTCCGGCGGTTTCTTTTGCCAGTTCCACGGCGTAGGACAGTGGCACGCTTTTCGAACTGGATCTGCAACGATCGGATGAATCGCATGTCGGAACAGGCTTCCATCCGCGGATGGCCCACCGTGGTAACCAGTGGTTTGTTGGGCTCCAGTTGGTCACATAGCTGGTGCTAGCAGTTGGCAAAATTTTGGTTTATGGATGTTTAAGCTATGTTGAAGAAAAGTAGAAGAGGCTTGGAGGTTTGATTCCTGAAGGATTCTTTTGGCCAAAGCATTGTTTGTGAACCACCACCAAATGTTGAAAAAGGGAAAATCAACTGGTCTATCCGTAGGAATAAGCCAAGATTGCTTGTCTGGCCAAGATTTGTTATTGTTCTTTTGTGTGCGTGTGTGTGTGTGTATGTCATTTCTTCTAAAGAACAAGTTGAAGACATAAATCATAATTCATTGCAAAATACATGAGTTGAAATATGTTAAAATCACTGACACATCATCTCCAGTTGCTTTGTCAAAATGGATGTCAATTTCAGATACATTACATTACACCATATTACCCGCTCCAGCTGTTTTTATGAAAAGAACACAAAAATAATGCGCTATTTTGCCACTCGGCAGCCCAGCATCTCGAACATCGTTTGCAGCTATCTCTCAGGTGCTGAGAGCTGTTCTGCAGCAGTTGCTGTTGAGAGTTCTGGATAAGAACAAACGAGTCCAGGAGGCTCCCAATGGGGGTTTCTGAAAAGTGGGAAGATCTCCAGTCGCGACATTTATGCTGTTGTTTCAATGCTACGACATGAGTGACAACTGGATGATTTGGAGCCCCGTGGATTGGAAGCCTCTAGTTCATCCCCCATACCCTCTGGTAAACTAACAGTTTGCTATTGAACATGGCCATAGAAATAGTGGATTTTCCCATTAATGGCATGGTGATGTTCCATAGCTATGTTAGTTTACCAGAGGGTAGATGGTATCATATTGCTTTTTTATGGAAGATTGGTCCAGGACGGTCCATTGATTTCAAAAGTCTTTTATGACGTTGGATGACCTGCGAAGAAAAAGAATTGGATTTAAATGATCCAATTTTAAGACCCATGTCAAACAGAAATCATGTTTTGATGCAATTTATAGCGAACAGGTTTTTGATGGATTTTGCTGGTTTCAACGTTGACTGTTTCCTGAGCAAACCTTCGTTTGTTCGGTTCATTGGTCACTTTTGATGTATCAATGCAGGAGTATAGTATGCAGAACATTTCTTCTCGAACTGAATGTTTATTTTTTTGTTTGCAGGACATTGGTAGAAATGCCCTATGTCATACCACAGTATGTCCAGATAAATAATATTAATATGTGTTGCTTTTTTCTCAAACAAGGTACTGCTGAAATTCTATGATTTATCGATTTATCATATTTGTTCTATTGAAATTATGTTTTTGGAGTATCTCCATCATCTGTCGACGTGGCGCCAACTGTTGTTCTTTCCCTCAACGATGCGGAACAAGGCAGCTGGTTCGGTTCCCCATGCCATCATTAATTCAGACTCGTATCTTACTATGGAAGATCACCACTTTTAAGAGGGAAATCAACTAAAAATGTGCCATTTTCAATAGATACGTTAGTTTACCAGAGAGTAGCTCATGAAACATCCCATCATATCACCATTTTGGTTGGTTGACTCCTCAATTCTTGTTGGTGAAACCGGCAATCATCGGGTCCATTCCGTTAAATCCAAATGTTTGTTGGGTAGATTCCATAAAATCCCCATGTGTTGATAGCTACACCAGCATTTCTGCCATCATTTCTGCCATTCATTCAAAGTTCTTTATTGATTAATTAAATCCCATCAAATCACCATTCCTTGATGCTTTACCAGCATTTACCAGCATTTTGCCCATGAAATCCCCATTTCTCTTGGTGAAATCCCCGTTGTTCTCCACGTTTTCTCCGGCTTCGTTTTCTCCACGTCAGGCAGCGTGTAGTGCCTTTGCCACCCTCGAAGAGACGGTCGGGGTCGAATCGGTGGGATGAAGCCAACGAGATGTATCCGGGTATCAGTATATTGATAATATGTATATTATAAATAATATTTAATATTTAATATGATCATTATAATATATGTTATAATATACCATATAATATAATATAATATCATATCATATCATTTATTATAACATAACATAATATACTATATATCATACAATATATATATATATATGTTTGTATTTGTATATTGATATATTTTATTTAGGTGTATATATATATATATATATAGATAGTCATCCTGCAGTAGATCTAACACATGTATGTTTTTTCCGAAAAGAGTTGCAATTATAAAGTGATATTTTTGTTTTTATGAATTAATAGAATGCAAATACAACAGGGGTATAGTTTATACCCTCTGGTAAACTAACATAACTATGGAAAATCATCATTTTTAATGGGAAAACTCACTATACATGGCCATTTTCAATAGCTATGTTTGTTTACCAGAGTGTATAATGGTGTATGTCTCTATTTGATGCAACTATGGTGGACACTCTAATGAGTTGATGAATCTGCTCTGAAGGCTGAAACATCCCCCCGGTTTGGAGTTCCAACACCACCAGAATTTATGGTCCCAGTCATATGTTTTTCTCCCCTACTTCACCAGTGTTTGTGATGAACGGGGGATGAAATTATTCCCGGCAAAAATTCAAAGCAGCTTGTTGGAATTGCAAAAACATCGAGGTAAAAGGAGACCTTGCGTTAATTGAATGTGCATCCTAATAAGGACAACATATAGATTGGTCCAAATTCTCAACAAATGTCAGTCTGAAGTTATCTCGACTTTCGACTTCAAAGGCAAGAAGCAGGAGGAGATCAAGCATTACATGTCTGAGTTGTTCTGCTTCAACGGAACGGACTTCAGGGGATCAATTTGCAATGCCAAACAGGCAAATGCCGCATTTGTGTCCTTTACAGCATTCAAGCAGAACTGCATGCGTTTGCCCCTGGTTGCCATTACTGGTGGGCGAGATTCTGTCCAAGAAACTTCTGAAGTATACAGCATAGATGTAGTCCAAACTGAAATGTCCGAGGCAACGCCTGAGAACACATGACAGTAAAGTCCATTCTGCACCATACCCAGCAGAGACCAAAGACGTCCTCCTCCTGTACATTGCTGTGCCGATTGCGGTAACGAATGAGGAGTACGATCAATACAGAGAAGTAGAGTATCTGAGGAAACCAATATATATCAACCCCCCCAAGATATATTTTTTCGGGATTTCTATGACCGTCTATGACCCAGAACTAAGATCCAGAACTAACTGGATAATGGAACCCCTATTATTAGTATCCAGGTAGTTAGGGATTTCATTAACACTAACCCATATAACCCAATATCCATATAACCCAATAATCTTCCTACTACCCTCTGGTAAACTAACATAGCAATGGACAATCACAACAATTTTAATGGGAAAACTCACTATTTCTATGACCATTTTCCAGTTCGCTATGTTAGTTTACCAGAGGGGAATTGGGATATATCCAGATAGAATTCGGGATTTCATTAACACTAACCCATATAACCCAATATCATCCAATATCCATATAACCCAATAATCTTCCTACTAACTGGGATAGATTCTTAGGGATTCCATTAGAAAACACTTGGTGGCGCTGCATCTGATGACAACATTTTTCTGAGGCGCGGCACCTGCTGGTTCCTTACCTGGAGGACATTGCCACCTGGCGTGCTTGGCGTTGTTTTTTGGTGGGATTGTGGGGGGATTCAACGAAGAAAACCTAAGAAAATTGTGCCCCCAAACGATAGTTCAGTTGGTGAACATAACTCCCATTTCACTATGGTTTATGGCAGATATAACGAACTAGTATTCATGGGGTTTATAAACCAATTTATAACGTTTGGGGGCACCACATTGTAAGAAAATTGTGATTGAACTATTAAACCAACATAGAAATGGTGATTGATTATAGATTGATCCAAGAACTAAATGGTGATCCAAGAACTAAATGATTATAAATGATGATTGAACCAACAACTGAATGATTATAAATGGTGATTGATCTTCTCTGTTTACATGGTGATTTAAAAGGTGATTTAACCAACAAATTTAGGGGTGTAAAATCCAAAATACTTGGGATAGAATGGGATAGCGGGACAACCGGCACAGATGGCAATTTTATCTAAGACCATGGAGGAAACCTTGGATGGACAGTTTAGTACTCTAGAGTTTATGTCATGTGCTACAAATGGGGTTATATGACTGTACTTGCTAAGCCACAAAAAAAACAAAACCAGAATTCAGGGGATCCAAGATTGGCCATGAAAGGTTAGGATCAAGCCTGCTGATGTCGAACATGGGATTTGAGCAACAATTTGCTGCGAATCTAAGCAATTTTTACATACAGAGTAGAGCCAGCATGTCGATTTGGTGACCCAGTCACTACGTTACCAATGGGTTCCCCAGAGTAAGTCAGAGACATAAGAAATACTGAGGACTGCGCCGATGCACATTGTTTTATTTCTACAGTTGAGCATTTTTTGTTGAGTGCACCATCCCCGGTCCGGCATGTGGACGAGTGCCGTGCCTCTGCCTCATGCTAGGGCGGATCAGCAATCCATCGACAGGGGAAGCTGGGTCCTCTGCAAGGAGATAGCACTAGAAGCCTCCACCATACAGCAGCTTTCAGGTCAGCCGGATGCGACGGAGCAGCCTTTTTCTCAGCCAGATGCACGATGGGTTGATGCATTCGTCTCTGCCATCAAGGGACAAAGCCGTTTCCAGAGGCAAAGTCAAAGGGGAAGCAGCGCAAGGACTCTATATACTTGCAATCCAGGCGGAGGCCTCAGCCGCCTCTCAAGATACCTTCCAATGGGCGTAGCCTCGCGTAGTCCTCGCGTAGGTACCTTCGGGGCAGCTAACCTAGGCATAGGCAACCTTCCAATCCACGTAGGCTCCGCGGCTCTGCGTAGGCTTGATTTAGAGTACATAGGCTATGCCAAAAAAACACTGCTCAGTTGGCGTCCTGTGGCAGTTATTTTGTTCTTTTTCCTCTGGTGACATGGCAATGGAAAATCTGCATGTTTTGCTGTACTCAACCGCAAATGGATGTGGCTCAGCGCGAGATCCTGCATTTCCAGCTTAGATTACCGAAGGGTTTCCACGGGTGGTTTCACCACCAATTTTGGTGATATCCTGAGATGCATTCTATACATGTATGACCTCATGGGTATCAATGTATGGCCAATAAGAAACAACTATATTATAAGGCCCATTCCAATAATGGCCTCATTTATCCATTCTATAGCATATATAAAGAAACAAATGAATGGCGCAATAAGAGAAAACACATGACCATTACTGGATCATCCCTTCAGTTTTCTTTTTTTAGCCACAGAAAAATATCCATTGAAAAGCCACCGCGACTCACCTATCAGGTGACAATAAAAAGCAAGAACTGGGGTTCCCTTTGGAAATCAAAGCCAGCACTAATAAAATCACCATGGGCAAAGGAATATGATCCTTGAGGATTTGCCAGCCATGGATGTGTCAGGTCAGTTGAAAGGCTGAAGCCTTTACCACCTCAGTCACCGGAGAAGTCTCATCATGCTCCCTGCAAAAACAGAACACTGGCGTATGCCATCCCATTTTTTGCACAGGCCCATGTCGTTTGGGTTTGTCTGAAAATGGGCTATACCATGGCAGACCCCCAAAAAAATGGTCGAACATTCCGGGGAAAATGATGCACCACTGGGTGTTCGAGTTTTCCCCCAGAAAATGTTCAGACCAAGTCGCTGATCTTCCTGGAGATGTCCAGATTTCTGAGGTGTCAACTTTATCCAAGGCCTTCCAGTACTACCAAGCCTGACGGCCAAGCTTTTTTGGGCCAAATTTGGTGGTGCCCCCATTATTTTAAAGAACTAGTTCATGACTGGGGCACGGCACCAAGAATTTTTGCGTGTTTCCTTCATTCCATCGGTTTTTGTCAAGATTGATTGGCCGACAGGCCACATTGAAAGCCTGTCTCGACAATCGCAAGTTGGAACGAAACCACCATGCCCAGTGCGATCAGTTCGATCATTTGTTGACCAGTGGATCGGATGAATTTCTGTGGACGTTCACCGCGTTTTTGGTGAACTTGTGAGGTGTTTTTTGTCATTTTTTTGATATCTAAGCTGCTGGTCGGTAGCCTCTGGTAAACGTTTACATAACGAACTGGAAAATCACCATTTTCAATGGGTAAATCACCTATTCCTATGGCCATTTTCAACATCTTTTACTGTTATTTTACTTTTTGGCTGGGTAACCTGCCTTTTCCGGTACCACATCATCCCATTCCAAAGATATCTGCCAAGATAGGCTGGACTGTGCGCTGCCAAGATCTGCCAAGCACCGCTCAATATATTTAATATGTCCGACATACTGTATACCAGTTCCATTTTGACAAACATGTCCATTGATTATACCATGCGCCCATGTCCCTTGGTAGGGCTACATGCCGCGCCGTCAAGGCTAAGAACTTGCTGATCCTTTACGATGCAGTGGGTACACTGGCGGATTCCGTAGGTGCGGTTTCTGCAATGGCTGGTCCGCTCACGGCCATTGGGCCATGGTTGATATCCAGGTAGCCATAAGTTGTATACCTAGAGCCTCCAAGGACCCTTTCAAGTGGTGTTTTACCTCATTTAAGTATACTTTTACCATCTTGTTGGGGTAGTGGGAGGATCTATGCACAGTAAGAATGACAACGACTTAAGGCAGCATGTAGGTTTCTACCTACAATTCCCTACAATTCCTAGCTGCTCACGTGTCGCCCCCCTGTAGGACCTGAGCTGGATACCCCAAGGCGCGCGTTTGGATTCGCGAGGTCGAAGATCTGCAAACGATTTGGAAAGCAGAATTCCATAGACGTTGTGGGAATTGTAATAGAAATCCTGGAGTTATAATCTATAGAAATCCATAGAACTGTTGGAATTGTTGGAATTGTGATAGAAATCTACTGCAGTTATTTGCAGTTCCAATAGGTGTGTTTCCATTGGGAGAAATACAGATTATGTGCCAAACAACGTTTTTTTAAAATTTCAGATGTGGTTCCAGAATGAGAATGTGGTCAGACTGAGCTACGTCCCAAAGTAGGACATGTCTGGTTGGTGGTTTCAAATTTATTTTATTTTCCATTTCATATATGGGAATGTCATCATCCCAACTGACAAAGTCATATTTTTCAATATAGTTATTGCACCACCAACCAGATGTTCTTTCATCGTTTCAGACTACGACTGGAGAAAACTCTCCGTAAGGCCTGGCCTCTCCGTGCCCCTCATTCTGATCTTTAGTCGACAAAATGGACATCACATTAATTACCCTAAACGTTAACAGTTTGCGAACTGGAAAATCACCATTTTTTCATGGGAAATTCGGAAAATCAACTATTTCGACTGGGCCATTTTCAATAGCTAACTTTGTATGTTTACCAGAGGGTAATAGTGGGAATTTAATCAACCAGCAAAGGTGAATCTTAAGCTTTCCCCAGCTGCTCGTAGTACGATGCTGCGCAGAAATTCCATATCCGAGCTGTGGCTTTGCCTGGCCCCCTAAGTTTTCCATGCTAGTCAATATACGGGAATTCCATGGAATTCCCATATAATATGGGTATTGTTGATCCCGATTTCCGGACACAGTGCTCCATAATCTCCATAAATTTGGGCACGGCTTTACCCTGACATGTTCCACTTCAAGTTTCAACAGGTACAAGCAGCAGCTCCTGGAGCCTCTCTTCCAGATCCTTGCTTGGTGACGGCGCCATGGGAGATGAGCACCTGATCAACTGGCAACTATTTTGGGTGCCAGAACATGCCAAAATATGCTAAACGGGTTTGGGTACTTTACTTTGGGCAGACCAAGAAGGGTTGGATGTCCAAGAAACATGTTTTTTTGCGTTTGTCGCATTTGTTTTTGTCCAACGGAAACGAGATAGATTTGCATTTGGTTGAGGGTTGGAAAGTACGTTTGTATAGAGGTATTATTTATCAAATAGTTGAAATATATTATATAATATTATATATATATACATTTTTTTTAAAAAATACAATTGTATGCATTTATTGTACATATATATATATATATTATATATATGTATAGAATTGTATAGATACTGAGATGCGTAGATGTGCATATATATATACATTCACATGTATAGACATATACATGTATAAACATAATCACATATACAATTATACAGTTTTGTGGATATGTATAATGTATATATACATATATATATATATTCATAATTATCCATATATATATATATATACATGCATATATATATATATATCAATATATGTATATATATATATCAATATGTATATATATATATATACATATATATATTTATATAAATACATATATATATATATATATAAATACATATATATATATGCATATATATATAACATATACATAGAGATATGGCTATAGATAAACAGTCGTGTATGTACATATATATATATATACACGTATGTGTGTGTAGTGTCAACGCGGCCTCAGGAAGTTCAACAATACCCCGGACAATGACAGATCAATCATTGCCCTCTTTGAGCAGCTTGGCACAGGGTTTTTCAGCGCGTTGACTGTAGGCCCTGTATTCTTTTTATGTGATTGCATGGATGGGGATGGCTGTCTTTTTTACCCTGATGGAATCATGATTTTGCAACACGGGATCAATTCGAAGAGTTATACAAGTTCTTACCAGTCGGAAAGGTGTGGGGATACCATAGTCCACCCTATGAAGTGAGGTTTGCAGAGCACAGCAACATGTTTATTTTGATGCCTGGAAGATTTCATGTTTTTCAAGTACCAGGTACAAGGTGCAGAATCTTTGCTGAACCCAGAATTTCAAGTGTTTGAACACCCTTTACTTGACGTAGCTGGATGCAGTGTCTCTTGTTTCATTATGAACCTATACAACATGCATAGTAGATACACTATACATATAGAGACACATTGGTTACTTAGTGTTTTGCAAATATCAGAATCTGGGGATTGTCTCCTGAGCGTTTCTGAAATTCTTTCACCCCTGTTGGGTTGAAAAAAATGGCGGACGTTGTTTTTTTTTGCTGCGCATTTGTTTCGCCACGCGGCGAGAAAACCGCGTGAGGTGTTTATCTTCTTTGGCCGCCAATTTGGGACCGTCTTTCGGTCCGCTTTGCAAACCGCTGGGAAACCTGGAGTTTCTTCAGGTCGTCAGGTCAGGACGCTTTAAACATTGAAATGACTGCACTCATCCGATCAGAATCCCAGTTGATCATCATTCTTAAAATGAACATCCACCAGTTGGTTAAGATATACCTCTGATTTTCAGACCGGAGTTAGTGATTGGATGCACATCCTTCCTGGAAGGCTCTTCGCTATTGTGGGATGCAATCAAGTATTGATGATACATTCCATTCAAACATATAGTACTTGAGACTTTGAGACCACCCTTTCAAAATCATTTGAATGGGAACATGTTGGTCTGGTTCGGTGGTTGATGTTCAATCATCAACGGAGGAATATCACTGCCCCAAAAAAGCTTGTGTGTAGCAAACATCGGTCAGTTGTATCTACAATATGATATATATATATTATATCATATGTATATCCATGGACAAGTGTTTGTCTGGTTCAAACTAACGTGTTTGCTTCGTTTGCTTCTTCTATTTCACATTTCTGTAGCCTACAAACCCCCATGACTTGTTGGTGTCATGCCATTTTTCTGGTTGGGACCGGTTGGTCACTCTTGTATTATATATATAATACATAATATATATATATATATATGTATACATACATATATATACATACATATACATATACATATACATATATATATAGTATATACATATATATCCATATATATATATATAGAGTACATATATATATATATATATTACACATACACGCACATGCATAGATACCGTTTGACTACGTGACTACGCGATATCCATTGCTTAATCACCTCATTCTAGAAGCTCTGCCATCCCGGGAGATCTGAATAGTTGAGTTGCTGATGCTGAAGATATGAAAAATCTTGAGAGCTCAAGTGGGAATTAGTGGGAATTTGTGAGGGTTTATTATCTGAACATATTTATTATCTTGTTCAGGGTCTTCTTTTGCATACTCCTAGTGAGTCCTTAAGTGCCATTTTCCATTTGCAACTGGGAAAAAAAACCATTGTTTTTAATAACTTGCAAAACCTGGCCACCCCCCTAGATAGGAAAGTTGTTTTATAGCAAAGCTACTTGTAACTATGGTGTATAGTAGACATATCTATAGTTTGGAATAGTTTGGATATGTTTGGATGAACATACATATATATATATATATATATATATATACATATATATATATATGTATTATACACCAAGACCTCCCCAGTACCCTTGAAAATTGTGTTTTACGCAATCATTTTAGTGCAATAGCCATTTCGGAGGATAGTTGAAAGTCTAGGTATGTAAAAAGATAGATAGATAGATAGATAGATAGATAGATAGATAGATAGATAGATAGATATATAGATAGATAGATAGATATAGATATAGATATATAGATAGGTAGATAGATAGATTGATAGATTGATAGATTGATAGATAGATATGTAGATTAATTAGATAGATATATATATATATATATAGATAGATAGATAGATATATAGGTAGATAGATAGATAAATAGATAGATAGATAGATAGATATATAGATATAGATATAGATATAGATATATAGATAGGTAGATAGATAGATTGATAGATTGATAGATAGATAGGTAGATTAATTAGATAGATATATAGATAGATAGATAGATAGATAGATAGATAGATTAATTAGATAGATAGATAGATAGGTAGGTAGGTAGGTAGATAGATAGATAGGTATATAGGTAGGTAGATATAGATAGATAGATAGATAGATAGGTAGGTAGGTAGGTAGATAGATAGATAGTTAGGTATATAGGTAGGTAGATAGATAGATAGATAGATAGATAGTATGATAGTATCACTGACGAGCCTCACATCGTAAGACGGTCCAGTGCTCCAAGCTTCATCTGACGTTTAGGTTGGTAGAGAGATGCAGTCGTCTCATCATGAACGGAGCGCAAGCGGCGCAGATGTCGCGGGCCATTATTGGAAATTCACCGGGACAACGGTGGGAATACAGAAGGACATTTACCCTCTGGTAATGTAACATAGCTATAGAAAATCACCACTTTTAATAGGTAAACCATCTATAAATGGGCCATCCTCCATAGCTATGTTTTTCTACCAGAGGGTAAGATACCTATATGGGAGCCATGTCCCAGTGAGTTCGAGTATTTATCTGTTAACGGTGATTTTCCATAGTAACTATATTGAATTACCGGCAATTACCGGGTATCTGAAAACGGAGAGTTTGACTGATCTCATCAGTCAACAAGCAGGTGTTTAACCGCGGGTGAGAGGGGATATATCCCACTATGAAACATTGCCAACAGCATGGACTGGGCATTTGCATTCTCAGATTCTACTGTTGGTTCGACTAAATACTCTACTACTTCAAGCGCACCGCCATAATCATTCCCAGACAACTCCAAGACCACACTTTTCACAAAGTTACGTACTATACGTCAAAACGTGTAGAGACAAACAATCCTTCATTGTGTTTGGAATTTGAAGCTAGATATTACTGGAACAGCACGGCAAGCCTGGAGTTTATGAACACAGTTGCCACCACAAACTTTTGCTCAAACTTGCACATCGTCATTGGTGAAGCTACACAGTTATGGCCATTTATCAGTTATAAGTCAGTTGTAAGCCCATTTATGCAATGATAACCCCATAAATATATATATATATATAACCATTCAAAACCATTTATATATTATATAACCATTTATAATGAGTAAAGGGCTTGAAATCTGCACCGATTTTTGCAGCCCTTTTTATCGAAGATGGGGTCGCCCGTGAAGGTCAAATCGATTTGGTCGCTGAGGTGGATGCAAAACCCAAACGAATTTGAGAAGCCCGACCGAGAGGCGCTGCGATAGCTGGGTGAAACGATGAGTGCTTGGTGAATTTGCTGCCTAGATAGTTAAGTTGGTGTAACTCCAATAACTATGGTTTATGGTACGCAAATCATGGGGTTTATAAACCAATTAATAACTAGGGGGCACCACATTGTGGTGAATTTGCTGCTTGATGGACGAAGATCATGATGAACATTAGTGTATATATCATGGTATTTACATGTATTTACATCCGCTTATTATGTGTAGGTATAGTATATTATATATGTATAAGACTGACTTGTATGTAGCCACGGATTTTAATGGAGAAATATGATTGATAATGATAATGATCATTTTTCAGTGAACATTAACCTATTAGAGGGTGTTGAAGGATACCCATGTTGACTTCTGTGCAATTTCCTTGGAGTTCCCTAAAGGAATTATACTTGACTTCAGTGTTGGTTTCTAAGACTGAACATTAATATAAATCGATCCCTTTTGCTTTTGCTCCAATATATATTTATATATTTACACATTGTGAATTCACTACCTGCAGAAACATCTGGTTTTGTACCTGGATCTATTCACTGTTGTCCTTGTTTTGGGGTATTCAATTTTGCGAGGTTGGGAGTGCAACAGTAAGAGATAACAACCCCCTAAAAAAACATCAATCTAGATGGGTATGTTGAGACTGAGGGATGCTGAGCCTAAGGACATTTTCATGATCCAGACTCGGATGGGATATGACATGTAATTTCTGTAGTTATAGCTTCTGGTAAACTAACGTAGCGAACCATCTTCAATAGCTGTGTTGAATTACCAGGGCCTCTGGGTAATAATGACAAACACATGCAAACAACGGATTTTTTGCCCCCCAAACATCGCTGATTTGTCCGGGATTCTTTGGTTCCCTTTGCCATAAATCAACTATACAAATCAAACCACGTAGGATTGCCACAATATGTACATCCAGTTTAGACACCATTTATACCTTTTGGTAATTTAAGATAGCGAACTGGAACATCACCATGTTAGGTACTTCATCTATAAACGTGTCATGTTCCATTCCCAAATGCTCAATGGTGCTGGAATATTTACTAACATTTACCGTAAAAATATCCCAGTCATGTAGGTAAATATACCAGCACCATGGAGCATATAATATGGGAACGGTCATGTTCCATTGCTATGTTATCAACCGGAGGCTTTTTCGTTTGGACCAACGTATCATTGATGGTCAATCTCCCGATCGCGCCGGTGAACTCGCCCTACATAATTTTGGTGTTTAAGTATTAAAGCATTTGTCGGATGGCCAGCATATTTACATCATTTTACATCCACAATAGGTAAATACAGCCTTAAATACTCATATTCAATCATATTCACATGTTTTGCTGTCATCTTCATGTCATCTTCTATATCATTTTCTCTACGTTTTTGCTGGTTTTTATGGCATCTTCACCGCATTTTCTCATAGAAAAACCACTTTCTCCATGGTGCCCGTTGTAGCTCCCCACGTCGGAGGTCATGGCTGCGAGCATCGATCTGCTCAGCGGCATCGTGGCCGGGCTGCGGGAAAATGTCAGCGAGGCGCCGTGAATGGCTGAAAAAACACACATGATATCTGGTTGGTGGTTTGGAACCATGGATTTTTATTTTCCCGTTCAGCTGGGAATTTCATGATCCCAACTGACCAACTTTTATTTTTCAGAGGGGTGGCTCAACCACCAACCATATATATGTATATATATATATATATAATGTATATTATGTGTATATATATATATATATAGTAATATTGTCTCGTATGTTATATATATATATTTACACATAAAACTATATTCCTGATAGCTTAAGGATGGTTAAGGCATATAAATAGATGGGGGTTATCTCTCTTAAAGAGTTGCTGTTTGAGAAATCCCTTATTAATATATATATATATATACATACATACATATCTATCAATGTAAATATATATATATATTGATTGGGGATGGTTTTTCACATGATATGAATACTCATTATAAGGCATTGATTATGGGTTCAGTCAGTTGTTTTAATTTATAAATGTGGTAAACCAAATGCCATACTCAACATCCCCAATGAGGTTTACGATTGGGAATGAACTCCATATGTTTATAGCCTATAGATTGGCTCATTATAAGGTATTTTTGTTCAGCCAAGGAAAGCTGGTTTATAAACCCCAGCAAATAAGTTATTTTTGTTTCTTCCATGTATAATATGGATGAAATATGATGACCTCAATGTAACGTCGCTGGAATGATGGTTTTGATTCGGGAAATCAACCCCAAATAGCATCATTTCAGCTATTTGTGATAAACCTTTTGATTTAATGATCCAATTTTTGAACTGCAGGCTTGGGTTGTTTCGTTCGGGTTGATTAGGAGTATATTTGGATCATCCCACTCAGTGTTTGTGGTTAAAATAACCTCGGTTAGTAAGTCACAAAAGTTGATTGTCCCATTTCCAAGTGGGTTATAAACCCAGTCACTAACCAGTTGCAAGCCACCATCCAAGCCCAGAAAGCTAAGAAACGTGTGGTGGGATTTGTCATCAGAAACGTTCACCGCTATCCAGCTCTGGGATGATCCTAAAATTTCGATGGCGAAACCATAGGATTTTTTCGGGCGAAAACCCAGATTTCGAGACCCTGCCAGGTGGTACCCTCCAGTGATGGAACGTTGGTTTATAATCCCCATGAATACTATAGATATAACCCCCTAATCAACCCTAGTGAAATTGGACTTATTTGCACCAAGTTAGCTAACGAACTGGGGCACCACTTTGTGGAACTCAAAGCAAGCCAAAAGTTGCCCATGGCAAGTCCCCTCGCTTCGATGCCGCTTCCCCCAACTGCTGCTGTCGCTGAGCTCATGGTGGCCAATGAGTTCCACCCATGTCATCGATTTACCATCCCGGCTGAATGCCAACATATTACCATACTGTTACCACATGTTTTTGCCATACGTATATTCTCACAATGTGGTGCCCGTCCCAGTGATGTTTTTTTTGGGGGTTTATAAACACATGACATCTAACTAGTTCGATATATCATTAATACTAGTGGAGTTAGATCTTCAATATATCTAGATTCCAATTATAGGTATTTACCATATAACATTGCCAAACTGTCAATACCATCTAATGTTATATGGTATATATATATACATGTGTTATATGGTAAACATGGTAAATATACCATTTAATATATGTCAATACCATTCAACATATTTCAACATCATATAATGTGGGGAAAAATATTGCCAGACGTGAGCTGATGAATATAATTGTTGATTTACCATATATTACCCTTGAAAATGACCCACTTAGTTCGTTGATTTACCCATTAAAAAATGGTGATTTTCCATAGTTATGTCAACGTTTACCAGAGGGTAGATATATCCATCAACATCTAGACTGTCAAAATATAGTACTGTCAAATAATGATATTAGATATTTTATTAGAAAATGATTATTAGAATATACCTTCTAGTCTAAATATGGTAAATATGGTAAATATAAATAATATATATATATATGTTTTATGGTTTTTCATGGTAAACATGATAAATACCATTTGATATATGTCAATACCATTTAACGTAGATTTACCATATATTAGATAATCCCAGACTGTCAAAATCCTACCATCCTGAGATTTCCCCCAGGTCTTGCAGCAACAGAACTTCCTCTCTGTGGTGCCGGAGGTCCTGAAAGACACGGCCCTACAGGCGGCGACGTGGTCGTCACCAATGGCGTTCTCGAAATGGGACGAGAAATGCTGGTCGAACCAACAAAAATTGGTGATTTAGTGCTTTAGTGGGACATGGCATGCCATATGGAGGTATGTTTTCCTTGGCTATGCCGAAAAGGGAAACCAAGTCAAAACAATGGAGATTTAACAAACAAATATGTTGGTTTAACCATGGTTTAAGCAACAAACATTGGTGATTCTGTGTGATCCAACATTGAACCAACATTGATTTCTAGTCAATTCAGCAAAAAAAATGGATTGGGCTCGGTACCTCCTATATCTAAAATGGATGATTGGGGGTACCCCCATGGATTGGAAACCTCCATAAATCAAACTACTGGGATGGAATTATAAACTCACCTATCACTGGGGGGTGCAACTGAAAAAAAGTAGCAATCAGGGGACACACACACACACACGCACATGATTCGAAATTGTGTTTTGTGTGTTCACGGTTCACGCAATGAATTGCTTGGAAAATTGCAAGATATTGGCCCGGTTTGGTTTTTGTTTGATTGCCAAATGTCAGACCCGCTGTTGCTACAAGATTTGGCTGGATGTCCGTGATTCAAGACAAATATCCCTGTTTTTGTTGGTTCTTTTCTTGTGATTCTTAACAATATTGGGATGTTCAGAAACCTTCATTTAACATCTGTTGTAATATTAACATAGCCATGGAAAATTACCCAAATATGCAGACAATTTACCTATATTATCCTCTTAAACATGGCCAGTTTCTAGCGGTATGTTGGATTTCCAGCGAAAGTCTTTCGCAACTGGGATGGGATATATCATCCAATGATACGAGGTTGGAACCCCATGATTACTATAGTTGTACCTCTCATAAACCATAGAACTCACCGAGTTTTCAAGCCGCTTAGCTATGGCATTTATGGAGGCCCCACATGGTTTTTTTCAGGGGGCCCCCATCACCTTTCAGCTGATCATCGGAGGTAAAGCAGAGCGCTTTTGCGCTGGCGGGAGATTCAGCGAAGCATTGCATTCAGCAACTGAGCTGCGAAAAAAAAAAAACGTGGGTCCCCAGCGGTTGCCCTCTTTTCGTTGCGTTGGCTTGTAAAAACCATCTCACTACGAGAATATCACTAGAGAAGCCATCGTTATTCTGTAATCCAACTAGAGGCCAACTTTGGTTGATCACCTTCCGGGCGTTTTGGAACTGTACATCTGGACTGGTTGCGTCTGAAAATTCAGGGCAGAACGGCAGAACTCCAAAATTCATGCATTAAGTTCTTCCTAATATTCTATCATTAAACATCTTGAGAAAATAATTTTGGGATATATCCGCTATACCTCGAAAAAACCTATTTTCAGACACTCGACTGGAGAACATCGATTCCATGTAACTTGGTGTGATGCACAAGACAAGGCCCTGGGATGAATTCCATGCGGTCAAGATTGACCTGCATGAAGTCATCATGGGATCATGGGTGGTAAATGTTGCCGACACCGACGAAGATTACGTCTTTTTGACGGAACATGTGGGATATCGCCTTATCAACAATTTAAATTATGTAAATATGTTTTTCCATAAACCATCCAGCTATTGGGGTAGCGCCATTCAATGGAAACCCCCATGTGGGAGTTGGTTGTTTATGCTAAGGTTTCAGCTACAAAGAGTGCTGTAGGCGATTGAATCAACGAAAATCGGAGCTTATGAAGCTAAGAGGCTAGGAGCAACCTTGGTGCACTGACAAAGACCGAGCACCAACGACCTCAACACCAATGTTTTTTAGTTATTTATTTATGGGGATACCCCAAAATGGATGGTTTATAAATGTTGTTATATAATGGAAAATCTAATTAACATATGCATGGATGATTTGTGGGTACCCCCATGACTTAGGAAACCTCCAAATGATTGCTACCAAAGGCATCATCGCACTATGGCTAACCTCAGTTTGGTGAATGATTCTGATTTGCCCAGAGGTGTAGCCTTTTTGGGGTTGTTTGGCCTCTAGAAGTTGTTTGGCCATTTATGCCATAAGCGGACTTCAGATGTTTCACCAAGCATTACAGACTTTACCAAGACTAGTGACTAGGAGCTCAAGCCTCATCTTGTTAAGTTGCAAAGAGGTCACCACAATATCACTAGAAATGATGGTTTGTAAGGGCAACTATCCCGAAATGATCCCAAATGTCACCTTATTTCAGGTTGACGAATGAACAACATTTATCCATGATCCATCGTCAACTTGAAAAATACCCAGTAAACGAACTGGCTCATTACCCCGGCAAAACAACTTATAGATGAGTATGATTTTCGAACCCAGGGTTGTTTGATCGCTTACTGGGATGCGCATCCTCATGGTTGAGCGGAATCAAAAAACATCAGCGCTGTCAATAAAGTACAGTGTTTCTATTTCCGTATTTGCCTTTGTTGGATAAGAAGTCTCCTTCACCACAGTAGAGGTGTCACAGTCCATATCCTGCATGTCTCTATATTGTCTTTGTCTGGACATGTGGCTTCTTTGATGCGGAACAGGTGGCTCGGGATATTATGTTTTTGGGCAAGCTCGCTGCACACTAATTTTGAGTTGAACGGCCAATTCTCCCAGGTATTTGGCACCGTTTTTGCCACAGTTATTGCCCCAATGTTTGGCACTCAGTTGGGAAGTACAACGACCTCACTGGGGGGTCCTGTGCATTCCAGTTGCTACTTGGAAGATATCCCCTATGATCAAACCACCCCGTCTGCAGTTTTCAGTTGGGTATAGATCTACCATCAACCATATGTAGATATAATCCAGCAGATTCGAACTTGGGGGCCCCACAGACACATATCGGAAGAAATGCTTAGTAGCCATCGTTGTAACTTGTGCATGGTATAGCCGTTAGTAATCCTCGGTGGGTCAACTGGATTTTGCTGGGAGGATAGCCCTGCAGTCCATTCATATCCCCGCAAAAAAGCGTAGAATTGGATGATGGGAAAATTTGCAGGAAACCCCTATATTTGACATTATTTGATGGTAAAAACATGTAAAAACCATGGTTTCCTGTAGATTTTCCCAACAACACCAATCTGCCAATCCGAAAAAAAACGGTCAATGCCACCGATTTCCCAGGTGCAAAGGCTCTTCGGGAGAATAGCTCCGCGACGGTCCGGACGCCAGGAGATACCGAGGGATGTGAAACGGGTCTGGCAGGAAACCCATGGAGGTTTCCTGCAAAATCTACAGGAAATATCAGGAAAGATATGGACATTATATACACCCTATATAAATATAACTATCCACTGATGATTTGAGTTTACGACAGTATCTTGGTTGTTCATCTTGATATCCACGGATTGAATATGCACAGATGCTTCGAGTTTGCTTCTGTTTCGGTATGGTTCACCACAGCTGGAAAAACCTCTCTCAGTTGCCGCAAAAGAATGTCTACAAGGTGGTGCCCCAGTTCGTTAGCTAACTTGGTTTATAAGTCCAATAACTAGGGTTTATGGGGGTTATATCTATAGTTAATGGGGATTATAAACCAACAAACATAACTGGGGGTACCACCTTGTAACCATGTCTTGACATGGACACAAAAACCAGCGAAAAGTATATTCAAAACCCAATCGAAATGCCGGCTGTATGGCCTCCTTAGGGCCCGAGTCATCATTGGCAGCCGAGGTCAGCAATAATGCGTCTTGGGCCGTCGGTGAGATTTGCATCAAGGCGCAGGGCCAAAACCAGGGTGTTCTTCGTTTGTTCGAGGGGCTCTCAGAATAGGTACAGTAGGGTTTAGGAGTAAGTTGGGTTTAGGTGGTCAGGATATATGATGATATATGATGATATATGATGATATATGATGATATATGATGATATATGATGATATATGATGATATATAATGATATATGTATCGTTTTGGAAACCACAACTCCAAGGGCTAGTAGATGCACATTGACTACCTGTAATCCTACAATGTGTTGCCTAAACAACATGTTGAACCATGTAAATCCACTTGTAGATTTGATGTCCAAAGTGACCCGTGACACGGGTCGTGGACGAGTACTTAGGATCCCACAACTGCCAATCCCACAATTGGTTCATCGGATGTCAGGAACCCTGCAATATCTGGCCGGTAAATCAGCCATATGACTTCCTGTAGATTCTTCTGTTTTGTTTACCAAATGATCCCGGCCAGGTTGTTTCTTTTCCATTCTTTTCCCACACTCCACGGCTGTAACTTGGCGTTCAGGTGGGTAGTGACTTTATGTCCAAGTATTTGGATGAGATCGTCGATGCGTTGGTGTCGACCTTGAGGTCATGGGCCATGGCACAGCATGGCACACGGTCAACCCTTTTCGAAGCCGTTGAAGTTGATTCACCCTGGTTGATGAATTGGTTGGTTTCCCTTCAACAGTGATATCTTTATATTTTTATATCGATTTATCTATCTATCTACCTACCTATCTATCTATCTAGCTATCTATCTATCTATATTATATTATATTATATTGTATTGTATTATATTAGATTACATCACATTACATTATATTATATTATATTATATGATATTATATTATATTATATATAGATATGGATGATATATATATATATATTGTATTATAGTTTTAGATATACACATATAACTCATATAATTTACTGCGCCCCCCCCCCGTACTACAGCCCAAGGGGTTCTTAGTCGAGGGTCGACTTTAATCAACTAGTGGGCAAGCTCAATTGATCTACCACAGATGAGCCAATTTACAAACAAACCAAGACCCTTCCTCAACCATGGATTTGGATTTGGACATTTTTTGCATATTGGAAATAGCAAGTGTGGCTTTCAATGCAACATTGAAGACCCTAATTTGCTCAGCCAGGAGCCATAGAGAAACAAACATCATCAACATCAGAATCCATAGTTTCCATGTTTTTAATGTTTGCACGTGCCGTAGGCCTTTGAAATCTTTGGCACCATTATTTTAGCCACCAACATTCGTGGTGTTTGGCTGGATGTTCACCGAACAAATCCCTGAGAAGCCATACTAGTTCAAAGTTGGTTTATAAAGCCCCCTAACTTTGCTAGTTTGATATATCCACCATAAACTCACTCAAATATGAGTGAAACAAGGTGCCCCCCGAGTTTTAAACCCAATGAACATAACTACCTCCATATATCATGATGTATCTAGCATAAACCCAGGATAAAGCCATGATATTCCCATTAAATATCCCATTGATAATGTAGGTAAATCAGCAAAGTCAACGGGCCGACTTGGATGATCATCCCAATTAGTTACCCAATAATGACCGTGGTGAACGTAAGTAAGTCTTCATTCAGTGGACTATCCCATATAGATGTGTCATATATATGACCCTCTGGTTAGAACTAACAGTTTGCCATGGAAAGATCCACCCATTTTTAAGTTCGGTAAGCCATCTATTTCTATGGGCCATGGCTTCCATGGCTATGTTAGTCATAACCAGAGGGTATATTAGTCTTAATCATTGTTATTACATGTTATTACTATTATTCGTATTTTTCTTATTCTTATTATTCATTACTTGTTATTATTATTACTATTGTTATTAATGCCAAGTCAGGATTAATCAACATCCCGTTATTAATCAACCTCCTCCTCCCCCCAAAAAAAATGCAATTTAAAAACAGGTGGTCCCCCAGGATTAATAAACACCCCCGATTAAAAAACCTCCAGTGCTGAAATCCATTTTTTATCCAACATTTTTGATTTCCAATTCTATTTATTTCCATTTTTTTTACATTTTGTTTCTATCATGATTGTTATACTTAAGGTTTAAGTTGATCATTGAAAATTTCAAAAAACAACTATTCCCCAAATGATCGATTTTGAATTAAAATCTTTATGAAAATCATCAGTTTGGATAGCTCCCAAAGGGTACCCCCCATGAGCCCGTCCCCCATTAATAATAACCAGGGTTTGCCCCTGATTAATCAACCACCTTTCTGATCCATGAGATTTTAACAAATCCAATGGAATTCTATTAAGATCTAATTGACGCAAGCCATATCCAAAGTTTTATGGTTCAGAGTTGCTTCTTATTAAGGGGTGGTCAAGAAAACCAGTCAGAAGGTACCCCCCTACCTTCTGGGGGGGGGTTATTAATCCGGTGTTGGCATTATATCATATATTGATCCGGATTTTCTTCCATGATTTTTAATGGATATATATATATATATATACCAGATTAATGGATTAATGGACTATAATTAATACCCCAGATTTGTGTTTCAACCCCACATGCTAACTAACACTTACTACTGGTTTAGTGAGATGATCCTCGACATAATTTCCAGGTAGCAACGCTAGCGCCAGGTCGGCACAACCGAGTCACAGACAGGCGCTGCTGATGTCCCTTGGCGGAGAAATCATCCCCGCTTAGCTCCAACCGTACTTTCTGGGAACAAAGGGAAGATAGTTATTTAACCAAGAAAATGTGGATTTAATGATATATATATAATATATAATGTATGATAAATAATATTTATTATATAGTGTATATATATATAATATATAATTATTTAATATTTAATATATATATAAGATATAATATAATATAATTATTATATATATATATATTATACATAATATATATATAAATTTAGTTATTTATCGATAGATAGATAGATAGCTAGCTAGATAGATAGATATATGCAGCTGATTTATGCTAGCTAAGTGGTTAGAAACTGGGCTTAGTTCACCCATTTATGAGACAATCCACCAATCGGGGCCTAGTTTTGATCTGTGGGATGGTCCTCCACTTATGTCCCCAAATCCCACCGGTTGATTCCCACTGGTTGATGAAACAAGAGGGTCGGCCCCCCGAAAAAACAAAAAAAAACAGTGATAGGATAGCTGGATGATAAAGAAATACACCAATAGCTAGGTAAATGATCTATCTGGATGGTTGCCTGGAGTTTCCTCCAATGTGTAGGCCAATAGCTAGATGAAGAAATACACCAAGCGTGATGGCCTGGAATGTTGTTCCTAGGGTCGATCCCCTTTGTACCTCGGGTGTTGGGAGCATCCCAAAAGAAGTTTTACTGGAATTTATGGATTCAAAGTTGGTTTATGTCTAATCTAACTTCTAGGCTATAGAATCCACCATTAAATCCATTCAGTGACGTAGTTATCAAATTTGGGCCCCGGAAACACATCAGTGCACTGAGGCAGAACGTTTGCATCACGTTGGGACGTCTGGGTGTTGTCGGCCCCTCAGCCATTTCGTGTTGCCAAAGAATTCATGAATTCGGAGACCGCCTAGACGACAATTTTCAATGCACTTTCTGTTCGCATGCGAACCTGGTACACCGCGGTCAGTGTAGACTGAGTAGATTGTACCAGTGCATGTATGTGCCGCTGAATTTCGGATATGTACCTACTGTATCATCTTTGAAGGGTGTTTGAGATCACCGTATATATATATATATATATACAGTACTCGTTTCTGGATCTAACTGGATCGTGAGAAGCCAAAATGCCAGGTGTTTCAGGGGCTTCCAACCATCATCTCCAACCGGTGAACGATTGCTACTGTGGGGAAAAATGTATGGTTTTACCACAAAAAAAATAGGGAATTGTCAACGTATCTGGGCTTAGCTGGAGCCACCAGCTGTGTTTTACCCTCTGGTAAACGGACTTACATAACTGTGGAAAGATCCACCATGCTATGTAGCTGGGTAAATCCACTATAAATGGCAATTTTCAATAGCTATTTTGACATAACCAGAGGGTATAATTATTCCATTAAGTGGATTATAATCCCATTAAATCCACTATTTCGACTGGGCCATGGCTTCAATCGCAAACTGTGAATGTCATTACCGGAGGGTACCGTTTGGGGATCGGGGGGATCCTACTGACATCCCAAGGCTGGGAGATGTTAGGAGGACCGTGATGTCTGATGAAGCAAAATGGTGAAGTAGTACTTGAATGGACCATAATTTGATTTGTACATGATTCATTTTTTTGTTTGGGGGTTTATGTTGTTTTCTTGTTCATGTGCTATGAGTATCCATGAGGACATCCGGCTGTTCCAGCTGTCCTGAGGTGTGTGGACAGCAGATGGGCAAGAAATTTGGGGACTTTGCCCAAGTTTGGTGCATCATCATGAAGGACGTGTAGTATCCATTGGTCCTGTGTCTCTTATCCGGTGCGAGGAAGGTTTTCCATGAACAGAGGTTAGTGAAGACTGAATGTAACAAGCCTTGGACGAAGATGAACATGTTTACATCAAGAGCAAGTGTTGAAGATTCGGCATGAAAGCATGCTGACATGTTATTCATTTATCTTTATTTATGTTATTTGCTTTTGGTTGATGGCAATATAACCTATCTTTATATATAGGGTGTACTACTAGGCAGCATGGGATTGTTGTGATTTATTCTTGAGTCCATCTTATCCAAAAGGTATAGAAAGGGTTAGGACGTGTGTCAGTGCGTTGAATTGTCCAGCCTTTGTGGCAAGCAGATAGCCTTCTCAGGTTAGCTCCATACTGGCAAGGACCTCCTGTTCTTGTTTATAGTCTAATTAAATCTAATCGATATATTGGTGATTAGTGGTGATCAATGGTGATTAATGATTAATGGTGATCAATGGTGATCAATGGTGATCAATGGTGATCAACGGTGATCAATGGTGATTAATGGTGATTAATGGGACAATATAGTAGCATGATGGGTATATTAGTATTATTCTTCTTCGTATTATTATCTTTTAATATACATACATGATGTAATGGATGATCTGGGTAAAGATAACAACTTCACTGTGACCGTTCACCTTATTTCAGGTCAGTGCCAGAAACCATTCCCAAGTCATCACCTTTGTCATAAGTGCTATAAGCCATCCCCAAATGCTACGAGAGTAGCTGGCTATTTTCTTTGCGGAAACCCCACATTGAGCTAGAAAAAGACCTGGTGAAAAAACATCCCCATCTCTGTTATCGAACATACTTACCACTGTGAATACCACTATTTCTAACTTGTGAAAAACATCTCCATCAACACTATATTTACCATATTCTACAACTGACTTGGATCGAGTCATAGTCCCACCAAGCCCCATCGCGGTTTCCCGCCACTGCCGCCCCGTTCGGCTCAGCGTGGAACACGCAGAGCCAAGCCAGCCGAGCACTGCACAGCGAAAGCAATGAGTTCATGTTGACGGTGACTGCATATTTAATCCTCTACACATGGTGTCACTTGTTGATTAGATGGTCAGTGGCCTATGGGCCCATTTTGTAGATACTTTGTGGCACATAGACGAATTATATCACATATTTCGTAGCAACAAAGTGTTTTCTTGAAGTGTTTGGGTTGGGTTCATTTTTGACCTGCGACCGTCGGGTCAACATAGCAGCGATTAGCGAGTCATGTCGTACGAATGGAGCTATGCCCCCACAAATCGCGCGAAGTGCAAGGTTGGTTTTGGCTCGTTTCAGGATTTCCAAAGAGTGCTCATTTCACATCCCAAAACGGTGGTGTGCCAGTTCCTTTGCACTCTATGTCATGCATGCTGTAACAGTTACACTATGACATGTTGTGGTCAGTGGTTTCTGGTCGATGTTTTACATCATGTTTTTGGGTGATGATGCCCAATGACTAAACAATTAAGAGGGCGTTCTCAGATGGGTGGAAAAATGTGGAAACCATCAGATGAAGTGTTTGGAAATGTTGATGAAGGAAAGAGGGTCACTCATCCCAATTCCCTAGGAAAGAAATACCGGGACTGGAGCTGGTCGGAGCAATCAACCATCTAAGTATATCTATGATATATTTTGCGATGACCTGTGGGCCACTTATTGGAAGAATGTAACCGAAGACCGGTGGGATGCAGTGGGATCTGGAAAGATTCACCGTGCATGGGGCTACCCCGGGTATGCTCAGATTGGTGCTGCAGCGTTCGGGCAACGGGGCAACGGAGCGCATAGCCAGGACTAGCTAATTTGGTGGATAGTTGTTTTTTTTTTTGACCACGCTACATGGAGGTTTCCCAAGTCATGGGGGTACCCCATAATTTTCCAGTTGATTTCGGATTTTCCATGAAATAAACCATCCAGGTAATCATTGGGTACCCCCATTCATGGCAACCCCCGTATTTCATAGTTTGGACATGAAATACTTGGTGAACGACCTGTGGCTGGAAGATTTTCCTGGCTTTGGATGCCAAAAAAAAAGATTACCCACACTTTGCAGAGGCTATTCATCCCAACTTCTCACATATGACTGAGATATTTGTTTGCAAGATCCGTAATGATCTCCGGAGGTTTTCAATGATTTAGGGTCAATAAGTCTTTGAGTCGTGGGGCAGGATCATCATAGGATTGTTAACATACACATCATACGACAAGAGGTGATTGCGAAGATGTCCTCAATGTCTATGACAATGTCACCCTGCGTTTACTGTATACATGTTGGGATTTCATGTGTTTGTTACACGATGTTAAATCCCAACTTGTTGTGCTATATTAATAGATGTATCAATTCTTGTTGGTCAATCTGACCAGCTAACTAACTAGAGTGTATTAATTTGGACCAAATTAACGTTACCATACATTAGCAATCGTACTCCTGAAAACTACAGAGTTCATGATTTCATGCCTCACTTTTCAGGCTGCCCTGCCCAAGAATCTGATGCCTCAACCAGATCCATTGGGAATATCTTAGACCTTTAGGCCTACTTGACATGAACGGGCATTTGAATCATATGGAAGTTTCCTAAAATGGTGGGACCCCAAAATCATCCGGCATTGGTTCTTATCAATATATTCAATATCAAGAACTAATGTTTTGAGGTGCTCATGTTTAAGGAAACCTCCTTATGAATCGTATGAATATGCCAATATGCTCAACATGAACAGATATTTAAGTCATTTTTCTATCCGTCCAGTTGGATAGCTTTGGACTTTTCGTTTCGTTTGTTCGAAAACGGTGTCGGAATCTCGAGCGCCGCCAGGGGAAGTGTGGCGAGAAGATCGAGAAAGGCGCCATTCGCCTTGCGACCAGCGCTGAAGTGGCGGACTATTCCATTGTTTGGAGACTCGTGAAGCGGTCGCGGGGCTACACCAAAAAAATTGGTGTAGCCGCTTGGGGACTTCCATGGATGTAGGTGATGTAAAATTATATAGAATTATATATATATGTCATTGTTGGATCTTCTTGGGTCATTAGAGAAGTAATATATATATATACATGTATGATGTTTTCTGTTGAGCAGATACTAAAATGCCATGGTGTGAAAAACCAGTCTTTTGCTACAGATTGTTACCCAGGAATCGGGGACTTGACTTCCACCCCATCAAAACACGGTGGGACTTCCATCGTCATGATGAGTTAATTTTATCATACGGGCTGGTGAAAAAAGATTGGGTGGTTCGGTGTGTGTATATCATGTATATGTGATAATTGTATATATCCAAATGTATAAGTGATATGCATATTTTATATGTGATATATGCATATATATATATATGTATATGTATATGTATATAATCAAGTTACAATCCAAAAAATAATGTTGACATGTTTTTTAGATGATAATATATTACAATGTAATTGCAACAGTAAATGTTACATCCTGTAATCATATGACATGATAAATGTATTGTATGTGTACATATGTGTATATATATATTTACCATCACACATGTTTTGGACGTGTATATGCATACAATATACATATATACTACACACACAAGTATACATATATTCTACATATACATACCTATATATATATATACATCTATATAATATACATATATATATATATATAATATACATATATATATATAATATACATATATATATATATATATAATATACATATATATTCCCCACCTGCCAGGTGAGGGTTGTTAGATTTTATCAGACGAGTTGTTCTCCTCCTCGGCTAGCTATCCTCCTGCTCCTCCTCCGCCAGCATCTCCTCGACCACCTCTGCCTCCACTTCCACGTCCACTGTTGCCTTGCCAACTTCGCCAAGCTCTTTGCCAACGCCTTCCCAGCTCAGTGGGCACCGCTGGACCTCAACCTGGGACCTTCCCAGCTCAGTGGGCACCGCTGGACCTCAACCTGGGACCTGCCCAGCTCAGTGTGCACCGCTGGACCTCAACCCAGTGTGCACCGCTGGACCTCAACCTGGGACCTGCCCAGCTCAGTGTGCACCGCTGGACCTCAACCTGGGACCTTCCCAGCTCAGTGGGCACCGCTGGACCTCAACCTGGGACCTTCCCAGCTCAGTGAGCACCGCTGGACCTCAACCTGGGACCTGCCCAGCTCAGTGTGCACCGCTGGACCTCAACCCAGTGTGCACCGCTGGACCTCAACCTGGGACCTGCCCAGCTCAGTGTGCACCGCTGGACCTCAACGGCCAGATAGAATGCCAGAAGATATGCCAGATAGAATGTCAGATAGAATGCCAGAAGATAAGCCAGATAAAATGCCAGAAGATATGCCAGATAGAATGCCAGATGGAATGCCAGAAGATATGCCAGGTAGAATGCCAGAAGCTATGCCAGATAGAATGCCAGATAGAATGCCAGAAGATATGTCAGATATAATGCCAGAAGATTTGCCAGTAACAAAATGTATAAATGCCATGTTGGGGATAACACGAAGTAAAGTAATTTTTATATCTGACACACATGGAAACACAAGTAGTGACTCTGTATTCATCATCTCGGCCAGAGTGATGCGGTGCAAGGTCGGCACCCCGCTAGGTGCAGGCCAGGGATGAACAAAATGGGACCATGGTGGCAACCTCCATAAGTTACTCATGGGCTAGAGATAGAACCCATGTATAGAACCCATGTATATATATATGAGTTAATACATACTGATTATATCATGTTATATCCACTTAGAACCCCAACTGCACCCCCACTGGATCTTCTTCCACTTCTCAATTCCCTTTGATCCTTTGTACGATGACGCCGTTGCTTTCTGAGGCAAGTTACCGATGCTTGAAGTGCGTGACGGACAAGCAGTTTCACAACATGGTCACCAAGGCTGCGTCCAGTGGGGATGTCAGAACCAAGGTTTACCTTCAGGTGTGTCTACAGGTGTGTCGACATGCAGTGCAAATAGGTGGAAAACATGCATTGACTGCATTTGTCGCGTGGCCGAAAAACTCACCAAACAAAACCGATTTGCGCAAGGTTTCAACCACTTGCTTTTCATTTTTACCATTTTCCGTTGATACGTTGAATATATTATATCAAAACAATTCAAAACAAGGTTTGTGCAGCACCACGTGAGAGCTGCGATTAAGTGTGGTGATACTTCCAGGGCCATCTTGAAGGGCTGAATGATTTGTGAATATGTTCTTGCTCACCATATCAATACTAGACATATATCCTGATGTATAGGTCACGCACATGCATGACGATATGTAACAGGTCGGCTCCCTCGAATCCGTTGCCGGGGGCCTTGATTCGGCCCTGGGATTCGCCGGGCTGCATATCTCTAGACCCCCAAGTAGCACCAAAAATGGTAAAAGTACGCTATGGGCTACAAGAAACAAATAAGGCTACTTGGAGGGAGGTTGTTTCAAATTTGTGAAACGAAACATCGTTTCTCGGAAGTTCGAAGCCTTGGAAAGTGATGTTTGCAAACTTAAGGCAGCTGGGGAGGCAGCTGCTGAAGCAGGAGCTGAGGCAGCAGCTCCAGCTAAGGAGTTGAAGGCGAAGAAGACTGAGCTGAACAGATGGCAGAGAACACTCCTCCTCCTTCAACAAATCCCAACAGAGGCTGATGACAAGATTCGGAGCAGCTCAAAACCGCGATCGAGCAGGGCCCTGAGAGAAAAACACCCAGCTACGAGAAGGATGAGAATGGAAAAACCAACAGGTATGGTTACAGGCCTCCAATGGCAGGGAACCCAAAACCTGTGGGAGGGTTCAGGGAAAAGCCTGACTCCAAAAGGCGCACCATGTGGCAATTGTCCTTTCAGATAGGGTAGGGCTCGAATAGAGACTTCCCGCCATGAATTTGATTTGTTGGGGCTGCTCATAGGGATATGCGAGATTATTCTTTACTAAATTTGATTGTAAAAGCATGATCGGGGATGATTGGGGTTCTGGCAAATATCTCAACCATCCCATTGACATCAAATAATATTAAGAGAAATCCATATAATTGGATCCCCAAAAAAAAAACTTAGCAATATGTGGGCTGTTTGCACTCCAATACATCTGCGTGAAGCAAAACGGCCTCACCACAACGTCACTGTAAATGTCAACAGGAAGCAGCAATCGTCACCAACCTAACATATCCTCCTTTCGGATGGGTGAATTATTGGAATCATATCCCCTTAAGAATTGAATATTTAGCTAGTGGCCATGTTTTATTGGAATGCCACCATTTGGATTCTCAATCCCCATAATTATGATATCCTTAGCATTGATGATTAATGATTAACCTATATAATGCTAAGGATAAGGGGTTAACTAAAACATTGCCAATTGTAAGTTATAACATGTTATAACCTCTCAAGTATCATATCCTTATCAGTCCCCTTAATATAATCCCCTTAATTAATGACATGCAACATTCCAATAATTATCAAGCCCCATCAAATGGATCATATCCCCTTTAATTGTTTTTTTTAAATGATATCCTACGCATTAACCATGTTTTAGTACTGACTCTCTTCATCTTTGGGTCCCAGCCGTGGGGAGCTCGACCCTTTTGTTTCGGCTGAGACTGGATGGGATACACTCAGCGCCAAAGATCAAGCTGCGGTACGAAAGCAGGCCGGGCCAGTGATCACTTCGGAGTCGCTAAGAATCACCCGATTGATGGATTAAGAACTAGGGACTTAAACATGAATCATAATTCGGGGCTTATGAAGGTTCTAACTATCAAAGATATGGGGATCTAATTGATAGATACCACTGGTTTATTGGGTATTGTAACGAATTATGCTACCTGGCTAATGAGACTTATTGGGACTTAATTTAACCAACCTATCAGCCAACTAGTCTAATGAGATGCGATAGCGGTAGTTACCGGATTTTTTTTATGGTTCACTTGGAGATGGTGACCAGTTACTACTTCAGGGCGTCTTGAGATACCCGGCAACAGTTGGATGGGCTTTGCAAATCAACAATAGCTGCATCAGCTTGTAGCCGTATATTTATAGTTCAAGTGATCTTCAAATCATACATTGCCCACATAGTGGTTACCCTAGTTACAAGTTGCTTTATACAATATAACTCTGTCCAACTATATTAATCCTTTTTGGTTATTGTAGTTATAAACCAACCTGAGCACTGATCAGTCAGTGACCATAACTATCACTTGGTTAACTGTTGGGTTTATGAAGGATGCGGCGGTTTCCATAAAAGGAGGATCCCCAAACTGAATGGTTTATTTCATGGAAAATCCCAATCTAAAATAGATGATAACTTTTCGGGGTACCCCCATGACTTAGGAAACCCTCACCCTAGTTCCTGCGGTTTATCAACTTAGCTATCCTTTGGGCCCAAAAATTGCCCATCGTTCCCCATCCTTACCTTGCGAGGCGGGCATCAAACCCGCGGCCAAAGGGGCGGCCAAAGCTGCTGCCTCACCGGCGCGGAAGGTGCCGCGGGGGCACGGGGACCCCATGGGCGTGGTAAGTGCATTGCCAGTTGGTAAGTGGTTAATAACCCATGTTGAGGGTTACAACCGACCTGTTGATGTAAGTTACATATATATATATATACAGACATGAGTTTTTTTTAAACAAAAAAACGCCGAAACATTTTAATCATCCCCCATTTTCTTCAGTCCCATTATAAGTCAGTGATATTACGTGAGTGTGAAAGAGAATTGGGGCGTAGACTCCGAAGTAGCAATTGTGCTGGGGATAACGATGATTCACCTTGGGATATCCCAAGGTACATTCTATTTCAGACACACCTGTATGAGCTGTATTCAAAGTTTCTGTTGGTTGATTTGTTGTGCATTATCAACCAGCCCTTAGATGTACAGTATATTGGGAATTTTCTAATGACAAACGCTAATATTACCCAATTCAATTATATTTGATCAGTATCATTGTTTTGATTTATTAACATTAGCTTTAAGCTCAAATGCAAGGAACCTTAGATTGGATTAGGTATTAACCTTTGATTAGATTATTATTGACTTTAGATTATTAACCCTGCAGATATACCATTGGATTAGATAGCCATTAACCCAACTCATGGCGCATTGCTACCGCGAAATGCGTCAAGGCCAAAGCCAAACCAGAGCCCAAACCAAAGCCCAAAGCTGCCACTGGCAGGTGCGGTGCCGTCATTCAGGATCTAAAATGCAAGTGGATGCAATCTAGAAACAGCATACCCTCCGGTACTCAAACGTGGTTTGCTGGAAAATCCTTGGCTGAAAGATGATTTTCCCATTGCTATCTGAATTATATGCAAGATTTTCCAGCAGCCACGTTTGATTACCGACGGTAGCTAAAATTGATTTAAATAGTCATTGTTTTTGTTTCTATATGATGGTGGAACCATAGTCATTGATAGAGAAACTGATTCGTG
Organism: Cladocopium goreaui; assembly: GCA_947184155.2. Classification (NCBI taxonomy): domain Eukaryota; class Dinophyceae; order Suessiales; family Symbiodiniaceae; genus Cladocopium; species Cladocopium goreaui. The sequence continues at coordinate 103,619 of CAMXCT020000801.1, read as the reverse complement.
GAAATTGGACGTTAAGTTGGCTGAAAAACGGAAATACAATCCTTAGCACATGTGTTTGCAGTGAGTATCTAAGATCAGCCGTGATGCCACAAAGATTCACAGAATGTGCATGACTCAGTCAGATGCATGCAGATACTATACAACTATCAAACATTGGTATCATCTTGCCAAACAAAACTGAAACTTACATTTGTAAGAATGCATGTGTTTCCTCGTACATGTTGCTTTCGCCAGGGCTGCGAAAGCTAAACCTGCGCTGAAACGCAAGGCGAGTTGACCATCTCCATCCCTTGAAGCTTCGGAACGTTTACTCTGCATATGGGTTTGTCTGAGATAGGACCCTAAAATTTGATTGTGAATCATGTATTTTCCCATGTTTTCCCATTTGATTTTTGTGCACTGTTGGGGTAAACCCCCATTTTCAGACACTGATACTTAAAATTGTCTGAAGTTGTCTTAATTAAGTAGTGCGCCATGATGATTGTTGGTGCCTTTGTGTTGTTTGATGTGCATTAGCATCAGCCAGCAGAGAACAAAGATATTCGAAAAATGTTCAAGTAGCCAAACGATTGAAACTTGAAGGAAACTCAATAAACAGGCCTATTCATTGAAATTGAACAAGATGCTAAACTAGATAGAATGTCACTTCAGATTCCAGCATGCCCCCAAGTATTAATGAGAAGATCAGGGTCCCCCATTTTTGTTGTGAGAGGTAACTGGATGCTTTGGGTCCCAAAAGCTTTGGCCAACGTTCTGAGGTTTCACCACCCCTTGGGTGTTTGAAACCATCATTCCTGTTTCAGATCAATCAGATTTTCCTGTTCCATCTAATTGCTCAGTAAGCAGTTCTAGTTGGGCCATCCTTCAGATCAAGGTAAATAGCAAATTGCACTTTTGTTCCAAAAGAACATCATTGAGCCCACCGATGTTCCACTGAACCCCAAAAATAGGTTGGGTTGGAAGTGTTTTTTGTTCAACCAGTTGGGGCACACCAACATCCCATGATTTCTCAACGCTTTCCCTACCAGAAATTCCGATAAATCGGGGTATTTGCCATTTCTGCAGAAATCCATACCGCTCCATGGGATCTTATTGGCCCACCAGTATGACAGCATGACGTTGCGTTTTTTGTTTTACCATTACTTGCTTGTTGTCGGAAGAGCATTTATGTTAGTAAAGCAATAATGAACCACCAATTATAACCATTTAGTAGGGATAATGATCATTAACCACCAATAGTGTGATGGTTTTTACACCTCGCGGCGTTTCAAACGATGCACGGCGATGCACTGTTCAACGGTTTCAGGCAGTACCAGCCGCACCGCCGGTGGCCAAACAACATGAGTTCTTGAACAAGGCCACGACACTCCACCGGGAACACTCAGGGACTCCACCCCTTCAGGTTGGTCAAATAATGTACCCGACCTGGTTGTTCAACATAGCGAACTGGAAAATCACCATGGTTTAATAGGCAAATATAGGTAACATATAGGTAACATAGGATTATATAGGTAAAATCATCCATGAAATGAATGAACGGACCATTTTCCATAGCCATGTTAACTAACCAGATGGTACTCATAGATCATTTAGGTGTTTTTCATCTCAAATGATATACCAAGAACTTGAGAGTCCTCGTCCTGGCACCATCTCAAATGGCATCCAGCAGGCAGCCAAGTTATAAACCAACTTGGACACAATGTTATTCGAACATATTGGAAGGCAAAACAACATGGGAACATAAGTCAACAGGAAATGCGTAATGTGTGCATCTTCGATAGCTACACATTCCGGACCTCAAAAAGTGGCAGATTTCCAGGTTTGAGCCTCAAAAAAAGGCACAAAATAAAAACAATTCATAGGAAGTTATCCCATCCCGCTAATTAAAAAAAAACGACATGGTTTCAAAGGGAGACATTTAATATTGCTTTGGGCTATGCTTCATCTCAGTCCACTTTGAAACAACATGTCTAGGTCAGGAAACATCGGTGTCCCTTTACGATACTTGCATCGGGTTCAACGCGAAGTGCTGGCTTGGTGGTATGAAACATTTTTCATCAACTTGGGGAGAAATGTTCCCAACTTCACGAGGAAAAGGATGGTGAATCCGACCCGCTAGAGATGTTGCATCTTGGCCCTGACTTTCCTACTTGCCGTCAGTTGATTTGATAATCGCAATGGGACATTCACAATCTGAGCACTCGGCTGATGGATATTTCTTTAGCCAGTAGGATTGTATCGAAAAAGATATTATAGCAGATAGGCGTGATTTATTTCACTGGATGCATCCTAGCAGCCATACACTTACAGTAGAATATGTTTAATTATATATATATAGTTATATTTAGTTTGTGTTGGGATTTGGTGGTTTTACCATATCTCTTACTGAAAGTCAAACCCATCAATGCAGCGCATCTTCAAAGAATTGGTTGGTGGTTTCGAAAAAAGTTCTATTCAAACATATTTGCGATGATGACTCCGATGATGACTCCACTTGACGAGAACGCCAGTCAGACGAGCAACTTCTGGTTAGCGAACGATTTGGATTACCCTCTGGTAAACTAACATAACTATGGAAAATCACCATTTTCAATGGGTAAATCCACTATTAATGGCAATTTTCAATAGCTATATTAAATTACCAGAGGGTATAGACCCTCCAATAATCAAACTGGGCAATTCCCCTATGTTCGATCAATGTCCCCATCAAACCTCCCTGACTAGTTCGGGGATGTTGCAGCCTGCCACGTTTGATGACACCAGAGGGGTAAGATCATCTTAATATTCCCATTGTAGTACCTTAAATACACCATTAGATATCATTATACAATAGTACATCGTATTTTCCCATAATTAGTATATTCCCATAGTATACTTAGTATACACCATTAAAACAAAACATCGCCAGATTCAGTTCCGGGCAAAACATCTCTGGATCCCTGGAGGCAAAGGAATATGACTTGGATGGGGTGAAGGCACGTCCGGACAGGTGGTGGTGGACCACTTCGCCGGTCTGTTCGACCCGACTTTTCCAACGGTAAAGCCATGACAAAAATGCTTTGCCAAACAAATGGTATTTAAAAAACTCGATTGTTCTATGATTGTTCCATGATTTTCCCATGATTTCGGATTTCCCATTCTTCTCCCAGAATTTCCTAGGATTTCCATGATTTTCCAGCACATTTCCCATTCTTCTCCCAGAATTTCCTAGGATTTCCATGATTTTCCAGCACATTTCTCATAATTTTCAAGCACATTTCCCATTCTTCTCCCAGAAATTTCCTAGGATTTCCATGATTTTCCAGCACATTTCCCATCCTTCTCCCAGAATTTGCTAGGATTTCCATGATTTTCCAGCACATTTCCCATTCTTCTCCCAGAATTTCCTAGGATTTCCATGATTTTCCAGCACATTTCCCATCCTTCTCCCAGAATTTCCTAGGATTTCCATGATTTTCCAGCACATGTTCCATTCTTCTCCCTGAATTTCCTAGGATTTTCATGATTTTCCAGCACATTTCCCATCATTTCCCATTCTTCTCCCAGAATTCCTAGGATTTCCATGATTTCCCAGCACATTTCCCATTCTTCTCCCAGAATTTCCTAGGATTTCCATGATTTTCCGGCACATTGCCAATTCTTCTCCCAGAATTTCCTAGGATTTCCATGATTTTCCAGCACATTTCCCATTCTTCTCCCAGAATTTCCTAGGATTTCCATGATTGTCCACCACATTTCCCATTCTTCTCCCCAGAATTTCCGAGGATTTCCATGATTTTCCAGCACATTTCCCATTCTTCTCCCAGAATTTGCTAGGATTTCCATGATTTTCCAGCACATTTCCCATTCTCCCAGAATTTCCTAGGATTTCCATGATTTTCCAGCACATTTCACATTCTTCTCCAAGAATTTCCTAGGATTTCCATGATTTTCCAGCACCTTTCCCATTCTTCTCCATGATTTTCCAGCACATTTCCCATTCTTCTCCCAGAATTTCCTAGGATTTCCATGATTTTCCAGCACATTTCCCATTCTTCTCCCAGAATTTCTTAGGATTTCCATGATTTTCCAGCACATTTCCCATTCCCAGGATTTCCATGATTTTCCAGCACATTTCCCATTCTTCTCCCAGAATTTCCTAGGATTTCCATGATTTTCCAGCACATTTCACATTCTTCTCCCAGAATTTCCTATGATTTCCATGATTTTCCAGCACATGTCCCATTCTTCTCCCAGAATTTCCTAGGATTTCCATGATTTCCCAGCACATTTCCCATTCTTCTCCCAGAATTTCCTAGGATTTCCATGATTTTCCAGCACATTGCCCATTCTTCTCCCTGAATTTCCTAGGATTTCCACATTTCCCATTCTTCTCCCGGAATTTCCTAGGATTTCCATGATTTTCCAGCACATTTCCCATTCTTCTCCCAGAATTTCCTAGGATTTCCATGATTTCCCAGCACATTTCCCATTCTTCTCCCCGAATTTCCTGGGATTTCCGAATTTGCTAGGATTTCCATGATTTTCCAGCACATTTCCCATTCTTCTCCCAGAATTTCTTAAGATTTCCATGATTTCCCAGCACATTTCCCATTCCTGTGATTTCCGTGATTTCCCACCACATGTCCCATTCTTCTCCCATTCTTCTCCCAGAATTTCCTAGGATTTCCATGATTTTCCAGAATTTCCTAGGATTTCCATGATTTTCCAGCACATTTCCCATTCTTCTCCCAAGGATTTTCATGATTTTCCAGCACATTTCCCATTCTTCTCCTAGAATTTCCTAGGATTTCCATGATTTTCCAGCACATTGCCCATTCTTCTCCCAGAATTTCTTAGGATTTCCATGATTTTCCAGCACATTTCCCATTCCCACGATTTCCATGATTTTCCAGCACATTTCCCATTCTTCTCCCAGAATTTCCTAGGATTTCCATGATTTTCCAGCACATTTCCCATTCTTCTCCCAGAATTTCCGAGGATTTCCATGATTTTCCAGCACATGTCCCATTCTTCTCCCAGAATTTCCTAGGATTTCCATGATTTCCCAGCACATTTCCCATTCTTCTCCCGGAATTTCCTAGGATTTCCATGATTTTCCAGCACATTGCCCATTCTTCTCCCTGAATTTCCTAGGATTTCCACATTTCCCATTCTTCTCCCAGAATTTCCTAGGATTTCCATGATTTTCCAGCACATTTCCCATTCTTCTCCCAGAATTTCCTAGGATTTCCATGATTTTCCAGCACATTTCCCATTCCTCTCCCAGAATTTCCTAGGATTTCTATGATTTTCCAGCACATTTCCCATTCTTCTCCCAGAATTTCCTAGGATTTCCATGATTTTCCAGCACATTTCCCATCATGTCCCATTCTTCTCCCAGAATTTCCTAGGATTTCCTAGGATTTCCATGATTTTCCAGCACATTTCCCATTCTTCTCCCAGAATTTCCTAGGATTTCCATGATTTTCCAGCACATTTCACATTCTTCTCCCAGAATTTGCTAGGATTTCCATGATTTTCCAGCACATTTCCCATTCTTCTCCCAGAATTTCTTAAGATTTCCATGATTTTCCAGCACATTTCCTATTCTTCTCCCAGAATTTCCTAGGATTTCCATGATTTTCCAGCACATGTCCCAGAATTTCCTAGGATTTCCATGATTTCCCAGCACATTTCCCATTCTTCTCCCAGAATTTCCATGATTTTCCAGCACATTGCCCATTCTTCTCCCTGAATTTCCTAGGATTTCCACATTTCCCATTCTTCTCCCAGAATTTCCTAGGATTTCCATGATTTTCCAGCACATTTCCCATTCTTCTCCCAGAATTTCCTAGGATTTCCATGATTTTCCAGCACATTTCCCATTCTTCTCCCAGAATTTCCTAGGATTTCCATGATTTTCCAGCACATTTCCCATTCTTCTCACCAGAATTTCCTAGGATTTCCATGATTTTCCAGCACATTTCCCATTCTTCTCCCAGGAATTTCTTAGGATTTCCATGATATTCCAGCACATTTCCCATTCTTCTCCCAGAAATTCTTAGGATGTCCATGATTTTCCAGCACATTTCCCATTCTTCTCCCAGAATTTCCTAGGATTTCCATGATTTCCCAACACATTTCCCATTCTTCTCCCAGAATTTCCTGTGATTTCCATGATTTTCCGGCACATTGCCCATTCTTCTCCCAGAATTTCCGAGGATTTCCATGATTTTCCAGCACATTTCCCATCCTTCTCCCAGAATTTCCTACGATTTCCATGATTTTCCAGCACATTGCCCATTCTTCTCCCAGAATTTCCTAGGATTTCCATGATTTTCCAGCACATTTCCCATTCTTCTCTCCCAGAATTTCCCATGATTTTCTCAGATTTCGTGGTCATTCACCAGGCCATGTTGGAGGAGCTGCCGGGCTTGGTGAACGTGCAGCCGGCGGGACGATGGCCGCTGGGCCGGGGTCAGGACGAATGAGATGTTTTCATAGAAGTTTCCTAAATATATATGGTGTATTTTATTTTTATATATATATATATATATATATCCGGTGTATATATATATATAATCTGATACAATATAATAATATAATTTAATATAATGTAATATAATATAATTTAATATAATGTAATATAATATAATATGATATAATATAATATAATAATATAATATAATATCGTAATATGATATAATATAATATAATAATATGATATAATATAGTATAATATATATATATGTGGCAAGTAGATTAGAAGCCTTTATTACTGGGATGTGGAAAGGGATATGACCCCAGTGATCACATGGAAGTTTCCGAAGTCATGGGGGAGTACCCCCAAACCATCCAAGTCAATAGACTATGACTTAGTATTGAAACCTGTGGTTTGGGGGGTACCCCATTTTAGGAAACCCCTATATATATATATATATTGGGATTATGGTGATGAATGGAAGGTTAATAAAGGTTAATCATGGCCCTTCTTGATAATAGTGGCTAGTATTGTTAAGTAATATGATGATTAAGGTTCAATAATCATAGGAATATTATGGTTAATAGTGTGGTTGATATTGGTTGAGAATTGCAAAAAATACCACGAGGATTCAACCACCAGTAGTGTTGTTTTTTTTTGATCAATGATTGCTGGCTAATAATAACGGTTAACCATACGTATGACATTTGATTAATGATGCAATCTATAGACTCACAATATGTTTAGCCATGAAAATAGTGACCCTCAATGTGTTTGTTACATTACCCATATTCCCTGGTGTCTTGCCAGACCCGCCCGGTTGTTGTTGCGTCTCTTTTAGCAAAATCCAACGATAATCCCAAGAGATGTTTTCCAAATGGAAGTCCTGTTTGGAGATATCCAGATGTTTCCCCAGTCATTGTGTATGCACCAGTTGTCGTCTTTTGATCACAAGACAAATCAGCGTTGTTGTTGCGTAAATTCTGATGTTTCTTGTTTAAAATAGGTAAGTACATTTGTCAATCTCTAAGCGTGTGTGTTTTGTTGAAGTTCCTTTGTTTCAATCATGGTTTGTTAAAACATTGTGTGTATATAACCCTCAAAATTGTATTTTACCACGGAAAATGGTGATTAAGAAATGGATCTGGGTATTTTTATTTTCAAACAAACCCAATTCTGTTATTAATAATATAGAAATACAGTATATCAATCAATCATGGTTTAATGATTCTTGTATCAATCTTGCGAATCATGGTTAATCAGATTGATATAGATTGATAACTAATTTGATAACCATGGACCATTGCTAAATTAAATCGTTGATTGTCTCATCAAGATCATTTGTTGTTGGACTATGCAGGTTTTCATCAATAGCATTTGGTAATTTGACATAGCCATGGTATAGGTGGCCAATTTTAGATAGGTAAACCATCTATTTCTATGGGCCATCTATACCATGGCTATGTAAAAAAATAACCAGATGGTTCGACGAAGTGGATCTGGGGTATCCATGCCACCCAGGTCGGCCCTCCATCAGTTCGCCGAGAAGGGCGACGAAGATGCCGTGAGGTGAGTTGGTCACGACATCTGGGGCTTTCCATAATTTTTTCGGGTGCCCCCAAATGGATGGTTTATTTAGTTTATTTCATGGAAAATCCCGATCTAAAGTGGATGATTTGGAGGTACCCCCATGACTTTGGAAACCTCCATATATATGGGTCAGCCCAGCCCAGCCAGCGCGGCGCCGTGTTTCTGGGGATTCGTGCCGAAGTCATGACAGGGTGTGCCGCTCACTTCGAGGGTACATTGGTAAGACATACTAATGGTATCCTATATAGTACTTCATGAAGTATTAAGATTATACTATTATCAATCACATAAGTATAGTAGATTATACTATATATAGCACTTCATGAAGTATAATCATTAGTATAGTACATTATAATCACTTCATGATTTGGTGGTATGAACAAAATAGTATGTTGGTGGGGGGGCTTGGATTTACTGTGGACTTTCCAATGGGCTACACTTTTTTCAGTTCAATCCCCCAAAAATCCCAGGTTGTCCAATATGTCTTATATATTTTTATATAACATAGACCCAGATATGGCCACTTTCTGAATCTACTTCAGGTATTTGCTGGAGATGGGTGCAGACCGCAATGCCAAGAATAAGGACTTGAGCCGAGGGATTATTTGCCATACCCAGGTGATACTGTGGATGAACAAACTATCCTGCAGCAGTTCAGTTGGAAACTATTGGCAAATATAAACCATCTGGGAAAGGCAAAGAATCAGGATAATCAACTATATCCATCTGGTATCCTGCACCAGTTGATATAAACCACTGCAAATTTCATGGGATCAGTGGATAAGCCATCTACCAACTGGTGCGTATGATTCATCGATCGGATTTTCCCTGGGGAAAGCCAGGAAATCCCTTGCTTTCTGGGGGAATCACCGAGACATTTTGGTACATCTGGCAGATCATTTACCCTCTGGTAAACGTTTACATCATCATGGAAAACCACCATGCTATTCATGGGAAAATTCACTATTTCTATGGTGATTTTCCAGCAAGCCATGTTTGATGACACCAGAGGCTACGGTAGTTTAGGGTTTAATTTGAGGATCCGACCCGCAAAGGGAACTCCCATGGCTGAATAGTGTACTTGATACGACTAGGTGTCATGGTATGTTTAAGCGGTACGTGCGTTTGAGACTGAATTGGTGATTTGCCAGTCAACTGAAGATGTTTTGCGAAAGGATGAAAGGTTTATTGTACTTCAACACCTGTTCAATATTGGAACTGCATTGGTATATTGGTGAACTTGAATGCCAAGCATTTGAAAAGACGGCCTGCCAGCAAGTGGTAAGTTTGGCAGTACGGGGATACCACAGCTGGTCAAGATACTACCTCTGTTTCTCAACCGCTCGTCACGTGTTCGCAATGTTGCTTGATACTCAGTTTCGACAACGGATATCCTGCTCTTTGTCGCCTTTATCCCATGTTTACAATTCCATTGTGTTTGGTGGTGCAATTTCCATTATGTTGCTCTTTAAAAACACAGAGTACAATCATACATTATTTACTCATATAGACATATGTATATATATGTATATACAGATACACGTTATACATATGTATATATATATATAATTATATATATAATCACATATATATATAATCACATATATATATATACTCATATATATATATATATACTCATATATATATAATCATAAACATATATATACACATACATATGCATGTATATACACAATGCGACACATTGGTTGTAACATTTCAATGTGTATGTTTGAAAACACAGGGGCTGTCCTGGTTCCAGGACGGACAGACGCCTACAGAGGTGGCGCAGGGTTCGGCCAAAGATGCCTTAGAGGCTGGGCCAAGGTGGATCGGTTTTTTTCTGTTGGACCCAGGTTTTAACCCCTGGTTATGTCAAAATAGCTATTGAAAATGGCCATAGAAATACAGCCCGAGCGCTGGTGAAGAATCCGAAAGCATGAGGTCCAGGGTCCCTCAAATTCTTATTTTTAAATACAGGCAAATTTACACTACAACAGGCCGAGGGTCCCTTAAATTCTTCAGGCATTCTTAGTACTGTATTGCAGGCATCTTCACAATTTGGAGCAAGATTAAACAAGGTAACGGGGTGGACTTGGCAGATTTGACTACGTAGGTAGGTCCGTTTTGATTACCCATTGGACCCACTGGAGTGTTGGTTGATGCATCCATGGTATCACATTGGAAAATGCATATACACTGTGTGTGTAACCCCATGATAACCCCATGGTCCAAACAAAGGGAGCGCACGCACAATAAGCACAGCCAGGGGACACAGGCGGGATCCTCTACTCTTCATACTTAAAGTTAAGATGCCGATGCCTTATTCCACTAGACTATTGGCCCCCCTTCTAATGGGGGCAGCGCCGGGCTCTTAATTGCTAACCGTAGCCCCCCGGGGAAGAGTGCGAGTTGAGGGTGCTGGTTGGCTGCTCCTCCTGCTGCGGCTGTTGGTGCTGAGCTTCTCCTGGGGCGCTGCTGGGTGCTCTGCTGGCTGCTTGGCTCTCTGCCGGTTCCTGTGTTGCTGGTTGCTTTGGTGGGTGGGTTGCTGCTCGTGCGGGTATACACTCGAGCACCGGATGACGCTTGAGTATTGTACAAGAATGCACTGTATAAGAATTTGAGGGGCTCGGTTCCAAGATGGGCTATATATATTTTCAGCTATACCAAACACATAGCACGTTAAGAATTTGAGGGACCCTGGAATCGGACTGCCAAATTCTTAAATTACTGCTTATACGTGAGCCCTTGTACTGGAGACTTCGAAATTAGGCGGGATCCGTAGTCCTCCTAGTCCTGGTTCTTTTCACTTGTGGATTTTCCCATGAATAGCATGGTGATTTTCCAGTTCGCTATGTTAAATTACCAGGTTTTAACCAACCTCACGGGATATGGGATAAATATGGAATATCCATATAAAATCATATATGAATATTTCTTGGTTTTTCTCATGGGATATGATGATATGGATATCCATATGATTGATATGTATGGAATTTTATGGGATACATGTAAAGGGGATCAAAATGTGGAATCTCCACATATGATGGATATTTATGGGCAGGTTGTTATCATGGGATATGAAGAAGAACATGGGATACATGCTAATCGACCCATCGGAAAATGATACCCAAGATTAGCCAAGATTCTATGAAAAATAGTAGCAGATTCTGAACAGGGAAAGTGACTGGTATAGGTATAGTATAGGGTTTTGTATTAAAGAAGATGGGAATGGCATGGAATGGTGTGTTTTAAAAAATCAGGATTTAATCCGCAACGTTTCGATTGTTTGTTTCAGCAATAGCATGTAGATTCAACCAACGAACAAGCATTCAGCCAAGAAGGACGGAAATGAGTAACACACATGGGAGAGCAACAAGCGACAACGGGGAATTCATTAAGAGCGATTTAGATTCGAGCAAGATTACCCTCTGGTAAACATACAAAAAACTATGGAAAATCATCATTTTTAATGGGAAAATCCACTATTTCAATGGCCATTTTCAATAGTTATTTTGACATAACCAGAGGGTAACACAGGAACTGCGGATTCTGCAGCAACGCTTGTGCTAACCTCGGACGCCATTGGAGATGCGATCTTCATGATCTTCAAAGACAGTTAGATCCGTTGAGTGTCAGATCCATATGTTCCTTATGGGATCTTAATGTATCTTAATTGTATGTCACCATTTTAAGTGTTGGTGCGATTGCTGGCTGAACATTATGGCAAACCATGGGTCCATGTTTCGGATTTTTGTTCGAATGCGGAAATGTCATGAATCTAAAGCACAGATTCAATTGCCATGTTTTGAGTTAAACATGGATCCAGCTCAGAATTATGTTTGACTCATCCCCAAACCATCACCAGTCTTGGAAGGAAGAGGAAGAGGAAGAGGAGGCAGAAGCGGAAGAAGAGGTTGCGCCATCAAAAACTGGTTTGTTTTCAATTCCAAAAAGTGTGTACCGTAGCTAGATGTTTTCCCGGAACAACTCACATGCACCTTGCTCAGAAAGGAATTTTGAGTCTCTGTTGTCTTGAATGTACATGTTTTTTTGGGGGGCTGTCGCTGTTCAACTCTAGGTGCTTCTTGTATAATCGAAGCCCTCTTCCAGGGTCCCACTAACCTGGGGCCGCAGGCTGAAGAGGAGGCAGAGGAGGCGGAACCCCCACCCGCGGAAGAAGAGAAGAAGGCTGGAAGCTGAGAGCCAGGTAACACTTGATTCATAGGTAAGTGGATCTTGGTTTGTCCCAAATTTTCGGACATACCACAAAAATTGCTACTTTAAGAATCTAAGAAGGAACGTGATGATGAGCCAACAAATTTGGAAGGTTATTTTTGTTGACCCTTACGGTAGACAGGATGGTTTGATACTAACACTTGCCAAGTTTTACTGGCCGATAATGACACCCTAAGTTTTTATCATCCACACCCAAATGACTACGAACATATGGCGACTGAAAGCAACAAGTGCACAATGAACCAACAAAAATCTGCATCTAATGGAGCTAGGTGAACCAACAGAAATAAGGATCGTACCTGATATCATTTTTATGCAACGTTTCAAGGGCACAGGGGTGTTCACTCAGTCTTCAGCCAAAACATTGGCACATTGTTCAGCCAAAACCGGGGATGTCAAAGTCAGCAGATTTGATGGCTGCATGAGCTTGGCGTACCTGGTTCAGCAGTGATTACAATCCATTGCCAGGGCACAAAGAGAAAGGCTCCAGAGGCTGCGATCTGGGGGTCTTGGACGGAAACCTTCCTCGGACAGGAGATCTGAGTAGTTTGGTTCATTGGATCATTTCTTCCCATTGGTTCATTGAGTTGAAAGTGGAATTGGTGGTAGATCATTCTGGTCGAGTTCGAAATAATTCAACCATGTTCAACCCATATCTTATCTGTAAAGAGAGTTGAAACACATGGCCATCAAAGTTCGACTGATAGATACCTGTTTTGTGCGTTTAGAACCCACAACCTCCTGGTGGGGTTCCATTGCAGAACCAGGCCATTACTTCGCCTGCACCGGCGGCGGCATCTTCGTCCATGGTGACACCACCAGCCAAAAAGGCAGTGGCCGGCAGTGGCGCAGCAAAACATGCCACATTCCATGCATGCTAGGCACTGCTACTCCTAACTCGTACCTGAGTACAAGCCAAGATGCCATCCTGCTGATGGCGGGTTTCAATATCATGTGTACCGAATAAGTGGAATATGATCACAACTAGTTTGAAGCCGACTCTAATCCATCTTGGGTGATTTGGAGATAGGTCAAAGCTGCTCCAGGGACCCATACAGTACATCGTGATTGCTGTATAGGTGTACCCAATTTGCACGAATACTCAATTACTTCGCGACTTGCACCTTTCAATACTCCATATGAGCTTCAATACGCCATGTATTTATATATTTATATATACATATATCTACATATTTTTTATGCACCTTTAAAATCGTATATACATAATATGATCCACATTTGTTTGTTTTCCCCATTTTTTTGTCACTGCCAAATGACCTCTGCCATGTCTGCTAGGGCAAGATGGAGCGTCCCGTGGATTCAGAGGTGCCAAATCGCGACAAGTACAGCGTGGTGGATGACTGGCCACTCGGATGCCGACGTGGCAGGCCTGAATTTCTTATGTATGTGTCTTTATTCACATATATACATATATATGTTGTATATAAAATATTATAATTGTATATATGTATGAAATACATACAAACACATATATATATATGCATATGTATGTATATATATATACATATGTATCTTTATATATGATTATTTATATATATTCCGTATTTGATAGGCATGATGACACATTGTACTGTATATATTTTGCACATGTACATTACATTCATATACATATGGGCACTGTTGTTTCAAACATGGTCCCTGAGGCCGGTTTTTTCCTGCGTGGCAAAACATGCTGATAAACATAAATGTGCTACCATTCCAAACGAGCCTTTGGTACTTACCCTCTGGTAATTTAACACTATTTAACATAGCCATTGAAAATGGCATGTTTATATGTTGTTTAACCACCTGTTAGAAATGGTTGTTTTCCATAGTTATGTTCATTTACTAAAGGGTAGACAATCCATCATTTAATTGCCACCAGGGTATCTACATGATGAGCCCTGCCCGCTTTGCATCAGGTTGTAAATGCATCAGCAGCTACGCCAACCGTTTTGGTGGTATTGTTTTATTGGTGCTTAATGCATAATCACTGTTGTTTTCTTGATATTTTAAGTATGATTATTGAGAAATCTCTAGTCTAAATCTCATATATTCTCAACAGCAAACCAAAAAGCATCCTATGAATACATCTCTCAAGCATGTACTCGTTTTCAATTATGCAATTTATTCGGCAACACTAAATGTCCGGGATCCCCAGAAGTATGCATTTGTGGCCAATTATGTTTGAGGGGGGTCGTCAATACAATATCAACATTAACGTTTTTCTTTTGCTCCATGTATGCAATTTTTACTATTCACCTGCATCATATCATCATGCCATTGTTTGGGTTACTCTCTGGTAAATTAATATAGACCCTGAACATCACCAATTCTTAGTGGAAACTAATCTTTCAAGCCCATTTTTAGCAGGGTCTATGTTAATTTACCAGAGGGTACCTTAGGGAACATGGACATCTGTTTGCCATCGGGAAGAAACGGGCCCAGGGGATGGGCCAAATTGGGCGGCCCCAAGGTCTGTCCTGCTGAACCAGACGAACGTGGGAGCCAACAACAACAAGTTCTACAGGTGCAACGATGAAATGTCCATGGACATGGATGGGGTACATAGGGCTACAGTATGCCACCAAAATTTTACCAGTTCGAATCAGTTTGATTCAGAGAATATGATGAAACAGTGGACATGGATGGGGTACCCTGTTTTCAAAGAATCCCACAATATCCCATATCCGAAGAGTTTATGTTTAAAGGATCAATTGGGGTTTCTATGATCTATTAGTATCTAAGATAGTCATGAATTACTTTTCTCTCTTTCTGGTGTTACCATAGATCATTTCAAAACATGTTCGGCCTGTGTGTTTTCAAGGTTAACCACGCATTCTCGTCCGACAGCAGGATACAACTTCTGAAAGATGATGCAGAGAAGGCGAGCCCTCAACCACGACCCAGTCAGAATTGATCAGAATGGTTCCTTACTTCCCAAAATGCTGATTTTATCTGATTTTCATTGGCACAAAAATAGCACAAAATGAGGGCCCAGAAGTATTCAGTGAAGTTGGGTTCAGTTGGTTATACATAGGATAGATTGAAGTCGGTGAAGATCTTCAAAAGTCGCTGGCGACCACCAACCTGGACGCCAGGTGTTTCTCTGGACGCGTTGGGGTCGTGTGGGTGTGGCGGGACAGTCCAACCTGAGCCTTTGTGGGAGCCAGGTGGGCGAGTGGAATGGTGACTCACGTGTGGCCCTATCCGGCTGTCTGCAAACATGACCCATTATGGATATACATATATATCTATATTTATATATACATATTTAATATATATAATGTAATATAAATATAATATATATATATATATATTATGGATATGGATATATTAAGGGTTATGAAACGTGCTTCTTTGGTGCTTGAAATCTTTGTGGATTCTTTGGTTCTGGTGCCGGAGTTGACCAGCTGACCTGGGGGAAGAAGTTGACACAGCGCGATTCTTGGGGAACATGTTGCTGTTTAAGGTGCTCAAATGGTGATTTTGGGGATAATATGTCTTGCTTTTTTTAATGGTGATTTTATGGATGATTCATAGTATTCTGTTTAAGCTTCATGTTTGAAACTTATTTGGGGATTCTTACATATATATAATATATACACATAGAATCGATCCATATATATATATATATTATTATATGTATGTATCCATAAATCCTCAGCTAGGCTATCAGCGTTTCCTCAGCATCCTTTTTCAGGGCGCCAACAAAGTGAGATCTGCCAGAGTCAACGCCAACCAAGTCCTGCCACCCACATTCGGTCAATGCCCGTCACATATCGCCGAGTACTTTGAAACATGTGTAAATCTTGGTTCTATTGGTTCTATTGGTTGGTGGGTTAGTTGTATTTATTCATATTTATTCATTCAAGCTCTTACAGGAACGCAAAAAACTTATCACAGTTATGGCCATTCACAGTTATAACTGGTTATAAATGGGATTATACATTCTATAAATGGGATTTTCTTAGTACTTATAACTGGTAAAGGGCCATAACTGCACTGTCGCCAAGTATTTGATTCTTTTGGTCGCTCGGGTTCGCCATTGGTTCTGTGAAGACTTGACTGCAGGCCAATGCTGAAAGCCAGTTCAAGGCGAGGGGTTAATATTTTGGAAGAGCCTTCTCCATAGGATCCATGGATGGTATATGTGCTAACATTGGGGGTATATTGATGGTAAATGTTACCATATAAAGCATACATGGATCCTATGGGTTCTCCAAACTTGGTGTAGAGAGAGGAAGTTATCTTTAAAACATGAATGTAATGGTTAAATTTATTTTTGTCGAATATTATGATTAATTTAGAACTGCTTAAACCGGTGATGCTTGGCGATCATTTGCAGCAGTACCCTTTCCAAATCCTACCTGGCAGATTAGCATGTTTCATGGGAAGATCAGTGACCAATGGGACATGTCTGGTTGCTGCGGTTGCTGCCAGGTTGAATTTCACAGCCCATATGCTCCATGTATGGTATATATTACCTACATTTGGGTGATTTGGTGATTTTTAGGGTACATGTTGGTAAATATTCCAGCACCATGGATCAGTTGGGCAGGGTACCTGTATTTCTCACAGAATTGAGATGAATTGAGTATGCATGATGCAACTTGGAGCCAGGATACAAGATGCTACAAGTAAGTAGGGGCACACAAGGACAGCTGAGGTATCCCCAGCTATGTCTTTCGCCTCAGAATCAACCTTGGCCTCGGGCGAATAGCGCCCCGTGCCAGGCAAAGTTTAAAGACAAGTCTGGCGTGCACTATGCAGCTTGATGAAGAATGCTGATGCTGGTGCTTTCGGGCGCAACAGGAAAATCATAGTATATAGACCATCTTGGTCCCTGATTTCTTGTACATGCATTCTATGTTCGAAGAGGAGAACTTCTGTTCATCAATAACGTGATAGCATGTATGTATACATGATATCCTTTTCAGTTCTTAATATGCGGCAGATGTGACATACGACATACGCTGCTGGTTGGTGGTTTCGAACATGTGTTATTTTCTATAATATATGGGATGTCATCCTTCCCATTGACAACTCATATTTTTCAAGATTGTTGTTTCACCACCAACCAGTTTATTATTAACCATCATCTGACCATCATCAACCATAAAGTAATCATGTATTAACCATACATAATCATGGGGTAATGGTTTTTAAAACCACCAACAAGCCTGGTATTGCTTTCAGATCTATACAGTTATGGCCCTTTACCAGTTATAAGTACTTATAACCACATTTATAGAATGTAGAATCCCATAGAAATAACCAGTTATATCTGGTAAATGGCCATAACTGTACCCATCAGAAAACTGGATAGTCCTGGATGGATCGTAGGTGCATGCTGAGGATCTGCGGGAGTCGCACGATTGGACGCCCACGAAAGGAAAGTACACCATCGTGAAGACCGAAGAACAGGACCGGGCGAGCAGCGGCTGAAAAAAAGACCTGTTGATTAGTCGTTTACAAGGTGGTGCCCCAGTTCGGAATCGCTAACTTGGTGCAAATAAGTCCAATTTCACTAGGGTTGATGAATGGGGGCTATAGGGGACTATAAACCAACAAACATCACTGGGGGGTACCACCTTGTAATCCTGATTCAACCATCATGTTTTGAAATGGTTTTAACCATAGTTTCATCATTTTATCGGGCAGCTTAGTCATTTCTTTAATGGCTCTCAACAGATTTTAATCGTTTTATTGGTTTGTTTAGTGGTGGGAAAAAGATCTGGACCTCGGGTCCACGGACCTTCACGCCAGGAGGGTGGTGGTGGTGATTCAGCTCCCTTAGGAAAGCTTACTGAAGAGCAGATCGAGAAGGGACAGGTGTGGTGCTGCTTGTTGGATGGAACGGATGAGTTGTTTGTGGCTGATTTTTTCCACTAGGTTAGTCACTAGGTTTCCATAGTTTTGGATTGTTTGTGGCCGGTTTTTGGCAAAGTTTGCGATAGGTTGAAGGATGTTGAAGGTTGAAACCTATTTTCCATGATGTTTGCCATTTTTGTTGGTAAGAACCCTGGGGCGCGTCCCTTGCGTCTTTCCCCTTGAAACACTTTTTTTTCCAATTCTGGCAGCCATGCCAATGGGACCAGAGGAGGGATGAAGATCCACTAGGTATATTGGCGTAGCATGTGCAATGGAAGTACAAGGCGGTACCCCATAAGTTGGATAAGCTGATCTTTACTGCAACAGGATCAATGGTAGATATATATGTAGAATTATGTAGATATATTGTATAGATGATTTGAGATGGGTTTAACAGCCAACAAAAAAACTGAGGGGTACCACCTTGTAGTCTTCTTAGGCAATGCTTGTTTTGTCCAGTACAATTTTGTCCAGTACAATGCTGTTCACGTCCCACACGTTGCAAGATGGGGGTACCTGGAGGGTCTTTGGCTATATCCGGTCGAGCAGTAGACACTTTGGCAGATTGGTGCAGTCACAGCATGTTCAACTCAGAGGTCTGAACAATCTTGGGATATGTTTGGATATTGATTTGAAATAATGCTAGCAATTCAATAATCAACCACCTATGTTAAATTATATTGATATATGTTGATGGTTTATTCCATTTATGAATATTGGACATGATTAGATATGTTTGGGTCAAAGTTAATATATAAATGGAACCATGTATTGAACAAAACCATTGTACACTGGGACCAACGAGTTCACTAGGACTCAGCATATCTAACTTGTGTCATAGGAAATTGTCGCTTTGGAAAGATAAGGGATTCTCAAAGCAAGTGCCGGACCTCAATATACCGTACTCCTGTGTTCTCCTTATATATATATATATACCCTCCGGTAATCAAGCGTAGCTATGAAAAATCTCGAACTAAATGTAGGTTTAAATGGGAAAATCAATAAATAGGCCTTTCCCTATTGCCACGTTTAATTACCGAAGGGTATAAGGAATTGCCAATATTGGGTAGGATGCTAACCATGCCTGCCATGTCTTGACCATGGCTGCATTCTGATTGTCTCAAGGTTTGATTGGAAAATAAACGGAAGCAGACATGCTAGAGCCAGGCTTGACAAAAACAAGTCTAGATTTATATTGGACTGCAATGCCCCTGTGTGACGTATTCAAGGTCTTTTGCAACACTGGCTAATTTGAATCAGAACATATCAGAACCATCTGGAGATGTAACTCCTTGGATTTTCAAGGCAACCCAGGTTTTTTTTAAGGAACTCCATTTTATATATTCCATGCCATGGTCTAGGACGTCCTGTAGGACATAGTATCTCACCATTATGTCATTTTCTGAATTGTGCATTCCATAAAAAGGAACCCCCCAAATCCGATTCTTTATCATAATTTAGTATTGTATATACAATTATATACAATTATATACACAATTTGTATCCCTCTTTGAAAAAGACAACTTCATAGCGGCTATAAAGGCCAAGCCTTTCCCGGTAGTTTACCGCGGTACATCGGTGCAGGAGGTGCTTCAGCGCATGGAAACAGCACTGACGAAGAAGAACGACAAACAACTCGTGGACCGTCCAGGGTGACGGGGGTGGGGGTTCGAATGGGATCCGCAAGTCACCATGTGTTTCAATTTAAGTCATGGTCTATTGACTTGGACCACCATTTTAGGAAACCTCCGTATAGCAACTCCCCCAACAAAAATAGAAAAGTGAGAAGCCCCTATAAGCCTATAACCTTGGAAACACTGCATTTTTGGGCTTACAAAATACATAGTTCTACAGGTGTACGCAGTATACATATGACTTTAAAGACTCTACCCATACCAGTTGGTATTTTCCAAATTCTTTACCTCATGATAGTGTTCCTTTATATGTTTTTTCCATTTCCTTATTCAACGTGGGTACTTTCAAGGTCAAAATCTGTCCCAAAGGATGAGCAAAGCGATCATGAGATCGTGACAGATTTGTCGCGAGTCCTGAATTGTGCATACCATCCGCTAGTCCAACATATCAATGGAACATCATGGTATAGATCCACCGTTTAGGTCGATGATCTTCGATGATTTTTCCAACTCATCTTCTACAAAACCTCCATGGCAAGTTCGGGGATGTCCCCAGCCAAAAACGACCACAACTCGAGGTGACCGGTGACCGGTTACCCCACAAAAGGGTCACCAATTGAAGAGGGATGACTCACACAGCCATGGTATAGATGGCCCATAGAAATAGATGATTTACCTGGGTTTACCGTTCTTAAAAATGGTGATTTTCCATGGCGAACTGTTAGTCATAAGCAAATGGTAAGTTTTCCGGAAAAAAACAAAGGCCCTGGAAAAAACATCTTTGAAGATCATGAGGTACTGTGGATGGAAGAAATCAGCTGGTGCAGGATTTCGCCACCATCCACCGTATGTTGTCTAACTGGGCTATCATGTTTTGAGAACGATTTAACCAGCCATGACTCCATAACACTGATATGATGGGAATGTAATGAGAATATAGTCAGAATGTAATTGACATTTATAACCTATGTATATAATAAGAACGTAAAGGGATATGAGTGTTTCGAGAATGTTTTCAGGATCTACCCAGAATCAAAAAAAACAAATGTGAGGAACATATATGTCAGAAACCACCTAATATTTGATGGGGAAACAAAGCACTAAGTGGGTCTGTCCATCGAGACAATCATCCCCCGCAATGTGAATGCACCAATGGGTTTGTGGTACCCCACATTGTTGGGAACACCAAGTTGTGTGGTGCCTCAGTCAGTTATAGTTTAGTTTCTCATTACATCTTATCTTATTGCCATAAGCCCTGGTTCAACTAGTTCTACAGCCTTAGCGCAGCGAAGTTTTCTATGGCGCAGGACTTGTCTTCAGAGTATTACACCCTGATCCCCCACGATTTCGGCTTCAAGGCGGATCTAAGAGTCTGAGGGGACTGACAAACAATAGGGCAACGTTGGTTTTGAAGGCGAAGTAAAGAAGTGATGGTGGATTTATAGATCATGATTTATCTGAGACGGGTTGAGAAAAAGCAAACTACGACTGAAAGGTCCGTTCCTGTAGCTTAGAACAGTCTAGTAAAGAATAGCATAAGGTGCAAAAGGATGGTTCATTGGTGATCACAAATGCAGGCGGTGCCATGCAGGTCAAGTTTGTTCGTAATTATTCATATTCTCGATCGTCACATCAGCAAAATCAACATCATAAATTGTAATACCTTTCCTTCGGCATGTTTGTCCACCTATCTTTATTCTTTGGTGAATAGCAAAAATGGCCCATGTTTGACACATGTTGAAACAATGAATCCTTCCCTGATCAAAGCTCGTTTCAGAACGCAAGTTTGGATGTCAAACATTCCCATATGCGAACCATGGTGTTGGTATATGCAAACCTACACTGGGTGATAAATTGTGGTAAATGTGTATGTTTACCTGCATGTCTGGGTGATAAATTGTGATAAATGTGTATGTTTACCTGCATGACTGGGTGATAAACTGTGGTAAATGTTGGTGTGCATATTACACCATGGTTCGCATTTGGGATTGTTTAACCATATTTTAAGCGTGGCGACCCAATTCTGTACCCACTCCAAGCGCCGACAGGTGCCTCCTGTGATTAAGACACGCGAGATGCTTGAGGTGCATGGGAAGTCACAATAATTCATCAAGTGAAGATTTTCGAGTACCCTACTTGATCTACTTTCAGAATCTTTCAGACATTTTGCCACTTTGGGTTACCCTCCAAGAATCTAAGCCGGATGGATTTTGGAATAAACATAGTTTAAGAGCTGGGAAATGCATCCTTGCATGATTTTGGAACCAAGCATCTGTAGATTAGGGAACGATGGATATTGATCAAACAACAGAGAAAACAGAGTTTACATCGTATTACACTTGGCCAGGAATTTGATTGAACACACACACATATATAATATCAAGATTTATCAAGGCAAAACTCACGATGGTTCGCCGGGATTGCGACTTTGGTGGCCCCGTTTTTAGGCGGAAGAGGAATTGCTGAAGTCGCCAGCTGAGACAGAAACGCAACTTCAGCATGCTGGAGCCGTGGGAACATATGAAAACTCCAGCTGGAGAATACGTAATGGATTTTAAACTAAAGACTTACGTGCGGTGGTGCCCCAGGTCGGAATCGCTAACTTGGTTTACAAGTCCAATAACTATGGTTTGTGGTACTTATAACTATAGTATTCATGGGGATTATAAACCAACAAACATAACTAGGGGGTACCACCTTGTAGAGCCTGTACAGAGGTAGAATCAATGGAAACTAGACACTTAAATCCTAGGCTTGGAACGGATTGTGACATGTCAACCCACCAGCTTAGGAATGTTCAAGCAGCAAAAATGGGGATACGACATCGCAAGCAAACTTTGAGTAGATAATGAGATACCTTCAGAGGAAACTCAGTGGTGATTCTGTGGACATGAGACTGGTTTTATATTATTTCCATCTCCCGGGCATACGAACAGTTTTAGACAAGTACCGTTTGAACCTCCAACTGCCCGCAAAAAATGGTAAAAGTATTAGCTACGAAACTATATATAAGAGTACTTGGAGAGTCTAGGCAAACATATTACTCTCTGGTTATTTGTTACATAGCCATGGAAGCCATGGCCCATAGAAATACATGGTTTACCTATTAATAGCATGGTGATTTTCCATGGCTATGTTAGTCATAACCAGATGGTAACATTAATGATTTCACTAAATTGATTCGCTAATCGAAATTTGATCAAACGAGACGCATATTTGTTGGATATTTCTGGACTGACACTTTCATGGGTGCCAATGAGACTTGAAACAGACGTTTTACCCTCTGGTCATTTAACATAGCTATTGAAAATGACCCATTTATAGTTGATTTACCTATTAAAGATGGTGATTTTCCATAGCTATGCTAGTTTACCAGAGGGTAGTGGATATCCTCTACTGGTTGGTGGCTTTTGCATTGGTGCGTTTGGTTACTGACCGGTGCCCAATGGCTGCGTTCGTCCATGGCTACCCAATGTTTTAGCCCTCAGGTTTTACTTGCGAATGGGATTCGAACAACTGGACAAGGAGGAAGAAGGCTCCACCATTTACCCTCTGGTAAACGAACATGGCTATTGAAAATGGCCATTTATAGTGGATATACCCATTAAAAATGGTGATTTTCCATAGTTACGTTAGTTTACCAGAGGGTAGCTTTGCTGAAAGAGCTTTAACTCACGGGAGAATACGGGAGAGTAGCGTGCCCACTAGGTGCAATTTGCATCATTTTAAGGCAGATCTGGCACTCGATTTTTCAGAATGTTTCAATCTTTGGAATCTTTCAATGCTGGTATCCAGCAACCAGCTGAAACTTCAAGCTTTCTTTAATATGTTGTCATACTTTGATGACCAGCGCTCCAGTGAAACTGGCAGCTTCTATCGGTGTACCTGCGAACACACTAAGGGGATGCTATTGGATGGTGTTTGCGCTATGCAGTGAATGCGCTAGAACCCTCTGAAGTTGAATGAAGTTGATATTATGTACATACTGTTACATACTATTTAGTTATGGAACGCTGTCAAACTAAATAATACATGTATGTATTTCATGGTTTTCTTATACGAAAATAAACGGTTTCTTTGAATACTCAAAATTGGAAATAACCAGCACATAACTGTAGTGTTTCGTGTTTTTTCTCCCACAACTGGCTTCAGTGTTTCAAGCAACAACGTGTCCATTGGTCCATTGGGGAACGCCTTGTAGGTTGATTGTTGCGTAATTTTGTTGCATTTAGTTGGATTACCCTCTGGTTATCTCTGGTTATTTGCTAAAGCTACGGAAAATCACCATGTTTAATGCGAAAATTGGTATATCATCGAACTGGGCCATGACGTCCATAGTTATTTTCAATTACAGACTCCGACGGGTCAGCCTGGATGCCATCTATTTGGATGCCATGCAGGTTTGCTACCCATCAGTCAGGGGCCGAGTTTGCGGCTTCACGGGGGAATTGGGAGCGAAATATCCATCTGTACTTAAGCTGGGAAGACATGTGCAGGGCTTCTCCGTGTGTTTACATGATGTACATATGAATGTGTATATATAGTATATGATATATATAAATATATATATATATAGTTAACAATAATATATATACATATATCATATATATATATATCATATATATATATATGTACAGATTGGTGGTTCCATTGTGTTTAATCACCTTTGGGATGATGCACCAGCGACGACAAAGTGTATTTTTCAGGGCTTGAAACCAACCTGCTGACTGAAAGGTGGGGCGGCCCTTGGAGGCTATCGGCCATGGCTGTATACACAACCTCATCATATGGTAATCAAACATGACCGTGGAGAATCCCTACTATGATGGTTATAATTTGATGAACGGATAAATGGATAGAGTTATCAACCCTTAATGACACCCATAATCAAAAATGCATTGGAATCAGCTACAACTCTCAAGTTTTGAGTTATAAATTGGCCCTATAAACATACGCCTAACATCTAGCCTATCCGCGGGCCCTTCTTCTGAAGTTTGACCTCACTGAGGGGCCCAAGTTAAACCCTGTAGGTGTCCTTTCCCCAGAGATGAATTCAAAAAATAGAGGGGGGCATCCATCATTATCCATTGAAACCTGGTTGGTGGTTTGGAATATTTTTTATTTGTCCATAGATTGGGAATAATCATCCCAACTGACTGATATTTTTCAGAGGGGTAGGTATACCACCAACCAGTGGTAGACGGTAATCAGCCAGAACCATTCTGTTTCCCCTGAAAGACATCGATTTTTTGTGTTTTTCGAATCAACCGCTTCTCCAACCTGGCGGTTGTATGGATGTGACCAAGATTGGCCATGGTTACTGTAGCTAAAATACTCCATGGTACTGGAATATTTACCAAGATTTACCAAGATTTAAGATTTACCAAGATTTTCCAAGATTTACCCTAAACATCACCCAGTCATGTAGCTAAATATACCAGCACCATGGTTCGCATATGGGTAGCTAAAAAATCACCATTTAACACTGGTGCTTCAAGCGCCCCGAAAGAAGCCCGGCTTCCAGGTGGAGTGATGACTTTGGCCTTGCCTTCCACTCTGGAAGCGGCATGTGGGGTCTCCTGGGGGTAGAGCTGCATGTTGGGATTTAGCCAACCACACGGTGAATTTTCATGGGATCATTATGGTGCTTTGATTCAAATCATGGAATTCTCATTGGTGGTTTCAAACATGT
Source organism: Cladocopium goreaui (assembly GCA_947184155.2). Lineage (NCBI taxonomy): Eukaryota > Dinophyceae > Suessiales > Symbiodiniaceae > Cladocopium > Cladocopium goreaui. The sequence goes on along the minus strand of CAMXCT020000801.1, from coordinate 78,130 downwards.
TTTATTTTCCATAATATAGGGGATAATCCTTCCCATTGACTCATATTTTTCAGAGGGGTTGAAGCCACCAACCAGGATTTGATATCATGGTGACTTCATGGACTTCAATGGGATCTAATGTTCAAAACCCTTGTTGGTTGATAAGGGGATTGGACTATCCAACAGGTGAATGTCACAATCCATGAGGAATTGCGTCGACCAGTGAAACTTCCATATCTCTCGGGTCGGCCAATGATTGAGGGCGTATCCTCCTGTAAACAAGCGTTGCATAGCATTGCAATGCATTGCAGCTAAGGCAAGTCAGGCAATTCATCTAAAAAGATCTAATCTTCATATGGGTATGCGCCAATACCAGATATCCGCAAAAAAATGTTCATGTCAATTGCAGGGAGCGGAGGTTTGACTTCCCGTGTATGGCAACTGGATATCCTCATTTTCAGTATGTAAATCGATTACAAAATGCAAATGTTTCATTGCAATGTTTCTTTGCCCGAGGGTAGACGGGTGGGAAGTGGTTGATGGCCGCTCCAAACGTCATTTGAAATAATTGAACGAGGGCTACTGTGGTGCCGTACAGGCTAGTGGTTTTCTTGTGGGAGGCAACATGTTTTTTTTCACGCGTTTGTCTTTGTAAGATGATGGGTTCGAAAGCCAGCTACCAAGCAACCGCAACATCGGAACTTCATTGCGCGCTCCAGCAGTGGATGTGAGTCTTATTCAGGAATTGATTACTGGTTCAGATCATGTCTGATTTTGAAATGCAGAATCTTCTTGCGGTTTTGAAGGATTTTTTGTCGAAGTATCTACCAAACATGCCCTCAGACCCCAAGACCCTTTTTTGTTGGTTGCACAAGCACCTTCATTATACGGCCTGGTTCATCTGCATTTTTTCCAAGCCACCTTCTCCGGTAGTGATATTTCTCCCTATCAGGAACAGACCACTTTGACTTGGATACATGTGGAAATTTAGATTCTCTGAAATTTCTTGATGAGCTTGTCCCTCATTAACATGTCACCTCCAATTTGCTGATATGGGGATGAGAAACACCTATATAGGACCATTTGAATGGAGGGATCCATGTCCATCAGCATTGGCTCCTGTGGGGTGAAACTAACTCTGCTTCAGGGTTTTGAAAAAACATTCCAAAATTAATTACCCTCTGGTAAACTAACATAACAGAACTATTGAAAATCACCACTTTTAATAGGTAAATCAACTATAACTGAGCCATTTTCCAAAGCTATGTTAAATTACCAGAGGGTAAGTAATTAAACATTGGGATGATGAGACATAATTTTACTCTCAAACCCAGGCCGAGGGGGCAGTAAATTCCCACCTACTGTATTTGAGATATCCATTCCATGGCTTGCCAATGTTTTGCGAAGCCATAACTTTGGATATCCCTTCAATGTGGTGCCCCCGGTTATAAGTTTGTTATCTATAGTTATATAATATAGTTCTTAACCCCCATTACCAGCAGATGTATCTACCATAAACCCAACAGCTACAGGAGTTATAAACCAACTTAGCTTATTATTATTTGTGTCTACCTTTTGGTTGGTAGGTCAAATCACCGTTTAAGAGTTAAATCCCATTAAATTCCAATAAATACCATGAAAATTCCATCAAATCCCATTAAAATCCCAATAAATTCCATGAAAATCCCATCAACTCCTATTAAATACCATTAAAATATGACCAAATATCACCATCTCTGTTTTGCAGCCACCTCCTTGAGTCTCGTCCCAGGCTCTGGTGTGTGCACAGCGCCGAGCTTGAAGAGTTCCATGGCGCCTCTTGGACAATGTGAGACCATGGCTGTTGTTTCAGCAACGAAAAGCCGGGAGATTAGGGTTTAGGGTTTTAGGCTTTAACAATCATTTAATGTTTAGGGTGTTTAGGGTTCGACAACACAGGTTGTCGTCCTAGGCAAACTTCTACGAGTAACAGAATCTTTCAAAGTGCTTTTCTCTAAGGGGCGTGTGCGCCCTAAACGTTAAACTATGGGCCCCCCTTCTTTAAAAGCATGTTTGAACATTTTTGCCTTTACATGTTGGGCCCCCCTTTTTTAAGGCATTTTGGAACATTTTTGCATTTATATGTTGGGCTCCCCTTTTTAAACGCATGTTTGAACATTTTTGCGTTTATATGTTGGCCCCCCTTTTTTTCCCTTGGTCTTGAACATGCTTAGTTCAGTAGGGCGTGCGCGCCCTAAACTTCAATTCATGGGCCCTATCTTTTGCATTCAAGGCATTATTGAAAATTATTGCGTTTCTATAATTGTTGCCCCCTTTTTTAAATGTATTTCTGAAAATTCTTGCCTTTCTATATTGCCCCCCCTTTTTTGACCTTTGTTTTGAGGATGTTTTGGTTCAGTAGGTAGGGCGTGCGCAACCTAAACCTCAATTCCTGGGGCCCCCTTTTCTACATGCATTTTTGATGATTTTTACCTTTCTATATTGGGCACCCCTTTTTCTCCTCTGTTTTTGGCATATTTTGGTTCAGTAGGGCGTGCGCGCCCTAAAATGTATTTTTTTTGGCACCCTTTTTTGAAGGCATGTTTGAAGATGTTTGCCTTCTATATTGGGGCCCCTTTTGGTCCATTTTGCCCTTTGTTTCGGAATGTGTTGGTTCAGTGTCCGCCGTGTACACAGTCGGATAGGGACTTTCCACTGTGTCGGCAGAACCTTGGCCACTTCTCCCACATGCTCTTTGCACTCCGCGCGGCGAGCGGGAAGGCAGGCACCGTTAAGAGAGAGGAAGTGACATGAATATAAGGAATGGGGGAATACATGCCGGTATGATTCTGATAGAACCAACAAACACTCGACAAAGACTAGGAGTCCCAAAATATCAAAAGATTTAAAACTCCGGCAAGGCAGGAGAGGTGTCCAGTCGATATGTTAGAGGAAGCCTTGCCCGCAGAGGAGAAGCTGCCAGCTTCATCCTCTTCTGCACCCGTGTCACCAGCTCCTCCTCCACCACAGGGGCTTCGGACTGCGCAGTGACAAAGGAAGCTGATATTGCTGGTCAACCACTCAAGAGTTTCTGTCACCTTAATATCGGGCAGGAGGAGTAAGACACGGTGGAGATGATCATCCCCGCCGAGACCCGCGCGGACAGATGGTGTGTGGACAGATGAAGTCATCAATTTGATTTAGCAACAAACCTGAACCCCAAAGTTGATTAAGCTATTGGGCAACGGCTTTGATTTGGTTAAACGGAGAATACCCCAGTTTTGTCGAAAACATCCCCACCCCCTTAACCTAGCTTTTTGGGGGGGACCCTACTATATGTAACTTACATTTTTCGGGGTGTTTTTAGGGTGGGTTAATTGTAACTTAAAATCTCTAAGGTACCAGAAATTCAGGTTTTGGAAGGGTGAAAAATGTAAGTTCTGACCCCCCTAGGTATGGTCCTGGTCAAAGCAATTTCAAGGTATTCCCCAGGAATGCACCACACACGTAGTGATCTATGGAAATGGGGGGGAGGGGGGGGAGAAAATGTAACTTATGATAAAATATGATATAATATAATAATATGATATAATATGATACACAATATGATATATTATGATTTATTACATTATAGCTTTTTCAGAGATGTTCTTGGATGTTCTGTGGTATTTCTTGATGTTTTTCTGTTTATCTATGTTTTTTTTGGTAATCCTGGCACCAACCTTGTTATAACTGTTATGTTTACCTCTTCCTTTTATCCCATGAGGGCCCAATGTTTTGTGACGGCCCAAGAAATAACACCTTCAAAAATGTAAGTTACATTTAGGAAGGTTTACCTGAACAATGTAATATTACATTGTTCAGGTCCCTCCAAATTTCAGAGGGACCTACCCTAAATGTAAGTTACATTTTTGAAGGTGCTGATTGCATGGGTTTTTCACAAAATGTAAGTTACATTTTCGAAGGTTTTACCTACGCTAAATGTAAGTTACATTTTGGGGAGGTCCCCCCCCTGCTAAAAGGGTAGGGATTCGAAAACGCTGCAAAACGAGGTAGGAACACCCCGAGAACGAGGTAGGCATCGCACGTAAAGCATTTAGATGCATTTAGCGATTAAAAATCAAGTGCGGTATTGGAGAGCGAGGTCAGACCCCAAAAAAAATCGTGACGGGACTGGAGAACGAGGTATATAGGAACACCCCCTCAATCGCGTTTTGTACCAAATAATTTCCTCCGCTACTGATGCAGGAGCTGAAACAGCTTGTCGCTGGCCGGGTGGAGCTTCGCCATAAGAAGAGCCCGTGGTGGGGGCATCGAAACTTTATGGCGAGGCTCCACCCTAAGGGTTGCTGGAAACTTGGCAAGCTTTTTTGAAAAAGGAGAGCAGTGCTCTCCCTGAGGGAGGCAAGCACTGGGGTCCTGTCACTTGGATGGACCCCAAGGTGGGCAAGCCAAGCCGGGCATTGGTTTCTACAAAGTAGGCACCATCGCACATTCTGCTTGCTGAAACACATTTGGAAGTCAAAATGTCAAAAGCACCACATGCTCACACCATTCTTGGATGTCAGATGTCATTTAGCGTGGCATGCGCAGGACAAGAGACATCTTCATCAGAGATGTTAGGAGGTCAGGGTGCAGATTTCCTGAGAGGGATTGCATTTTGGAGCACCAGAGGCGCAGCACTTTGTATGACCTGGCGGCACTTTTTGGTGGCAGGCGCAGTACTGTAGACAAGTGGAACGGAAAAAACGCAAAAGGCATTGGCACGAGGCCGTCAGCTCTACACTCAGCTTTCCATTTTCGAATGATGTCTTGCAGATTTTTTCGTTTTGGATGTTGTCAACTTCGAAAATTGAGGAAGTCTCGCAGGATTGCTGCGTCTTTGATGTTGTCAAATCCGAAAATTAAATTAAAATTGAGGAAGTCTGGCAGAACAGCTTCGCTTTCATGCTTCCACATAGACAGGTAGATAGATAGGTAGATAGATAGATTAGATAAATAGATTAGATAGATTAGATAGATAGATAGACAGATAGATAGATAGATAAATTAGATAGATAGATAGATAGATAGATAGATAAATTAGATAGATAGATAGATAGATAGATAGATAGATATAGATTGATAGATAGATAGATAGATAGATTACCTAGATTAGCTAGATTAGATAGATTAGATAGATTAGATAGATTAGTTAGATTAGATAGATAGATAGATAGATTGGTTGATAGATTGATAGATTAGATAGATTAGATAGATTGATAGATTGATAGATTGATAGATTGATAGATTGATAGATAGATAGATTAGATAGATTAGATAGATTAGATAGATTAGATAGATTAGATAGATTAGATAGATTAGATAGATTAGATAGATTAAATAGATTAGATAGATTAGATAGATTAGATAGATTAGATAGATTAGATAGATTAGATAGATTAGATAAATTAGATAGATTAGATAGATTAGGTAGATTAGATAGATTAGATAGATAGATCGGTAGGTAGATAGATAGATAGATAGATAGTAAGATAAAATGAGATAAGATAAGATAGATAGATAGAGAAATAAGATAGATAGATAGATGGACTAGATAGATTAGATAGATTAGATAGATTAGATAGATTAGATAGATTAGATAGGTAGGTAGATAGATAGATAGATAGACAGATAGATAGATAGATTAGATAGATTAGATAGACAGATAGATAGATAGATAAATTAGATAGATAGATAGATAGATAGATAGATAGATAAATTAGATAGATAGATAGATAGATAGATAGATTAGATTAGATTAGATTAGATTTAGATTAGATTAGATTAGATTAGATTAGATAGATAGATAGATTAGATAGATAGATAGATAGATAGGTAGATAGATAGGTAGATAGATGGACTAGATAGATTAGATAGATTAGATAGATTAGATAGATTAGATAGATAGATAGATAGATAGATAGGTAGGTAGATAGATAGATAGACAGATAGATAGATAGATTAGATAGATTAGATAGATAGATTAGATAGATAGATTAGATAGATAGATAGATAGATAAATAGGTAGGTAGATGGATAGATAGATAGACAGATAGATAGATAGATTAGATAGATTAGATAGATAGATTAGATAGATAGATAGATTAGATAGATTAGATTAGATAAGATAAGATAAGATAGATAGATAGAGAAATAAGATAGATAGATAGATGGACTAGATAGATAGATAGATGTATAGATGTATGGTTTATTTAGCTAGAGTTGGGTGATTTTTAGGGTAAATATTGTTACATATTCCATACATGGAGCATTTGGGAATGGAGCATTTGGGAACACAGCTCAAAGGAAGGGCCGGGAAACCCAAAATGAAACAAACCTGCTTAAAAAGAGAAGGACAAGGCACGGCACACGAAAAGGGGAGCCATGAACAAACGCGTACGGTGCGCGCGTCTCAAGAGAAAAAGGAGTAAAACATACAGAAGGGGGGGCCCATGAAGTACATGTGGCAAAGACAGAAATGGAAAATGTAAGCGACAAAGGAGAAAACCGAAGACAAACCAAAAAAAGGGATCCCATACAACCAAAAGATAAACAAGAGCCAAACGCACTGAAAATGCGTCGTGAGCCGTCGTGTCTTCTAACTGAAGCGCTTTAAAGCCATCAAAAAAAAACTGTGTTGGCGCGCACACCTGGCGCAAGCCACCTAAAATTTAGGTTTAATCGCTTGGTAATCAGATATGGATGTTTAACAATCCCCATATGCTCCATGTATGGTATATTTAGCTAGAGTTGGGTGATTTTTAGGGTAAATGTTGTTAAAAATTCCATACACGGAACATTTGGGAATGGGGGATGGATGTTTAACAATCATTCGATCCGTAGATACAAATAGAATCAAATAGGTATTTCATGGGGTTTATTGGGATTTCATGGAAATATACTATACTGGGGTGATCAAACATGGCTGGCGTCGACATTTCCCTATAATTGGATGTTTTAACAGGAACATCTATATAGTACTGGTAGGAGATAATAGGAGTTGAATTATCCCAAACCAGTTGAGTTTAAGCAACTTACATGATAATGTAAGATAGTACAAGCAAAAATGATGGATGAACCAAGTGGTGAAAGGACAAAAACATGTTTGCTACACAAGGAGGGACAAACGTAAACATTCAAACCACCACTTGTTCTTTCACGTTCATTCAAGGTATCCTAGAGTACGCGTGCTGATGTGTGACCATTTTTCAGAAAGGGAATCCGAATAAAGCTAGGATACCACCCAAAATTAGCAATGCAACCTATACAAAAACGCAAAACCAACGACATAATGATTTGCAATAATTCAAAATACTTTGTCAATGGGTCCCAGGTACAGTAGTTGTAAAAACACCTTAATCACACAAATTCCCATTTTACAAGCAAATGATTCTGTAAGTTTTAGATGCGACATTTGTTCAGGTCTACAAACTCCTCAATTTGAATGATTCATGTCCAGCTGCATGTCCTCCGCAATATTTGCGCAAAATGACCCATAATTGGGACATCATGTCTTCATGTCAGTTGCTGGATGATCTGTCTTGCAATGAATGGAGGAAATTTTGATACACAATGTTAGTTGTTTTTTATTATTATCTTGTATACGACATCTGATAACCATGATCTTGTCTTGTACTGGTTCTTTGAGCAGCTTCGTTTTTTTCAATGCTCGGACATGGCACCGCAATTTGTTGCCATGAATCCTGCGATGTCAAATCAAACATGGGAAAATGCAGGAACAGTTCATTGATTTACTGCATGCCCAAAGTTAACGACCATATTTACAGATTGATTTGTGATGATTATTTTGCGATGATTTGCTGAATGGTTGAATGTTCAAAGATTTCAACATGACCAAGTTTGTGGTTTTAGTTGCAAACCGTTTTTTGAGCCATAACATAACTGTATTTTTTCACACTGAGCGCTAACACTGCTTTGAAGCATCTTCCATCTGGTTTTTCCCCATGGGGCCGCAATTGAAAATCCACCATTTATAGATGGTTTCCCCATGTTTTTTCCATTAAACACCATAAAAACTAGGATTTTCAGCACAGATGGTTATTTTGAGTATTTTCGATTGGGTTGTGCCATGTTGTGCCCCCGGAGCAGCCGTAGGAACGGCAAGAAACACGCCGAGAAGCAAAGTGGTGGTCCAACCAAGACACTCGGCGACGACGAAGAGGAGGCGACAAAGAAACAGATCTCCATAAGAATGTCCGCTTATATATATATATTTATTTATTTATTTAAGCTGTATATATGTTAGTGGTAGATTTGTTAGTTTAGTGTTCGGAACAAGTAGTTTAGTTTCATACATTATGTTAGTTTACCAGATAGAATATATGTAACTACTACTGTACCACTATAGAATCTCCATAAACTAACCTCCATGTTATATATATATATATATATATTACATGAATGATTTTTGCTTTGAGAGATTGGTATTTCCATGTGTTTTTTTGAATCATGTTTGAATGGCGGATGCCCAACACCGATACCATTCATGGATAGTATACAAAGCTGCATGAACGGGTTGTTCTTTGGATAGATGATGATAAACACAGGTAGATACAATATCGAATATCTATGAAAACTTAGCTATGTGGTTTTTATCACCATTCCATTTGTGTTTGGAAATACGGTTTGGACAACATAAACTTGTCTCAATCTGTGGTAGCAATCAGAGGCTCTCCCGTGCCATGCATGGCAGAAATACCATTTCCTATGAGAGGCATATTTGGATGTACATCCCAGTTGGTTATAATATGGTGAAACCAACGATCCCATATGCTCCATGGTGCTGGTATATTTACTTACATGACTGGGTGATTTTGTTCGTGTAAATGTTGGTAAATATTCCAGCACCATGGAGCATGTGGGATACTTAGTTCATCCATGTTCATCCATCAACGGTGAAACGGATGCCCGAGCACCAAGGCACATTGAGCCTTGGATGCACCTGGCCGTCCGAGAGGTCTAAAAAAATCAATTTTGGTCAGACTCCTGTGTCTCCCATATTAGTTTTGCATAGTTTTGCAAACTATATCAGTTGATATCAGTTGTTTGTAATAGTAATTAGCCTATAACTATATTTGGTTGATAATAGGAACCTCTCGCAGTTGGTTAGTTATCTTCCATATATGTTCGGATATTATTCGAATCACTGGTTGTATTAACGGATCGGATTGAGGGAAAGCAATCGCAGGTCGCGAGTTTTCCAGCCAAATTGAGGTTTCATTTTTTGCGATTGAATCCCCAAGAAGCATTAAAAAGAAAAGCAGGGTTGCTCCAACCCAATATATATATATATAGATATATCTGGGTAAATTATTATATTTCACTAACCTGAATAGTTCGGCCCATTTGGGGATGATTTCCCTTTAAAAACCATGATTCCAGGGTTCGGGAGAACAGTGAGGTCGTTATAATTTACCCTTTTCCTCTGTGCAGAGAGTCAGTGGCGTTATAATTTACCCAGATATATAATGTAAATGATAGCCACAAGCGGGGAGGTTCCCAGTGATTTTAGCTCTTTATCTACCTAGTTTCCCCCTTGTATCTGGAGTGTTGGGAGGAACCCTGTAAATCGTCTTTTTTGTTAGTCAAAGTCGCAACTTTTTGGCTGCTGGATGTTTCTGTTATTTGTCTACCACTTGGATGTGCAAGAGCCAGCTGCCAAATGGCTACTATAGCTCTTTTACTCCAGTTCGATAATGGTTTTAATTTGTTGTAATTACTTTCATAGTTGATAGAAGGCTAATGGCTAACATTGCTACTGTCATGACACTCATTTAGATACTATGAATATGGAGTTTTCTTCATAACTATCATATACAATTCAATTAAATCCATTTGGATGATACAGGTACTCCATATATGGAATTCTATTGGATCCATCAGAATCCATCACATAGATTAATTTTCCCATATTGTGCAAAATAATTTACTTATTGGATTCAATATTTTTCTATGTCATGTATTTATATCTACATATATGGAATTGTATTGGATCCCAATGGATCCCATAGTTATTATAATTCCACATTGTATAAAAATCCATACTAATCCATCCAATATAGAACTACATATATGAATTATCACCAGTTCTATAATACATGGATTAGTCACCACGGGCTGATGCCTGGGAACCCTTGAATACTTGCTGGTGGTATCATATACCCTCTGCTAAACGAACAAAAAACTATGGAAAACCACATGTTTTTTATGGGTAAATCAACTATTTCTATGGCCATTTTCAATAGCTATGTTAGTTTACCAGAGGGTAGCTATTATGTGTAGTTGTACAATCGAACACTTCTGACGTGTAGTTCTCGAGGCCTGTTCTATGGACTGCATTTCCCTTGTTATATGTATTTGCAAGGTCAAGGAAAGAACAAAATCTTTGACTTCCATCATGGAGGTGTTGTTGGGAGTAAAGACCTTCAGCCTGGTGTTCAAGGAGGTCGCTTGAAATGCAGAGTTGGCGTGAAACAACATCTGAAAACCTGACTCCCGCAATGCAAGAGATGGGTGGGGCACCTGCCTCGTCAAATGCAGCTTATGGTACTCCAGGGTATGTGTCTCCTTGTCCAACACTGACTGCAAAGGGTGCTCACATGCCTGGCTACGGTGCCTCGAATCGCTTCGTTACAGGATGTTTTTTTTTTCGATTTGCCATGGAGGATTTTACAAATCATTAGAACTTGACAGGAAGCGTATCCTAGAACTCTTTTCATAGTCACACTCTGGTAAACTAATTAATGTAGCTCTGGAAAATCACATTTTGTAATGGATAAATCGACAATTTCTATGAACATGTTCAATAGCAAACTTTTAGTCATTACCAGAGGGTATTAATCATTTTATTAACCCAATATTAACCATTATCATACCATTATTAACCCAACATCAACCACAACTGGTATCCAGTTGGTTGGGGATGTTTATCAATCCCTATTCATTACTGTTAATCACTATTACCCTCTGGTAAACAAACATAGCTATTGAACATGGCCATGCATAGTGAGTTTTCCCATTAAAAATGGGGATTTTCCATAGTTATGTTAGTTTACCAGAGGGTAATCACTATTAATCACCATCAATCACATTCAATCTCTGTTTGGGAATGGTTCGCCCAACTCAAGCTTTAGATTTGTTTGCAGACGCATCATATCACTACCGTTGATCTATGCCAGTTTGGGGCAGTTCAATGCCGTCTAGACAGTTGCCATCCGCAATATTTTCCTAATTCTTTGCCAATGTTTTGCATTGTTAAGACTTATATTACATAATCAATAGGATTCAGTATACCCCAGTTATCAATAATCTATATATATATATACACATAGATATCCACCTAGACCCTACAAATACTCTCAACAAATTGGTCAAAGTACCAGAAGATATGGGGTAGAGCAGCATCTTTGACAGGTACTTGGAGTGTTTAGGCGGAGTATCAAAAATTGGTCACCCATTGAAAACCAAGATAGCTGTGGAGACTCACCATTGAGAATAGGTCAACCAACAATCTAAGTGGGCCATTTTCGCCACATCAATTGTTCGTATCCTGACTCATGGGGTTGAACCCCCATAGGCCCATAGCCATTTAGATTATCTCAACTGCAGCCTGGCACAGTACATAGGTTATATTCAAATTATATCCCAAAGAGTTCACCAATGGCACAGTTATAGCCATTCATCAGAATTGTTAACCACTATAGAATAGTTTTTTTTTTTACATAGCCCTTATTTATTTTAGGAGCTGGTTGATATCCCCATGAACTCCCATTGACAATAGGGAAACAACGAAAAAAGTGGTTGCAGGATGGTCCCCCCGGTTCTAAGTTGGTTTTGTAGAACCCATTATGTAACTAGTTCGTTATATCTACCATAAACCGAATCGAATTCAGCCACTTGTATACAAGGCAACTGAACGCGAGCTCGACTGGGGGCCCCATCCTGTAGAACTGTTGGATAAATGTTTGTATATGGTCGACATATTGAACTATAGTTATATATATATATGATTGTTTTATAAACCAGCAAACATCACAGCGAGGGAACCACATTGGATGCATACCCTCTGCAAGGTGGTACCCCCCAGTTATAAGTTGGTTATAAACCCCAGTTATTGGACTTATTTGCACCAAGTTAGCGATTCCGAACTGGGGCACCACCTTGTGGTAATCAAGCATTGCAATGGACAATTACCATTCCCTGTGTCACCAGGAAGCCCATTTGTACGGCGCCTTGATGCTCTACACATCCAACGCCATCTACCGCCAGTTGAACGCAGCCCTGCGCAGCCACTTTGGAAAAACAAACAACCTCCAGCTGGGGACATCTATGGCAAAAACCAGGGGTTTATGTTGGTTTAATCGGTTTAATTGGTTTAATCTGCAGCGTTCAAAAACTGAGGCTGAATCTGCAACAACTGATGTATGATCTGCAAAAAAAATGGGGTTTACACCTGGATTTCCATGCAGTAATTATTTGCGTTTAACCACCAACAACCAGGGGTTTCACATGTTTTTTTGTTAAAAGTCCTATTTCATGTCGATTCAACACAGCCCCGGCGGATTCCAGGGCTTGGGGAAAGGCTTTGGCTCCTAGAAACTGACCCAGAAACACTGAGGCGAAGATCGGAATAAGATCAAGAAATACAAGCCCTACTTGAGGCCGCGGAAGCAATGCCATTTTCCTTGAGGGACCGCCCAAGATCTGAAATCAGCACCTCTATGGTTTGCACCAAAAAGTGTTCTGTACTTGCTGTCCGTTATTGTTTGGGGGGGAAGGGAAGTCCTTGATTTCCTGCGCAATCTGTAGTGGATGTCATGCTTGTTTTCAGCACTTTTTTAGACAGTGAATGTACATTGTATTTTGTTGATTCGTTTGATTTAGAAACCAAACGAAACAATGCATGACTGGTTGGTGGTTTGGAACATTTTTTATTGTCCATTTCATATATGGGCTGTCCTCCTTCCCATTGACTACTAAGTGTACAATTTTCAAGATGGTTGAAACTACCAACCAGTTTATTATTAACCATCATTAACCATATAATAACCATGTATTAACCATAAATAATAATGGGATAATGGTTGAAACCACCAACCAGAAATGAAACAATGCATGAGAAAGGGGGGGCCTTAGTCTCTTGGAATTTTCAAATGTGGCAAAGGTGTGGCTGCACCACGATGCATGGATCATGTGCCCTTTTGAGACACACCTAGACGACCTAGACGCAACGATCAACCTTTGGTCCAATGGATGGCTAAAAGGAAATGACTCTCCTACAATCACAATTTTGGTATACCCTCTGGTAATTTAACGTATTTTCATGGGAAAATGACCATAGAAATAGTGGATTTTCCCATGAATAGCATGGTGATTTTCCAGTTCGCTATGTTAGTCATTACCAGAGGGTATATCTTGTGATTGGAAGGAAAAAGCCAATGGAAAAACCTGAGTCACCTGGGTCACCCGGGTCGGTCGGTTATTCTGTTTTGACACATTGCTGCTGGTAAGGCTAGATCCCTATAAGTAGCATATAGATTGCATATAGATATTCAAGTTGCAGTTCTGTTTAGCGATTCATGTCACCACTTCGGTCGAGGCTCCTGTTTGAAGCCCTCAATCGATTGCCGCAACAGAAGAGGACCTTTTAATGGTCGCTGGTTGATCGATCAATAGGGGGATGAACAGTTAAAGTCCCCTTCACAACCAATGAGAATGAGTCAAGTTACCTATGAAAACAGTAAAGGACTGGGGAATAACCATCCATTAACATTCATTAACCAATTATAACTTAGGATACCTATAGGGCACCAGGGTTTTGACCCAGGATGAAATCCACCCTGAAGATGCCAACAATGGATGCCATGCCCATCGAGCCGATGCAACCATCACTGAGGACATGCCTGTGCCAGACTCCACCATGGAAGTCTTTGTTCTCCATGCTGAGGCCAAGTTTCCGATCCCATACAAGGTTGCCACGGATGCCACACCAGGCAAGGTGACAGTTGCTGAGGCTAGATTGCAGACCATGCCACTGCCCATTGCACCAAGGTCACTAGTAGCTACTCACTTGAAGCTTGACCAACCTTTGCATGCAGAACAGTATGTCTTGCTCCATGAAAACCTTCCCGAAAGTGCGAAATGTCCGTTCCTGTGTACCAAATACTCGAACAAGCAGATGACACTGAACCTTGGCTTGCCATGTTCAAGACTTGAAGCTCTCTGGCGCCAACAAGGATGGGTAGCAAAAGACGAGATGACATACTACCTCGAAGCAACTGAGTATGATGACCAAGGATATCCATTTCCACCAGCGATTTTCTTCAATGAAACAGATGCCAAAGAAACTGCCAAAGAATGGCTTGAAATTGGTATTGATGTTCATGCCACTGACAAACCATGGTGCTCAGCAGCAGCAGTGGCCGCGCATTGGATCCCTTTGATCATCTCTCACCAAGGGAATGTAATCCAGCTCATGACCACCCCTGAAGGTACATGCCTGATTGAACCAGCGAGCCAGATTGCCCATTCCATGGGCAAAACGATTGAAGTGACCCAGCGCATCTTGCCAGAAGCCTTCCCAGGTGATTGTGGATTCCAGGCCATTGCATGGTTGATTGCCAATCTCAACAACTTTGCAGTCGAAGCCATGTCAGCCTCCAGAGCTGCGCAGTGGAGACACCTTTTTGTTCGAGAGCTGTGCAAACGAGGAACTGGATATGAAATCATTCACCACCTGGACATAGCAGGCCATAAGTTGGATGCACAGGAACTGCGACAGCTTGCAGATCTTCTTGCCCAACATGGAGTGTGGCCGGAAAGAGCAGCCGACAGAGCCAATGCCTTGGCCAATGCCATCCCAGCCAGCAGCATCCGCAATGTAATTGCATCACCCCGACCATGGCAAGACCTCAAAGCAGCCGCAAACGGAATCAAGCCTCAGTTTAAACTCATCATGCCCGATGAGCTGAATGCTCAGATTGCCCAGCGAACCAATCACCGAAAGTATGGCAAGAAGCAGCAGCAGAAGCGCTTTGAAGCCTCTAAGGAACGCCTCACAGTAGCTGCAGCTGAACTGGTTGTGCCCCATGGAGTCTTCAAGCAACAAGACGGCACCATCCTGGGGCCACTGCAAGTAGGGGACATTGGACCAAACGCCAAAGGGGTCCTTTTGGTTGATCAAGCAGACTGCCAAGCCACCTTGCGCCTTCCAAAGCCTGTCACCCAGTCAGGACTTGCAGTTATTGTCCTGGCCACCAAGGACAACACTGACCAGCACCAGATGGAGCCAACCAGATTCCCAGCCATGTGCATTTCCACCCAAGAGCCGCTGATAGCATCAGGATACATGTATCAACTTGGCTCACAAGCTGTCATGCGTCATGAACCAAGTGTCAAGCTGGCCATCGAAGAGCAAGCCACGGAAGCCATGCGATGCCTCATCTTCAAAGACCAGGCAGGCCAACTTTGGGATCAGATCCAACAGCACCCAGTGAAACACATCTTTGCAACAGAGCCTTTGCTTGCAGCAGTCGACAATGTGTCACCTGTCATAGATGTCTGGGATCGCCAATGGGTTTCCAAGAAGTTTGAGAAAGTGAGACCAGCCAGCGCTGACATTTTTGTCTTTGCCTTCCGAATGCTTGCCGACCAAAGTGAGATGCTGCTAGCCAAAAGTGGCCAACATGGAATCTACTGGGAACCAAGAACGCCATGTGGAAGATACCCGAGTGATCACTTCCATGTAACATGGTTATCCAACATGACCTTTCAGGATGCCAAGTATGCCCAGCAGACTTCGCCACAAGCCACCACCTTGGCAAGGCACGGAGACCGATTTGGCCTTCGCAGTGACGTGATGAATGCTCAAGAGATCCATGACAAACACAGGCCCAACACTCCTCTTTTGATGGGCCAAACCAAGATGCTTTATGCAGTAGGCCCCCTGCCTTACTCAACAACCAAAGCAGCGCTGCACAAACTCCTGAAGGCATGGCAGTGGGAAGCCAAACCCTTACAGCCCAAAGGACGTGCACAAGACGGCAGTGGAGTGACATGGCACATCCAAGCCACGGAAGATCCTGGGCACTGGGTCTATTCCTTGCAGCATGGTGATGTGCTCATTTCCAGGATCCAAGACACCAAGCAAGCGGCAGTTCAGATGCCATACTCAATCGTTGCCTCAAAGAAAACCATCGAACACCTGCAGGGACCAGACCCTTGGGCGAACTACGATCCATGGCGAAAAGACGGACCGCCTAATGCAGGCCATGCCACCAAGCCATCCAGCAGTGCCCAACCAAGCCAGCCAGTCACCCAGGCACAACTTGCAGCCTGGGAAGTAAGCATGGAGAAGAAAATGCAAGCGTTTGCCAAACACCCTGATGGAGATGCTGACATGGACTCCACCACCATGGATGCGAGGATCACCAACTTGGAGAACCGCTTCAACCAAGTTCAACAAGCACAAGCTGGCATGGATACCAAGGTCAGCCAGCTTCAGGTTCAGATCGACCATCAAAGCAAGCTCCTGGGTGACAGAATTGACGAAAAGCTCACAGACCAGATGGAACGCATAGAGCAATTGCTCTCCAAGCGTTCACGTTTTGAATGACTAGGGACCACCATTAATTATGGCCTGACCAAATTGCACAGATGGTTGAAACCTCAACCTTTGCTCAGGACATCTGCACGCATCCGAAAGTCACCTCCAGTGACAACCAAGTTCAGGTTGATCTCAATGTTGATCATAGCTTTTGCCACTTCGTTCCGGCCGGGAGAGGCCACAACACCAGGACCAGTCATAGGAAACATGAACCCAACGGGCCTTATGGGGAAAGCCTCTGAGATTGCTGAAATGCCACCTGGCCTTTACACTTTCCAAGAGTCTCATCTAACCAGCCAAGGAATCCGTAAGTTCAAACAAGAACTATCTTGGTGCCAAACGGGGTATCGAATCTGCCATGGGCACCCAGCCCCACCAAAGAATGACTCTGTGAGAACAATTGGAGGACGTCACACGGGAACAGGAGTACTCACTCCATATCCATGCAGACCTGTGGATCACCACTGGAGCCAAGAACAATACCGCTCAGGGAGATGTCATGCTGCCATAGTTTTCATGCAAAAACGATGGATCACAGTAGGGACTGTCTATGGTTTCAGTGAAAGATCTCATTGCCTAGATGTACAACAGCAAACGGGCCTTCTGCTTGATGGCCTAACCACTCGAGTTGTTGAAGGAGCTCAGGGAATGAGAGTCATCACAGGCGACTGGAACCAAGAACGCCATAACTTGCCACAAGCAGATCAGTGGGAAGCCATGGGATGGATGGAAGCCCAAGCCTTTGCACAATGGCGATGGTCACAAACACCTTTGGCCACTTGCCGACGAACCACAGTAAAAGATTACACATATCTTTCCCCAGAGATCCTGCCGTATGTCAATGATGTTCAACTGGATTGGTCCATGTTCACTGACCATGCTGTCATCAAAGTTTTCTTGGACGACCTGAACAGATCTCCCATGATGCCAATGTGGCGCAAGCCAACCCAGATCCCATGGATGGAAAAACATGCCCACCAAATCCCTTGGGAAACTCATGCAATACCAACCCAAGACATGAATGAATGGTACCGGAGGATCTGGAACAATGTTGAACAGTTTGCACAAGCACAACAACTTGCCAATAACCAACCACCCCTGACAAGCAGCCAAAAAGGCAGGGGAGTTACAACTGAGGTCAAGTGGACGCAAGAACAAATTGCCCCCATCAAGCCCAACCGCAGAGGGGACGTCCAGAGTGCCCTGACCACCAGCTCTTTGCAGTACAGCCGATGGACTAGACAGCTTAGACGATTGCAACACTACACAAGATGTGCCAGCTCTGAAAGCTCCGCTACCATCATTGAACACCGAGCATGCCTATGGAGCAAGATCCTACAAGCCATAGGATTTGATGGCAATTTCCGTACGTGGTGGGCGAAACTGCCTAAGCTGTTCATCGACTCTCCAGTGTTTCTGCCAAGTCATCCCCCAGGGTTTGACATAGCCAATGCAGTCTTCCTTGAGTTCAGCAAGCAGTATAAAGCACTGGAAGCAAGCCTCACACGAGCCAAAATAAGCCATGCAGCACAGAAAAGAGCCAAAGATCCCTTACAGATCTACCGTGATCTCCAACGGGAACGAGCAGAACCAGTTCAGACCATTGTGACCACTGACACAATCCAGATCCAAGACTGCCAAAATGTTGGAGATGGTATGACGCAGTTGAGCCTTACATCGCCGATTCCCCAAAACTTGCATAGCATTGCCATCAATGGAATCCAAAATGCGGTCAGCATCCCAGATCCCCACCATGTAGTTGTGCCAGCAGAGGCATCCCAAGCCTTGGAATCAGGTATCAAAATCCACAAGGTTGAAGCCGAAGTCACTGCAGTGCTACATGCCTTTGAAGATGAATGGTCACCAAGATGGTTCAAGCCTGAACATGAGGACGCTCAACAATGGGAGACAATAGTAGGCTTCATGAAGCATGCTATGCCACCTAGGACCACCGAGTTCCCACCAATCACTGCCAAGCAGTTCACAAAAGCCGTAGCAGCCAAACGAAAATTTGCAGCCATTGGACCAGATGGGGTATCAAAGCAAGATATCCTGCACATGCCACCGTCAGCCATGTCTGACCTGATTGCGCTCATAGAATGCATTGAAGCAGGGTCCCCCTGGCCGACCCAAACCGTCACGGGCCTAGTTGCAGCCTTAGCAAAGACACCGTCGGCTCAAACCGTAGGCCAGTACAGACCCATATGCATCTTCTCATTGGTGTACAGAACATGGAGCTCTATCAGAGCCAGACAAAGCCTTCGATATCTCATGGACCTGGTACCCAGCACCCTCATGGGGAACATCCCAGGTAGATCCCCCCATAAGATTTGGTATCATCTGCAACAACTTATCGAACACTCTTATTGTCATGCCACTGAACAAGCCGGAGGCGTGGTAGACATTGTGAAGTGTTTCAATGCATTGCCTCGACATCCTCTTGCGGAAATTGCCAAACACCTGGGCTTGCCAGCGGCAGTAATGCGCCCGTGGCAACAAGCCTTAAACCAAATGACCCGCCGTTTCCAGGTTAGAGGTGCAGTTGGAAGACCTCTACCAAGCAATAGAGGATACCCAGAAGGCTGTGCCTTGTCAGTAGTAAGCATGGTGGTTGCCAACATCACCGCTGAATTGTGGATGTACTTCAGGTTTCCTTCCGTCAGGTTGTGGTCTTTTGTTGACAACATCGAAGCCACAGCAACATCAGCTCTTGAAGCAGTGGCTGCACTTGAAGCACTGGGTGAATTTTGCGATCTGATGGACCTCAGCATTGACCCTTGCAAGACATATGCCTGGAGTACCTCACCATCAGGTAGAAAACAAATCGTGGAAAGCCAATTCCACAAAAAGCTCTATGCCCGGGATCTTGGAGGGCACATGTGTTACTCCAAGTTGAAGACAAATGGCACCATCCAAGACAAAATCAGAGAGTTTTCACCGTTTTGGTTCCGACTTGCCAGATCCCTTGCACCCATGAAGCAAAAGGAAAGAGCCCTGTATGTCTCAGCTTGGCCTAACATCTTTTACGGGGTTAGCACCATAACTTTGGGGAATAACCATTTCCAACGCCTGAGGTCACAAAGTGCCAAAGCCTTGCATGTGAACCAAATCGGAGCCAACCCCGAACTTCAGCTTTCCTGCGTAGGAGTCCCAATGGCAGATCCTGAGCTTTACAGCGTCCTTTCAACCATCATGGCATTCCGTAACCATGGAGACCCTGATCTAGCACAATTCACGTTGCAACACCTCACCGATGGAGGGACAGCTTCACAAGGGCCATGTACGAGTTTTCTTGCAGCAGTTCACAAGTTAGCCTGGCATTGGACCCATGGAGACACTTGCCTTGACCAACATGGAGAACCAATTAGGATCACCAGTTGCCCACCAGCCGAGCTCAAACAGCGAGTTGTCCATGCATGGCAGCAACGAATCCTGCACTCCACAGAAGCCATCCGGACCACCATGACCGGATTAGCTAACTCAGATGTCAGACTGACAGTAAAAGTCCTTAGATCATTGCCTGATGATCAACAAGGTCTCATGCGTTGCGCACTCAATGGCACCCAATACACAAATGATGCCCTGCACCATGCAGGAGTGACTGACACAGATGCTTGCCGTTTTTGCAGTAAGAAGGACAGCTTGTTTCATAGAACTTGGCAATGTTCCTTCTTCCAAGACTTGCGTGAAGCGTTGCCTGATTTGCCTGACCCCAGCCTGACCCCATCCAGCACAGCCTGCCATGGATGGTTGCAGCAATCGCCTGACCTTGCCCAGTTGCGCCATCTATACATGCGACTGCCAGATACCACAACTGAATTCACAGAATGGAGAGTAAATGAAAACCTCCAGTACCTTGACATGTTTTTGGACGGAAGCTGTGTGCATCCTTCAGAGATAGACACCCGAATCGCCAGTTGGGCAGTTGTTATTTGGGATGGCCAAGACTTCAAGCGCATTGCATGCGGTTTAGTTCCAGGGTGGAGACAGACAAGTTTGCGCGCAGAATTGACAGCAGCCATAGCAGCCTTAAAATATGCCGCCAGCCGGCAACGCCTTTGCCGCCTATGGTTCGACAATGAGAATGTGCAAAACACGCTCCAGCAATGGATTCAAGGTTTTTCCACTGCATGGGAGAAAAAGCAAGATAGTGACTTGTGGCATCAACTTCATGCGCAGTTCAGACATTCCCAGTCATACCTTTCTGCAGCATATAAAGTTCAAGCACACGCAAAAGTGATGGACCAGCCGCATCCACTAGATGCGTGGGCAGTGCAAGGAAATATTACAGCAGACCTTTTTGCAGCAGAAGCTAGAAAAAGACTCACACCAGAGTTTTGGACAGTTTGGGAGAAAGTTCGCACTCACCAAGCTCAGACCTTGAAGAGTGGTAAAGCGCTTCATTACCTGTTTGTTCAAATCGGCCTTCGAGCACAAGCTGCGACAGTTTCCACACCAGTCCCAGTACCGCAGATTTTGGCACAAGATACAACTGCTGACGTCGACACAGGTATCATGGCGCTGGCGGGAAAAGAGGTCACTGATTTTCCGAAGCATTTACAAGTTGATGAAACATTTCACATACTGCAATGGGTACGTACGTTGACATCAGAATCTTTGGGCACTACATGGGTTTCGTATCATCAACTTCTTGTTGACTACCAAAAACAAACGCACAGACTTGGACCATACACAAATGGACGGAAATGGACAGCCAGAGGGGTAGATGTACTTTACAATTATCCCCAGCAAGTTCAGATGTTCGGAAGATTCCTCCAAAACTTGGCCAAGGGAATCGACAAACCTTTGCTGACTGATCAACGCAGACCTTCAAGCACAGTTTTGGCATTCTGGAGTGGCTGCTTACGTGTGGCAATAGCCGAAGAAAGGCTCACAGAAGTCGACCGACACTACCGGGGCGTAGTACAGAGCCTACCCGTGCGACAGATCACACGGGATATGGCCAATGTACCACCAGGTTTCTTTGCAGATTAGATACGTTTCTTGGGGCGAGCAATCGACTCCGCCTTCTGAGCGATTGCTTCCGATGAAAGGGTAGAAAGGGTAGGGTTTTGACTCACAACGATGGGTTCCGGCTGCTTCGCAACTAATTAATGCATCATAGAACCTGAGAATTGCCAATATATAGATCCACCCACGTTACTTAGTATGGTCTATGCTCACTCAGGGAGTAGCTTCGAGTCCTGTGGTGGGTTGACACTGACCTGTGATCCACACTTGGCGGATGGCACGCGTTTTGAATGGGCCTCCAGAATCCCAAAGTTTAGATGCTAACCTCACGTGCAATTCCTGGGATGCTACCCTCACGTCAAGTTGTTTCTAGATGATGGTTCTGCCAACAGCTGATATCCCCCTATTTGGAAAGGGTGCACCCCCCACGTCCCCCACGTTTCACGCAACGTGATTGCGATTGGATGATCCAAATAATATTGTGATCAACACATGATAACCATTCTATACTCTCTTGCAACCAAACATGGCCAGCTGGAAACTCCCGTATAACTGGGGGTTTCTAGCTGGGAAAAGCATCGAACTAAATGGACAATGTTCCAGGAAACCATGTGTGCATTCATTTGGATCGCAATCTGATAGTGTTTCAAACTGTCATGGTATAATTTAGTCTGTATATCCCAATGGTTGCCAAAACAAATGTCCCATCATGCCCAAATTGTAGGTTAGGTAAATACGTTTGTATAATATCATACACACGGAGGTGCATCCCAGGCATACTGCATATTATATGAAGTGGGTATATACCCCAGTTAATATATATATATATATACACAGTATATATATATATACACACAGTATATATATATAGATATACATGCAAAATCCCCAATTAATCAATGATCTATTGGTTCTCTTACGCTATTTGACTTGCCAAAAAAAGGTGAGACCTCGATGCCCAGGACACTTTGGCGCGGCATTGGCGTTGACCTCTTTGATCAGTACACGGTGGCACCTTGGATACGCCGTAGGTAGATTCGCCATCGGATGTAAGTTGGGATGTAACATGATATAATTCCTGGAGAACTGTAGAAATTGTTAAGCTGATTTATGTGTATATATATATATACATGGTCAGTATATATATATATGTAGAGAGAGAGTGAGATATTGTTAGATGGGTGAACATACTTATAACCTGGGCGTACTGTGCGGCGTAGATTTTTCCTGGTGGAGCCTTCTTTGCCTGGCCGCGCGGTGCATCCTGTTCAACTAAACTTGTTGTTTTTTGGTGACGTGTTTAATTTATGTTTACCCTCTGGTAAATAAACATAGACCCTGAAAATAGCAAATGTTTAATGGAAACTAGTCTTCCAACCCCTATCTGCCAGGGTCTATATTAATTTACCAGAGGGTAATTTATCAAGATGTAGGGTGACAAAACAGGGACCGTAAAGTTGCAAAAGTGATCACGCACAATCACTATAGGAGTACCTTGACCCAAAAATAAGTACTCATGACTCATGACATACATGGGTAGAGTAAAGTACCTAGCAACAATGTTGTAAAGTACATGTTTTTGTGTGAATAGATTTATCATGTTGGTGTGTTAAACTGTTAAACTCCATTAACCTCCAATCTTTTGTTGGTAGATATTCGCAGAAAACATCATTTTTCCGGTAAACACACGCAATAAACATGCTGAAAAGAAAGGGTACCTTCACATTTCGGACAAAGTGGACGAAAAATACAAATTGCAAATGACCCAAAATACATAAACCACATCAACAGATACATCAGATACATCAACAAATGCATCAGATTTAGGGTGGGATGATGACCACTTCTGTTAGAGGTCTTTCTGAAAAGTATAAGGCCTCATGTCATATATGTCATGTATGTCATATACCCTGGTTTTACATCATTTTACCACCAAAAAGCTGCCATGTTTGTTTGGCACCTCAGGGCTCTACCATCACCTGGTGGGGCGTCTCCAGTTGTACCTCCGACATGCAGGCGGCGTCGTTGTTTGTGTAGCGACCTTTTCTTTAGGAGATCCAAAGTGGAAGATGGTTACCAGTTGGAGATTTCCATGAGATGCACCCGGCCTGGTAAACTGCCACAAAAAACCATGGAAAATCACCATGCTATTTAGCTGGGTAAATGAACTATTTCGACTGGGCAATTTCCAATAGCAAACTGTTGTTTACCAGAGGGTAATGGGATTGTCACATTTATCGATGATTTACCTTCCTCCAGTAATAAAAGATAGCAATGGGATATGTTCTATTTATATGATTATTTCGCACTGATGGTTTCGTTCGCTGGGAAAATGGACGGGAGAAAAACACAGCCAGCTCTCGGACTTCGTCCTTGAGCAGAGAGGTGACGATCGGTTTAAACCCCCAAAATGTATGTGTTGATGGATGAAATCCTATAGGTCCTGTACAGTGTCTCTGTTGATTTTACAAGTCATTTGTTTTGTAATTGCAGTATGTTGGTTGTGAAGGAAATATCTTTTGTTGATTAATGCCAACAATACAGCTTTTCCAGTGATCTACAGATATCTACAATGTCTTTTCTTGATTTTCATAGCCTTGTCATGGCCTTTTCTTACAAGTTAAAGTCAATGTTTTTTTTTAACCGCAGGTGGCGAAGAACTTCATGAAGGGTTGCGGCACGGCCTGCAGTTTCCTCACGGTCAACACCAAGAGCGCTGTAGCTTGACGGGTGGTACCACCGGGTAATGGACTTTCTGGGTGGAACTATGGGTGAACAATGAAGCAATGTCAAGAAAACAGTTGGACATAGTGACATAGTGATTAATATCAGTTAGAGACATAGTGATTATATGTGATTATGACTATGGTCTATGGTTAACCACCAAAATAATGATAATGACGATGGGTTAACCATGAAAATTGATGATTGTAACTAGTGTTATTCATGAAGAATGAGAATGATTATAACATATTATAACTATGGTTAATTAAGAAACATGTCACAGTATGACTAAGGTGAACCATGAAAAATGATGCAACGATGGTTCCCGTAACCATCAAACATGGTGATCCAATATGTGAGTTAAGCATTCAACATAGAGATCTGATTGGATATTGATATATATATATATACAATTTGGTAAAAACATGGTGAAATATCACCCTGTAACATATCATACCATATGACCGGGCTTAGAACATCAATCCCACTTCTGCCATGGTGTGAACAGACGGGTACCATGGTGCCGGGGTTTTGACTCGTAGCCATATGAATGTCTGAAAATTGGGGATTTGACAATTTGGAGTTAGCCAGCCAACATGAGAAAAAATGCATTAAAACAACGGGTTGACGGTTGGTGGGGTACAACACAACCTGGCCTTTTTTTTACCAGCATGAGAGTGTGCGGGTTTGTCAAGGGATGTACTCTGTTGTATGGCCATTCAATGGAGACAATGACAAATTTCGAATAAATTTTGGATGATCTTAGGGTACATTATTTGGATCGTATCATTGTCCGAATGATTGGTTGATAGACAAGAGGGTGTCACGTTGCCACATCCTCGACTGTTTTTACCCGTACAATGAAGAGGTAAACAACGATACAGTAGATGGCATACCACAATCCTATTTAAATTCACAAAAGGACACTATTGGTTTCGCATTTGCCTCTGTAAGCGGTTGACTGGTTGACGTGGCCGGGCTGAAGATACATTGTACACAACTGGGTTCTAAAGATGCAAAATACTAGCATGTGGATGTAACTGGGATGCTTGAAAAACCCAGTGACCGGTGACTGGAAGGTTCAGCCCAGAAAAAGACAACGATGTGACTGGCAAAGTGTGGTTATATAAGATAGCGGGCAATCTTCTTGCCGATGTCACCACGTGCATGGTTTGCATGATATGTTAAACCTCACATATGTAGTCACATGATTTGCAATGTCATGTTGGATCGATCTTATCAGTTGCATTATATTCATGCATTATAATTTAGCCACTAAAATCAGATTTGCGCATGATGTGAATCCTTTAAACACCATTGTCATCATTATCATCAATATCAAACAATATGGCATCAAACATTCATCCATGGTTATGACAAATCCTAGAAAAAAACAGCACCATAATTCATCCATAGGTTTCATCAAACTTTTGGAATTGCCTTGCTGTTTTTTTTGCCCAGCAACGGATGAGCCGTCCAGCCGTCCAAGGTGGACATCTCCAACATCACGTTCTATGGGAATGAGAAGGACCGGGAGAGCCGGTGATGCCGATAAAATACGTTGGTTTTTCCCATGGGTACTCCAAAATAGATGGTTCTAATAGATGGAAAATCCTATCAGAAGATATGTTTTTTACAAATGCCACATGTTCTCAGCCACTTTTTTTGTTTACATTGTGTACTGGATAAGAACAACATGTTCTCCCCCAGATTCAATGGTGATCATATGTTTATTCCCGCGGGGAACCTGACCTGCCCTTTCTGAACACATCATTTTTGAGGGTTGATGTTTCACCAATAAATCTGTCGGAAGCTGATTGAAATTAGAACTAACTGCAGATCTTTGGTGAATTCGCAACGCCACTGTGATGTTTCCCCGCAATGCTGGGAATTGGAGTTTTACTGTAGAAAATCCTGCCTGAAATGGCTAGCTGAAATTCACTTGCGCTTCACCACAGTGCATCCATCAGCCCATGAGATCCAATGATGTTGGGTCTGTGGATTTTTTTTCAAGCAGTTGAGGTATTCTTAAACTGAATAGAAAGAACCAAATGGAATCCTATCGATTTGAGGCTTTTCACGTGGGCAAGATGTTCATCTGTTAAGGTCATCCACTCCAACATGACCCCTCGACGGTTTTTCACTTGGGTTGCCCAGTAACTGGGAAATGCCCTTTTTTTGTTGCCAAGGCCCATCATGAATATTTACAAGACACTTCAACACATATGCACATTATAAATGCACATCAACAAACTATCATGCACCTATAATCTTGATAATTATTGATTTAACAAACCATAAATAAACCATAAATAACCACAATATATGCAGATTGCCCCTGAAATCCTC
The DNA here is from genome assembly GCA_947184155.2 of Cladocopium goreaui. Lineage (NCBI taxonomy): Eukaryota > Dinophyceae > Suessiales > Symbiodiniaceae > Cladocopium > Cladocopium goreaui. The sequence continues at coordinate 51,462 of CAMXCT020000801.1, read as the reverse complement.
ATATCCGTGTTTTTCTCGCAGGAGAGTTTGTTGGCCCCAGGGACCCAGCTGAAGGCGGGCCGTCGGCTTCAATCTATTGATCACCTCTGCGGATCCCGTCATCTGATTCAGTCGTAAAGCTAGTGGCTAGCCAAGCCAGCAATCAGTAATCCAACTGCGAAAAAAATCATCATCAGAATCTTCCCAACATGTTATATAACATGTTTATACCGTGGCCAAGCTTTGACCCAGGTCCTGAACTCCTCACGGAAGGGGAAAGTCTCCGAGATCACCCTGGAAGAAGTGGGGCGACTGGTGGACTGATGCGGTGACACATGCAGGGCGATCTGCGACAAACCGCAAACATGTTTTTTTTGATATGTGTCGTGTAGGAGTGTAGGAAGTCGGATTGGAAGTCAGATGTAAATGGAATGAATTTGGATGAATGCATATAAATGCCACTTATGATGAGGGACTATACATACATGATTATGTTGATATCATTCTAAGCAGTTGTAGATACATTACGGACTTACCATAGATGGTCACTTATTGTGATTCCCAGATTCTCCAAGCTGGAGTGGACTCAGCAAGTTGGACCAGGATATGATTATAGCATATTATACCCTCTGGTATTTTTTACAGTTTGCTATTGAAAATGGCCCGTAGAAACAGTTGATTTACCTATTAAGATGCTGATTTTCAATAGCTATGTTAGTTTACCAGGGGGTAACTTTTGCCAAACGACTGGTTGAAAGCAAGACCCCATGAGGCATTTGTGCAGCTCAAGCGGGGAATACATCACTGTGTGCTTTTCTCATGGTGCATGCCTATATATTGGTTGTCAAGCCACCTTTCATTATTGTCATTATAGCACACATCTATCACCAAGATACGTCTCATTTAATGTGTTTGAACTTTTTCAAATAGCACTTTGCCTTGACTGCGCTGCGGTGTTTGTACTGTATAGTTTCAGGGTATCAATTGAGCCACTGGCAAAGCCTGTGTATGCTTCAACTGAAGAAAAGCGTCACCCTGCGCTCAACTAACATAATTAGATGTGAAAAACGCATGGCCGCCTGGTTTCCGAAATATGATCCATAGGTGGGTTGTCCAAATCTATGTTAGTTTACAGGAGGCTATATGCCATATTATGCCGTTATAGCTATGCAGCTACTGTAGCAATCATCCCATTGGGGAGAGTAACCCATCACCGTCATGTCTTGCCAAAGATGGAGCCTAGTTAACTTCAGTTCACTTCACTACAGATCGATTATTGACATAGTTCGCATGATATTTTCTCTTCTTGGGGCTTTTGCTCATATTATTCTTCCTTATGCGGTTTAGTCAATTTGCGGGTCCTAGATAACTTAGATAACTTAGATAACTTCATGTGACACCTATTAACCAAAGTCCATGACGCACATAGAGGTTTTGCCAATGGCTACTGCCAGCACAATCCCGCGATGGTTTTAGACGAGCG